>CAJQUW010003879.1:0-219227 GCA_907163375.1 Prostheceraeus crozeri
CTCTACGGCAGTACCCGCCGTCCCGAAGTAACGCTCGAGCAAAGGAGGTATTACAGCGATGATGTGCTTTATGAGCAGAAGTGAATCTCTTGATAGCAAGAGACTATTCAACTAGATACCAAGTCAAAACAACCTGATAGCAGGACAAATGTATAGTCAGTAATTTACACTTAGTGAGGAATGATAGATTTGAGTGTAGTGAGTGGCACTCGATCCCGTCGACAGCCCGAAGGCCTTGTACTGATCACTAGGGAAGTGAGAGATCTTCCCCGATACCCGCTCTTTACAGCTGAAGACATCATTGTCACTGCCCCGAAGTGGTAACAGGGAACGCCGAGTCAAAGGTAGTGAATCAGTAGCTGGGATCTAACCCCTCAAAGCTGCCTTAGACTTAGCTAAATTTGAAATCTGATAGCAGATTTGAACTCAGCATACTTGAAAACCTTGAGGAAACATTCCAAGTTATTGCTTTGATCAGCTTGATAGCAAGCCGTAGAGAGCTTGATTCACCAGCGTTTTGCAATGGAGATGTTTAGAGGCCACCCATGACAAGATAGCTAAGACTCAACCGATTGGCGTTCAAAGTGCTACGTTGAGAGCTGTGTCAAATGCCCAACATGAGTTGCCCCAGCGGTTACGGTCTCAAATATGACACATTCCCTTGCCACACTTATCACTACGGCATCGTCCGCCGTCCCGAAGGAACACCCTGTCAGTGGAATATTACAGCAAAACTCTCCGTGTCTTGCTCGCTTTCAGTGAAAAGCCGCTTATAGCATGAGAAGACTGGCTCAGACATCATTAAAAATGCTTTCATTGACTTCAGCAGGGTCGAAAACCCCAGAAAACCTCCAAAAATAGTGAATTTAAATTTTTCAACTTTTTAGCACTACTTATGAAATTTTATAAGTAGTCCATCACTTAGGGCAGGTCAATAGCGACCGAACCTTTTTTGAATCAAGTCAAACGGACTTGTAGAAGCAAAGTTACAAGCCTTTAAAGTTTTGGAGTCTTTTATGGCCTGGAGACGAAGGCCATCTCCTGGCGAACCTCGAAGTCTGACGCCTTAGCTGATATCAGCAATGAAATTTTCTAAGTCGGTTTCTTACAGAAACTCGGGATTTGGAATGTCCGAAGCTATCATCGGAGCTCAGAGAGACGACCTACCTCTGACAATCGTTCTCCTCTAAATGAAAAGTCTCCGTCGGTTCTCAGCTTATATAGTGTGTGGCGATCAGCTGATGACGTAATACCCATCATCCAAACACTAAAAATCCCGTCTATCTCCGGTTCTAGTGCTCCGATTGAGCTGGAAATACACCATTTCCATGTAGAATTTGACGCTGAATCCGAATCTGGCCTCCGTTTTCCCATCCGATGCTTCGTTTTGGCTCTACAGTAGGCAGCCATCGCAAAAATTCTAACTCTGTCGTTTTTCCGAAAAATGTTGAACATTTTTCTCGCCGATTGACTTGAAACTCTCCGATTGACTTGAAACTCACCATACAGATAAAGAATTTCACGCTGATTCCAAATCTGAAATCCGTTTTCCAATCGATGCTTCGTTTTGAAGCTACAGCCCAAAACGTCCCAAATTCTAACTCTGTCGTTTTTCACCAATGTCCCAAAATCTTAAATGGCGTCTCACATCTAAACGAAGACAGATAGGAACAAGCCGATTCTTTCACTGAATTTGTCTCACTCTTAGCTTTCAAACGAGCTATCGCACGACAAAATCCGTCCACTGGAAGCCAAAATCGAAGCAAGCTGTCCAGAGGGGGGGGGAGGTCAGTGAAAATTTTTCTCTCCGATTTCGCTGGAAACATCCTTCCTAACCCAAAATTTCACGTAGATTCCGAATCTGGCCTCCGTTTTCTCATCCGATGCTTCGTTTGGGCGCTACACACCAAAACGTCCCAAATTCTAACTCTGTCGTTTTTTCGAAAAATGTTGAAAATTTTTTCTCTCCGATTGACTTGAAACTCACCATACAGATAAAGAATTTCACGCTGATTCCAAATCTGAAATCCGTTTTCCAATCCGATGCTTCGTTTTGAAGCTACAGCCCAAAACGTCCCAAATTCTAACTCTGTCGTTTTTTCACCAATGTCCCAAAATCTTAAATGGCGTCTCACATCTAAACGAAGACAGATAGGAACAAGCCGATTCTTTCACTGAATTTGTCTCACTCTTAGCTTTCAAACGAGCTATTGCACGACAAAATCCGTCCACTGGAAGCCAAAATCGAAGCAAGCTGTCCAGAGGGGGGGGGAGGTCAGTGAAAATTTTTTCTCTCCGATTTCGCTGGAAACATCCTTCCTAACCCAAAATTTCACGTAGATTCCGAATCTGGCCTCCGTTTTCTCATCCGATGCTTCGTTTGGGCGCTACACACCAAAACGTCCCACATTTTAACTCTGTCGTTTTTTCGAAAAATGTTGAAAATTTTTTCTCTCCGATTGACTTGAAACTCACCATACAGATAAAGAATTTCACGCTGATTCCAAATCTGAAATCCGTTTTCCAATCCGATGCTTCGTTTTGAAGCTACAGCCCAAAACGTCCCAAATTCTAACTCTGTCGTTTTTCACCAATGTCCCAAAATCTTAAATGGCGTCTCACATCTAAACGAAGACAGATAGGAACAAGCCGATTCTTTCACTGAATTTGTCTCACTCTTAGCTTTCAAACGAGCTATTGCACGACAAAATCCGTCCACTGGAAGCCAAAATGGAAGCAAGCTGTCCAGAGGGGGGGGGAGGTCAGTGAAAATTTTTTCTCTCCGATTTCGCTGGAAACATCCTTCCTAACCCAAAATTTCACGTAGATTCCGAATCTGGCCTCCGTTTTCTCATCCGATGCTTCGTTTGGGCGCTACACACCAAAACGTCCCACATTTTAACTCTGTCGTTTTTTCGAAAAATGTTGAAAATTTTTTCTCTCCGATTGACTTGAAACTCACCATACAGATAAAGAATTTCACGCTGATTCCAAATCTGAAATCCGTTTTCCAATCCGATGCTTCGTTTTGAAGCTACAGCCCAAAACGTCCCAAATTCTAACTCTGTCGTTTTTCACCAATGTCCCAAAATCTTAAATGGCGTCTCACATCTAAACGAAGACAGATAGGAACAAGCCGATTCTTTCACTGAATTTGTCTCACTCTTAGCTTTCAAACGAGCTATTGCACGACAAAATCCGTCCACTGGAAGCCAAAATCGAAGCAAGCTGTCCAGAGGGGGGGGGAGGTCAGTGAAAATTTTTTCTCTCCGATTTCGCTGGAAACATCCTTCCTAACCCAAAATTTCACGTAGATTCCGAATCTGGCCTCCGTTTTCTCATCCGATGCTTCGTTTGGGCGCTACACACCAAAACGTCCCACATTTTAACTCTGTCGTTTTTTCGAAAAATGTTGAAAATTTTTTCTCTCCGATTGACTTGAAACTCACCATACAGATAAAGAATTTCACGCTGATTCCAAATCTGAAATCCGTTTTCCAATCCGATGCTTCGTTTTTAAGCTACAGCCCAAAACGTCCCAAATTCTAACTCTGTCGTTTTTCACCAATGTCCCAAAATCTTAAATGGCGTCTCACATCTAAACGAAGACAGATAGGAACAAGCCGATTCTTTCACTGAATTTGTCTCACTCTTAGCTTTCAAACGAGCTATTGCACGACAAAATCCGTCCACTGGAAGCCAAAATCGAAGCAAGCTGTCCAGAGGGGGGGGGAGGTCAGTGAAAATTTTTTCTCTCCGATTTCGCTGGAAACATCCTTCCTAACCCAAAATTTCACGTAGATTCCGAATCTGGCCTCCGTTTTCTCATCCGATGCTTCGTTTGGGCGCTACACACCAAAACGTCCCACATTTTAACTCTGTCGTTTTTTCGAAAAATGTTGAAAATTTTTTCTCTCCGATTGACTTGAAACTCATCATACAGATAAAGAATTTCACGCTGATTCCAAATCTGAAATCCGTTTTCCAATCCGATGCTTCGTTTTGAAGCTACAGCCCAAAACGTCCCAAATTCTAACTCTGTCGTTTTTCACCAATGTCCCAAAATCTTAAATGGCGTCTCACATCTAAACGAAGACAGATAGGAACAAGCCGATTCTTTCACTGAATTTGTCTCACTCTTAGCTTTCAAACGAGCTATTGCACGACAAAATCCGTCCACTGGAAGCCAAAATCGAAGCAAGCTGTCCAGAGGGGGGGGGAGGTCAGTGAAAATTTTTTCTCTCCGATTTCGCTGGAAACATCCTTCCTAACCCAAAATTTCACGTAGATTCCGAATCTGGCCTCCGTTTTCTCATCCGATGCTTCGTTTGGGCGCTACACACCAAAACGTCCCACATTTTAACTCTGTCGTTTTTTCGAAAAATGTTGAAAATTTTTTCTCTCCGATTGACTTGAAACTCACCATACAGATAAAGAATTTCACGCTGATTCCAAATCTGAAATCCGTTTTCCAATCCGATGCTTCGTTTTGAAGCTACAGCCCAAAACGTCCCAAATTCTAACTCTGTCGTTTTTCACCAATGTCCCAAAATCTTAAATGGCGTCTCACATCTAAACGAAGACAGATAGGAACAAGCCGATTCTTTCACTGAATTTGTCTCACTCTTAGCTTTCAAACGAGCTATTGCACGACAAAATCCGTCCACTGGAAGCCAAAATCGAAGCAAGCTGTCCAGAGGGGGGGGGAGGTCAGTGAAAATTTTTTCTCTCCGATTTCGCTGGAAACATCCTTCCTAACCCAAAATTTCACGTAGATTCCGAATCTGGCCTCCGTTTTCTCATCCGATGCTTCGTTTGGGCGCTACACACCAAAACGTCCCACATTTTAACTCTGTCGTTTTTTCGAAAAATGTTGAAAATTTTTTCTCTCCGATTGACTTGAAACTCACCATACAGATAAAGAATTTCACGCTGATTCCAAATCTGAAATCCGTTTTCCAATCCGATGCTTCGTTTTGAAGCTACAGCCCAAAACGTCCCAAATTCTAACTCTGTCGTTTTTCACCAATGTCCCAAAATCTTAAATGGCGTCTCACATCTAAACGAAGACAGATAGGAACAAGCCGATTCTTTCACTGAACTTGTCTCACTCTTAGCTTTCAAACGAGCTATCGCACGACAAAATCCGTCCACTGGAAGCCAAACTGGAAGCAAGCTGTCCAGAGGGGGGGGGAGGTCAGTGAAATTTTTTTCTCTCCGATTTCGCTGGAAACATCCTTCCTAACCCAAAATTTCACGTAGATTCCGAATCTGGCCTCCGTTTTCTCATCCGATGCTTCGTTTGGGCGCTACACACCAAAACGTCCCACATTTTAACTCTGTCGTTTTTTCGAAAAATGTTGAAAATTTTTTCTCTCCGATTGACTTGAAACTCACCATACAGATAAAGAATTTCACGCTGATTCCAAATCTGAAATCCGTTTTCCAATCCGATGCTTCGTTTTGAAGCTACAGCCCAAAACGTCCCAAATTCTAACTCTGTCGTTTTTCACCAATGTCCCAAAATCTTAAATGGCGTCTCACATCTAAACGAAGACAGATAGGAACAAGCCGATTCTTTCACTGAATTTGTCTCACTCTTAGCTTTCAAACGAGCTATTGCACGACAAAATCCGTCCACTGGAAGCCAAAATCGAAGCAAGCTGTCCAGAGGGGGGGGGGAGGTCAGTGAAAATTTTTTCTCTCCGATTTCGCTGGAAACATCCTTCCTAACCCAAAATTTCACGTAGATTCCGAATCTGGCCTCCGTTTTCTCATCCGATGCTTCGTTTGGGCGCTACACACCAAAACGTCCCACATTTTAACTCTGTCGTTTTTTCGAAAAATGTTGAAAATTTTTTCTCTCCGAATGACTTGAAACTCACCATACAGATAAAGAATTTCACGCTGATTCCAAATCTGAAATCCGTTTTCCAATCCGATGCTTCGTTTTGAAGCTACAGCCCAAAACGTCCCAAATTCTAACTCTGTCGTTTTTCACCAATGTCCCAAAATCTTAAATGGCGTCTCACATCTAAACGAAGACAGATAGGAACAAGCCGATTCTTTCACTGAATTTGTCTCACTCTTAGCTTTCAAACGAGCTATTGCACGACAAAATCCGTCCACTGGAAGCCAAAATCGAAGCAAGCTGTCCAGAGGGGGGGGGAGGTCAGTGAAAATTTTTTCTCTCCGATTTCGCTGGAAACATCCTTCCTAACCCAAAATTTCACGTAGATTCCGAATCTGGCCTCCGTTTTCTCATCCGATGCTTCGTTTGGGCGCTACACACCAAAACGTCCCACATTTTAACTCTGTCGTTTTTTCGAAAAATGTTGAAAATTTTTTCTCTCCGATTGACTTGAAACTCACCATACAGATAAAGAATTTCACGCTGATTCCAAATCTGAAATCCGTTTTCCAATCCGATGCTTCGTTTTGAAGCTACAGCCCAAAACGTCCCAAATTCTAACTCTGTCGTTTTTCACCAATGTCCCAAAATCTTAAATGGCGTCTCACATCTAAACGAAGACAGATAGGAACAAGCCGATTCTTTCACTGAATTTGTCTCACTCTTAGCTTTCAAACGAGCTATTGCACGACAAAATCCGTCCACTGGAAGCCAAAATCGAAGCAAGCTGTCCAGAGGGGGGGGGAGGTCAGTGAAAATTTTTTCTCTCCGATTTCGCTGGAAACATCCTTCCTAACCCAAAATTTCACGTAGATTCCGAATCTGGCCTCCGTTTTCTCATCCGATGCTTCGTTTGGGCGCTACACACCAAAACGTCCCACATTTTAACTCTGTCGTTTTTTCGAAAAATGTTGAAAATTTTTTCTCTCCGATTGACTTGAAACTCACCATACAGATAAAGAATTTCACGCTGATTCCAAATCTGAAATCCGTTTTCCAATCCGATGCTTCGTTTTGAAGCTACAGCCCAAAACGTCCCAAATTCTAACTCTGTCGTTTTTCACCAATGTCCCAAAATCTTAAATGGCGTCTCACATCTAAACGAAGACAGATAGGAACAAGCCGATTCTTTCACTGAATTTGTCTCACTCTTAGCTTTCAAACGAGCTATTGCACGACAAAATTCGTCCACTGGAAGCCAAAATCGAAGCAAGCTGTCCAGAGGGGGGGGGGACGTCAGCGAAAAATTTTTTCTCTCCGATTGCTTTCAAATTCACCATACAGATGCAGAATTTCACGCTGAATCCGAATCTGGCCTCCGTTTTCTCATCCGAGGCTTCGTTTGGGCCCTACACACCAAAACGTCCCACATTTTAACTCTGCCAAAATTTTGAAGAAACAGTTTTTCTCGCCGATTGAGCTGGAAATCACATCACAGATGCAGAATTTGACGCTGAATCCGAATCTGGCCACCGTTTCACCATCCAAGACAATCTAGGCGGTCGCCCATGTCAACCTAGACGGTCGCCCACGTCAACCTAGACGGTCGCCCACGTCAACCTAGACGGTCGCCCAAGTCCACCAGGCGGTCGGACCAACTCACTCGAGTCTCACACTCTGTCGTTGCAGAGGGGGGGGGAGTCAGCGAACATGTTGTGAACCAACCTGGCCGGCACACCACGACAGACTCTGTCGTTCCAGAGGGGGGGGAGGGGGGGGCGCGCTGTGTTTATTCTGGACCTTTTGTTACTACTCATGTCGTCAGCTTAAAGCAAGACTGAACTCTGCACAAATCGGTCCGAAGCCGGTCTAAAACATCACGCCAGAACCCTACATCAAATCGACTTGCTTGAAGCAGACCTAAAAGCCGGCATAAAGCTGTACCTGATATGCTGGTCTGCCACCAGTTTCTAAAGCCGGCCTGAAAATTTCTGCTATGGGATATTCCGGTGAGCAATCCTTGTCAAATACGTCAGGGTTGGTTGCCCAGTAAAATAACTTAAATTTGGAATGTCACATAAAAATGACTGTAGTGTTATCGCATCATGTAAATGCTTGCTTGTAGTAATTTATTGATAATATAAAGTATTGACAGGCAGCAGAACGATATTTCATTTTACTGTGTTGTTGACAATAATAGTGTTATTGATTTATGCTGTTCCTGAGGCATTCAGAATTGTCTTTAAATGAACTTAGGTTATCTTCGGTTGAAATCTCAATGGAGCTATCAGCAGTGAGCAAACGTTGTAGTCAATGCCATTTTCTCAGTTTGTAGTGACAATCATGTAGGCCAACTTGCTTCTCATGAAACTCACTGACACTGACTCATTGTATTAATAGAAGTTTTATTGATTCGACAGAAGCTTTTAAATGTCGAAGTAAGTTTGGCGTGAAGCCTATTGGAAAGCTTTAAAGAAGGAACAAGGGAAACATTTTTTAATCCTCTGAACCATGTCGGCTAATCCCATTAACCCGTCAACCTCCTAAGATTGGTGGACGAAAAAAATGTCAGCAGTATTCAAGGATACATCATGTACTGATGCTGCAATAGCAAACTTCGCAAAATTGAGCATTTTCAGTTGTCACAACTTTTCGACATTTCGACACTGTCAGAAATCTGGACAATCCTCGGGCCTTTTTTTCATGCACAAACCGTGGACCATCTGATGTTTCATATTTCAGTGCCGGTTTGGTTAACCGATAGTTAGTCACATCCTCTCAGTTGGAATTGATGCTAACCGAAGTCAGCCAACACTCAGTAATTGAATTTCTGGCCGTACCCGATCAACTGCGACTACGAATCTGTGCATTCTTAAAGGTAAAGATGAAACAGTAAAACGTTCACACAATTGGCCAGACGTTGAGAGATCATTTCGTAATCAAAAAGTAAATTCAAAGAGCACTCCCCAAAGTTAAGTCGAAGAAAAGTTAAAAGCATAGTACAGACGAGGCTTCTGCGCACAGTGCCTTCTAGCAATCGATCGAAACCATCGGCCGACCATAGAAGACGCTGGAAGTCTGCACTTTTTTAAATTGAAAATTTTTCGACCTAAACTTTGGGGAGTTTTCTTCGAATTGTCTCTCGATTAGTAAAAATCTTTCGATTGAATGAAACTCTCGGAAAAGTTATGTGGCGATTGTTCACCTTCATCAAAGACATAATGCATCGGACATCGCACACGAGATCGATTAATTTTATTGAATAATATTCACATTGACTAAGTAGCAGAGGTAATGCTTATTTTGAGTATTGGAGTCAAATGAATCCGAGGAAATGATATGAACATCAAATTAAATTGCTCGCGGGCAATTTGAAAGAGGATGGAAGTTTGTTCAACCCTTGACTTTTGGCGACAGCAGTAACGTGTGACGCAATCTCTTTTGCGGACGTTCATTCTCGCGACTGTTTGCTCTCCATGAGACATTCGACCTTGTAACCTGTTCACAGCTCATTTTTCTGCTGTTTGCAGTCAGGTCGCAGAAGGGACAGCTGTTACATGCACCATTTCGTCCAAATTATCTATGACAAACGCTATCGAAAATTGAAATCTAGAACTAGACGTACATAATAGTCCGGCAGCCAGAGTGAGTTTCTGCAGGGAACGAGGCTGAAAATGAGACTTTCACAGAATAATGTACACCCTATGCCTGCTACGAATGGACACGTCTGCCGAGTTCTAGTTTGTTCCTCTTCTTGTCAGACACTATCAAAGAATAACACGTGTCAATCCAATGAGACGCAGAAGTGTTATTATCTTATTTTAAGATGAGAAATTGAAGTAATGATGTTGTCTTTTTATACGCCAATATATTTCAACGAGTGTCGTTTTCATCAGGGCACATATTACAAAAAATTCAACACCATTACTTCAATTTCCCACCTTCAAATATGAATTTTAATAAAGGCCCTTTTGCCCTGTTATTAATTTGTTTCTGATACGAGAATGTGGTAAAATGTGGATTAAGTTGCTAAAAATGCATGTGTTTACTGACATTAGGATGCTTGCCATATCTGAATCCGTTTAGGTTACATGGGCATGATAGGAAGTGACCTGAAGACATTGCATATTCAAAATTTATGACTCTAGGCTTAGTACTTTTCGCTTAATCCGAGAAAACAAAGAAAGTTTTTGCCAAAATCTTCATTCTGCGTCCCATTGGACTAACATGTGTTTTTCTTTGATCGCATCTGACATGAAGAGGAACCAGGTATGATTCGACAGGGGTGTACATCATTGTGAAAATCTCATTTTTGGCCTCGTTCCATGCAGAAACTCGTTCTGGCTGCCGGTCTGTAAGTCGCCTGGAGGTGGAACTATATGTAGGCGTCTCCCTGGTACGAGGTGAGCTATCATAGTAATGTGTTAAAGGTGATGAAGACATTAACAACTGAAATACCTTACAGCTAGTCGTGTATGTTTTCTATCAAAAAAATATGAAGCGAAAATGAATTATATTTTTATCATGTTGCTCCTCCAACAACGAAGGAATTGAATTCTGCAATGACGAAACACATGTAGTGCTTATGTTATTTTTTAATTGAATTCTAGAGTATCTCTGATATACATGGAATTTTTTAAGATTAATATACTATATGTTTAAAAAAATTACTATGCAGAGTTGAGAATATGAAGCATGAGAATAAAAAAGCTTATAAGTAAAAAAGGTATGAAGTATACAAATAGAATTGAATATACTATTCATTATTTTAAGTCAATTCCTTAAAGATTTTCATCTAGAAGCAAGTTACATAAAATTGAGAAGGTTGATTTCTGCTGGATTATTAGAAAGTCATGCTAAATTGAAATTTAGTCACATTTTGTATGCCGCACCCTGTAATTTCTGGTCGACCTCGGGTCATGCGTCGCTTAACCTCATCGCATTTTCATATAATCAGCCAAAGTAATTTGAGGTAGAGCCTCAGAAATTATTTCGCTGAAGTGGAAAAGAAGTTGAAAAAATACTGTTTGAAGATCAAAAATAACCTTTCATATTAATTTGAAAGATCTACGTTGACTTTCAAAAATATTTTAGAGCTAATATTCTCACGTACCACAAAATGACATTCTCAGCGATGCAGTCAACTACAAAATAGCGACTTGCTAATTCACATGTACATGCAAAGACTAGACTTTGACGGAATAGGGAGTGTATTTCAATATTGTCAGTAGGAGGACACTCCATATTTGATGGAAATATCAGAAAGTAAAAACACTTTATCGCAAGCGCTTTCGACCGACAACGCCAGTCATTATCAAGCGACTGTTCGTTTATTGTTGGATCAATCAGACATAAACAGTTATCACAGGGAAGTTTCTAGACCAAATTCATTTACATTAAGACACATTACAAAAATCCTAAACTAACAACAAAAATACGTCAATGAGCATGTTACTCTTAAAATTCTGCAAGTAATGCACATCAAAGTAAAAACAAAGATAAGAAAGAAGACGCTAGCTAAAGAACAGAGTCATAAAAAGACCCAAGATCTATCTTGGTTCGGTTGTTGGAACGGAAATGTTTAGTCCAAAGAGATTCCTTCACTATTCTCCTCTTCCAGGAGCGTTCCCTGTCCACCACAGTCACGGAATCAATGTCGATCCTATGACCACTGTCCATCACATGCTTTGCTAGTTCGGATCGGTCGACGTCAAGCTCACGTATCATCCGTACGTGTTCGGATTTTCTCTTGCCGATAGGCCTGGAAGATTCACCGATGTAGGAAAATCCACAATCGCGATGTCCACACTCAATGCGATACACCGAGCCCAAACACAGGGAAGGAGAAGGTCGCTTGCGGACAAGGAGGCTACTGAGAGTCGAGGCAGGCTTGAGGGCGATGTTGATACCGAAACCAATCAACTTAGACTTGATGGCGTTACTGATCCCGGAATAAAAGGAATGGAACCAGAAACGTTTGTTGGCTCATCATGGCTAGCACGACCCATCGTCAAGGAAGAAAGGATCCCGTTCACCTCCGATTCTCCATACCCATTTGAGACCAGGGCACTCTTGACATTGACCAACTCTCCATCAAGTGTGGAATCCGAACAAACACGAGCAGCACGTAGACCCAAAGATCTGATTACTCCTGGGAAAACAGATCTTGGATGGCATGAAGAACGGTGGAGATATAGATTTGGTGAAATGTTTTGCTTGTGATGGCCCGTCTTATATCAAGAATTCGGATGATCTGAAATCCAAGCTTCTCTCTATCCCAGATGTCAACTCTATTGTATTTGTGAGTTTCGACGTTGAGTCGCTTTTTACTAATGTCCCAATTGATGGTGTCCTGGATGCGCTCAAATGGTATATTGAAAAGAATGATGACTTCCCGAACAAATGTGTTCACCGTTGATGAACTTCTTTGGCTGACGGAGTTCCTGTTGTGGAACTGTTACTTTGAGTTTGACAACCGTTTCTTTATACAAACGGACGGAGTTAGTATGGGAAGCAGCCTCGGACCGGCGTCTGCTAATATTTCCATGAATTTTTATGAATTCAAGACGTTTTCTTTAGCGTCGGAACTGGATATTGCCACACCTTTCATATGGTACAGATACGTTGATGATGTTTTCGCATGCTGGACGCATCCTGTTAATCAACTTCCTGCTTTCCTTGAGTTCCTGAATGATAAAGAGGATTCTATTAATTTCACAATGGAGATTGAGGAAGATGGTAAAATTCCGTTCTTAGATGTTCTCGTAGATCGGAATGGTGAACGGCCTATTTTCTCTGTTTATAGGAAAGCCACACATTCCAACCTATATCTCCACCGTTCTTCATGCCATCCAAGATCTGTTTTCCCAGGAGTAATCAGATCTTTGGGTCTACGTGCTGCTCGTGTTTGTTCGGATTCCACACTTGATGGAGAGTTGGTCAATGTCAAGAGTGCCCTGGTCTCAAATGGGTATGGAGAATCGGAGGTGAACGGGATCCTTTCTTCCTTGACGATGGGTCGTGCTAGCCATGATGAGCCAACAAACGTTTCTGGTTCCATTCCTTTTATTCCGGGATCAGTAACGCCATCAAGTCTAAGTTGATTGGTTTCGGTATCAACATCGCCCTCAAGCCTGCCTCGACTCTCAGTAGCCTCCTTGTCCGCAAGCGAACTTCTCCTTCCCTGTGTTTGGGCTCGGTGTATCGCATTGAGTGTGGACATCGCGATTGTGGATTTTCCTACATCGGTGAATCTTCCAGGCCTATCGGCAAGAGAAAATCCGAACACGTACGGATGATACGTGAGCTTGACGTCGACCGATCCGAACTAGCAAAGCATGTGATGGACAGTGGTCATAGGATCGACATTGATTCCGTGACTGTGGTGGACAGGGAACGCTCCTGGAAGAGGAGAATAGTGAAGGAATCTCTTTGGACTAAACATTTCCGTTCCAACAACCGAACCAAGATAGATCTTGGGTCTTTTTATGACTCTGTTCTTTAGCTAGCGTCTTCTTTCTTATCTTTGTTTTTACTTTGATGTGCATTACTTGCAGAATTTTAAGAGTAACATGCTCATTGACGTATTTTTGTTGTTAGTTTAGGATTTTTGTAATGTGTCTTAATGTAAATGAATTTGGTCTAGAAACTTCCCTGTGATAACTGTTTATGTCTGATTGATCCAACAATAAACGAACAGTCGCTTGATAATGACTGGCGTTGTCGGTCGAAAGCGCTTGCGATAAAGTGTTTTTACTTTCTGATATTTCCATCAAATATGGAGTGTCCTCCTACTGACAATAAAGACTAGACTTGAAACATTTTATATTCTGCTTGGTATTTTCTAATCGACATATTTTGCAATTGCATCTTGCTTTGAAATTATTTTTTGAATTTTTATTTTGATTATAAAACGATATTAATTAGAAGTGAATAATTCCTATGTGCAACTTGAATGAGCAGTCTCGTTTGGCACTATACCGTCAAGTTGACCCTGAAGGTATGACTGTTTCCGTGGTCAGCTGTGGAGATTTTTGGATGAACATTGAACATGTGTGCTGCAAGGTGTGTGTTTATAAATGTCCAATGCACGTAACACTGCGAATAAAACGTCCATTGGAAAACATTCATAACATAATATCGAAAATTTAGATTGCAACAACAACAGTAAATTTGCATTGCTTCCTATTCATTTTAACTGTGAATCACCCTCAACCTGGTAAAGTCACTTAATACTGACATCACTACATTTTCAATTTCAACTTGGCATATCCTCAACGCCATTTAATTGGTCGGTGTTGGAGCTCATCGGGCGATCTTCGCTGCTGATATTGATCGAATGTTGGTTGCTGGTGGGGTTATAAATGAAATCCCAACAAACAAAGACTTACGCAACAAATATCGTTATTTTTTCAAGCATAAGCTTCCCTAATTTATTGAGATCTTTTTTTATGTGCGACATCTTTCGTCCTACCTCATAGGCCATTCTCAAGGGATAATCTCATAATAAAAGAGATCTCACGCTAATAAAAGACGTATTCTATCTCAATGAATTATGGATGCCTTTACTTAAAATAAAGTGCATTCAATTCCTTATGTTTCAAACAACATGTCGCAACAGTCACTTAAAAATCATTTTCATAAATTTTCATTGCAGGACGTTGCAGATCGAGACCAATAATCAAAAGGTCAATCGCAAAATTTCAAATGTTGTCGCCGTTCTTCGTGGAAAAGTGGAACCAGATCGGGTGGTTGTGGTTGGAAACCATTTCGATGCCTGGCTTTATGGTGCCTCAGATCCTATTTCTGGGACAGTGATTATGCTGCAAGCCGCAGTGGCATTCTCTCGAGAGATCCCGCGTGCGTACGAGCCGCGTCGGACGTTAGTATTCGCAGCGTGGGATGCGGAGGAGATGGGCACTATTGGGTCAACTGAGTTCACAGAGCGTCTAGCGCACAGACTAGGCGCTCAGACTGTCTCTTACATCAATCTGGATTGCCCCATCAAAGGTGGTTACAGCTTCTTCGTGCGCTCTTCACCCCTGCTACGAGGCGTCATTCTAAAAGCGGCCGCCTCAGTTACAGTCAACACGTCGCTTGGACCGCGCACCGTTCTACAGGATTGGACCCTGAAATTGCCCGGTGAAAACGGCAGGCCAGAACTGCCTCTCCTAGGAGGTGGCAGCGACCAAGCCAGCTTTTTGTTCCGCCTCGGTGTTCCTTCTGTCTATCCACAATACATTTATGTGAGTTTTGATCAAGATATGAAAAGTGCATTTTAAGTCCATGTCACAACCAACACTGTCGACATTTTGAATCTTAGAGCAGTCTCAAACGTGATACTTTTGACCGTCTAACATCTATGCGCTAATTGCAATGGGCATGAATGAATCACTGCACCACGCTGTGCTGCGATATATAATCCAAGGCCTACTCAAAGATGTTATTTGACCTTGACATATTTGATCAGTAGGCTTAGTAAATTCAATGAAAGCACGAATAGTACATAAGCAACATGGAATTAAAGAAATATTAAAGCACCAGACCAGCGCTTACTTTATCAAATACAAAATTAACTAACTTAGGCTACGCCTGTATAGCCACGTCGTTTTTCGTAAAGCTCTCATCGGTAATTCAGCTTTGCGCAAGAATATAACAGGCTATCCGAAAGTATCCATCAGTGAATTTGCATGAAGCGATCGAGGCCGAATATAGGCTACACGTGCATTTTTGTAGAATGAATATTTTTTTTGCTCTTCTTTACTTATTTTTACATGTGGTAGTCATATTTAAATGGCAAGAGTCAATCTGTGATGCCTGTGGCCTACCGGCATATCTGTTGTTGTATGTGATGTATGTGTACGCCAAAAGATGAGTAAGTGAGTGTATGCACAGTAACACTGCAGACCATCTGTCAGTTTCAGCACCATTCGAGCCCCGGTGGTTGGAAAAATTATGTAAAATGTATAACGTGCGCAGGCCCCATTGTCTATCAAGCATAGAAATAATGTATAGAAGATAGCAACCTTGAAAATTAAATCTGAAATTACGGAATATTTCACAGATCTAGTTGGAGCCGGGACTCCGTTTCATCCCGAGCATGTACATACTCGTGCTTATATAGTGGAAAGCAGTAATATTACATGTGCTGTATGCCGTGCTTACACTTCTAAGATGCACATTACTCCTGGCGTTACCTAATTGTTGAGAACTTATATTTTGTGAGAAGCTAACTCATGAAGTGTGCCAGTTTTATTTGAGTCAATCCCTCTGAGGAGATAAACCATTCCATCACACATAGCGGTATATCACTTCACTTCACACTTCATGTTTGTAATTTATTGTTTGACTTTCGAACTGGTTGCATTCGTTGTCATGGTGCTTTCTTTTACCTAGAATCGAAAATTCTTTGCTTGATTACGCTATAGCATTCTTGACATTCTGTGCAATAATCATGAAATATTCTATCAATCAAGTCAGGAAGTATGACTGAGTAAGCAAAGCATCACATCGTCGTCTTCTTCCGGAAATTGGCTGCCGTCCAAGCTGCTGAACCGCTGTACAGCATTTTACTAGTTTCTGTCTCTCCAGATTACATGAATCATATCGCTGTCTTCATATTTGCTGATAACTTAATGCAGATCTGTAGAGTATATGACTAGGAGTTGATTGGTATATCTCAATGCCTGATATGATTCTCGTTAGTTACAACTATTGGTTAACGCGATAAGTGTATCTGTTACTATGAATGTGGGGCCGTAGCCGCCGGATTTCGTTCGGACTTGGTTTCGATTAAGATCAAATTTCTTTTGATGGTAAGTTTTCGTGTTTGCCAACTCTGCTGCAATAATTTTTTCTGATAATTCATTTAACCAATATTTTACCAAGCACATCAGTAATACAACCATATCAATGCACAGAAAGATATTAATAAAGACGTGTTGCTAACATGGTCTCCGGATGATTTTCAACGAAATTTGACCTACTTCCCACTTGGCCCAACTTTCCTCAAAAATCTCTGACTCACATGACCCACACGTCCTAAGCATGACAATTGATGGGATTATTTTAATTTTCAATTTTAATATATTTATACATGCAGCTTCATACAATTTTTCATGAAATTTGAATAAATGCTTTGTGAATAAGGGTCCATTCACATCGAACGTGGCGCGGCCTCACACGTCAAGAATTTTTGTTCAGAACCTTAGTGATCTCATGGAGCTGTTCACTCAAGGACTCGCGGGACCCTGTGTCCAAGCAATATTGACAAAGAAAATCTGAAATGGCACGCGGCTTGCTTACGAGATAAGAAAATCAAGTCGCATCAAACCGCCTCACGGCTTGTTCTACCCCACCACCCTCGAGCACTCCTTGCCTGAAACCGGTTGGTTGTGCAGAGAAATGATTGATTTTCGACATAGCTATCCGACAATTCTGACTCTTTGTGAGGACAATGGAACCAATTGAATGGCAAAAATCCCTTAGCAGTGCACTTTCATACTTCATCAACCATGAATTCGAATTTATGTATGTATTTGGAGATCAATGTTTTTTAATTTCCTGTGGAACGAGTATTGTAAATGAAGATTTTTTTAATTGACTCATTTAACCAGATGTGGGAGCTCTATTCTGGCTGAGTTAATCGCCAGAAATAAAGATCGTGTGTGCCCATAGAGCTTCCGAAGCTTCATCCACCAATGGAGAAAGAGCAATTTCCTTGAAAATGGCATGTTTGGGGTGGCCTATCAGCCAAGTAATTTTTGTATCATAAGGTTTTTCTTAATACAAACCATAAACATAATTATCAATCTTGATTTTCAATTACGAGGAACTTAGAAAATATAAAAGCATCATAGAGAGCAGGTGCAAATAAATAGTCGACACAAAAGGCATTATCGCATAGAAAGCATTAGAAGCATAAGCATGCTTTTTGTGATCGGCGTGGGCGAAGTCCACTGTCCAAATTGAGTACAACGCACTGTACCTTGTGCGTTCGCTTCATTTTCTACATCCATTTACTCTTTGAAATGTTGAAGCATATATGTTATAAAGTGTATACTCCTTAATATGAATTGCGGGCTTTAATGAAAATATGACCTGATCTGTTATATTACAATTTTTGATTTTCAGAATGACCGTCTTTTGTATAATATGCCGACGTATCACACAAAATACGATAATTTCGATTACATCAATAGCGAGTTGGATCCTGGCTTTAAAAATCATGCTATTGTGGCCAAAGTTCTCATCGACTTGATTCTACGACTAGTAGACTCCGCTGTTCTCCCATTTTCCATAGATGAATACCCCATTCTCATGAAGAAATATACTGAACTCATTGTCAAGGACAAGGCCAAGTACTCGGTACTTGCAGAGAACAAGATTGATTTGAGTAAGTAATCAATTAACTGAAGCTAATCCTCATCATTGCATGTTGACAGGTTTTATGTTGTTGACATGTTGATGTGCTGAATATGACATGTTGATGGGGATTTGAAAATTATTTGTTTTCACGACATTTAGGTAAGCCTATGTATATTTCACACTTGAAGGAAAGCAGGCTAAAGAACTTTTCTCGTCAAACAGAATGAATGACACTAATGATTGTGGTTTCTACGAAAGGTCTACAAGCAATTGCAACATGGCATCATAAAAACAATACTGAGTAGGAAGTCACAGATATCTGAGATACCAGAATGCTAAAAGGACGTGGAGTTCGTAGTGATTCATGGTTGACATGAGTGGAAGTGTGCAGCAGTATTCCACAACGAACAAGCTCCTGATCCTAAGGGGCAACAGCTGTTTCTTTGTGAATGGGTTTATTATCAAGAACAAACATGTAAAGATACCCATTCGCAGTATCGAAAAATTGAAAATGTGCACGTATTTATGCGAATGTCATATTAAATGTTTACAGACTCAATTTTAGCCATTTATAGTGGTCACACTTTTTCATTGACTTCATATTGCCAAAGTTTTAGGGTTTGATTGTAAAATTTACCACTAAAAGGTTTAGGAGAAATCGTTTTGCGAATTCCGTGGAAACTATGTCATTTGGACGTGAGAAAAGAACTTCGTATCGGACAAGAGATGGGATTGAGTTTTTGAGAACAATCATATTTCTGATTTTTTCTGAACGGTAGGAAAAATTGCCTCACACCCGTTCAATAAGGTAGGACATACCTGGGATGACATTTCTCCTTTGTAAATAATCTTTAGTTATTATAGCATTATTATGCTGCCCTCCGTAAGGGTTAATGACGCATGAAGAATACATAAGCATTTAATCGTTTGACTGAAATTCACATGTGTGCTAGTATTTGCATATGCATTCACATGTGCATTATGGATTTTATTTTTTAGATTTATTATCGGTTGCGATCAATGACTACAAAAAAGCTACGGATAATTTACTGAAGAAGATGGATAGATTAAGAAATTCTTCAACGTAAGTGTGAAATTTTCATCAGGAATTTCAGCTATCTATGAACACTTTGTTACATTAATTTGATTTTGATCATGTTTTATGACCAGTTCATCCTACAGAAGAATTTGATTATGATACATAGCAATGAAACTCAAATGGCATTACTGCAGTGAAATGTAAAGTATAATTTTTCACGGATCAATTGTTGATTGATTAAGCCTTAGTGCTTTACATTTGAAGAGGATCATGCGTATTATAGGGTATATAAGGATGAGGCAATGGATAATATA
This sequence comes from Prostheceraeus crozeri, assembly GCA_907163375.1. Classification (NCBI taxonomy): domain Eukaryota; kingdom Metazoa; phylum Platyhelminthes; order Polycladida; family Euryleptidae; genus Prostheceraeus; species Prostheceraeus crozeri. The sequence continues at coordinate 19,571 of CAJQUW010003879.1, forward strand.
AATAATATATAAAAATAATAATAAATAAATAATATGGACCTTTAAGGGTAAGGTCCAGACCCACCTAAGAAGCGCTAAGTGAGTCAAGGAATGTGGACAGAGGCGCTGGCACGTATGTGAAGTTGGTGGAACCACCCAGCGGAGCCACTATTTATTGCAGCGAGACTCTATTCGAAACAACTTCTACCTTATCAATTTCAGCATCCTTATCACGAATCTGGACTCAAATTCCGTGTTTGAGAAATTCAAGTTTACCGACAAAAGTGGTTGCATTGTGAATTTAGCGGAACTAGCTTCTTAGTTTCGCTGATAGGTGCAGTAAATCAGTTTTATTTTGTCTCTACCTGATCCAATTTGTTGCGCCGATCACAAATATATGCTTCTTTTTTCATAACACTGCAGCTAAAAGAGGCAATATTGAACAAAACCAACGAAACCATTTTTCATTACAGCGTGATTCTATTCGGAACAACTTTTACTTTGATAATTCCAGCCTCCTGATCACGAATCTGGGCTCAGATTCCACAAATCAGCAGTCGTTATTGAGAAATTCAAGTTTACAGATAAAAGTGGTTCCGCTAACTTCACATACGTCGGCACGACTTGAAATTTAGGGTGACGAAATATGAGTGGGTGAGAATAGATTACCAACAGCTCTTTTACGCACTCCCTACCTGACTATCCATAACTTAGTTGTAGAAGTGCAATTTAACCCCGGTCTCTGAGATGCAACCGCAGCCTGGGAAGGGCTCCCTTCCTTAGTTTCTTGAGTATCAACCATGTCAAATAAAAATTGCAGTTAAAGTAAAATTTAGTGCATGATCTTTTCAATGTTGGTATATATAGAATGAAATGCACCAATGTGTTTTACATGTCACAACTTTTTTATACTGACATTGCATTCAGTCAAACGCAACACAGGCTATTTTCTTCTATGTCCACGTGCTTTGCTACTAAGCATTGCTTAATAACAGGCTAGGGTTTGTCACATAGAGATGGAAACCGGTCGCCGACTATATGAGTAAATTTATCACCAAGCAAGAGGCTTCTTTGATTGAAAAGCGTCTTTTGATTACTCAATTACCAATTTAAACCAATTTAACTTGGCTGTTATTTCTAACTTATTAGTTATTCTATGCATGTTCAATTAATGAAGCTGATATTTCGTGAGCATCGATCGAGTAATCAAATATGAAAATTGTGATGTGTAATAGTGCAATTTTGTATAACAGGGTATCGGTATGCACTCATCTTGATGAAATATTGCATAATGATAACTATAATCATAAATTGATGTATACATGAACCGGGTACCTGTATCATACTACCTTGCTTGAATACATTTTAGACGAAGACATATGTTGCGGGACAATTTCAGTACCTAGGTGTGGAAAAAATACACAATAACATTCTCTCGCTTTTCTTCTTGTCTAAGACATGGATTTATCGTAGACAATCCCTGTCTAAGACTAAAATTTTTTCATTTAAATTGCAATAATCGGGTATGCGAGATTGCTTTGCAGTTAGCGCCACGGTAAAATGGTGAACCGAACCGCATCCTTGTCACATTGATTTGAAGAGAACCAATTATCAGTCCTAGCTTTGCACTCTCTTCCTATCAATGAAACGCATTCGTACAAAGAGTCCCTCATAAACATCATTACTGTCTTCTCATCTGAGTAACGCGCTTGGCATGTTATTAAGCCTATAAGTGGAAAAATTATTCCATGCAGTAGATTTTTCCTTAGGCCTATGGTAGCTAAGCCTGAATAATTTTGATTGGATAATATAGGTCCATCTTCATCAATAATTGCTTGAAAGGTTGAATATCAGCCTCATCAGCATTTTTAGTGACTTGCTACTGATGTGAGACGGCAGGACCAGACCGGACCGACCTAAAAATCTCGGCCGGTTTCCTTCTCTGGTGTCACAGTCGATAATGTTAACAAAACGATGTTGCGTATAAAGGAATTGCAGTGAATGATAGGTAATTTAGAGATGAAAAGATATAAATTTTGTAAGCAACTTATTGCCCGAACATAACATCTTCATGTTGACTAAATAATTTCTTCTTTTTTAAAAAATCATCAAAAAATGGGACACGGGGTTTTCTTTAACTAGATGAAACTTTTTCATCATAAAAAAATTGTGAACGTTGTGATGTTTATAGTGTGTTAGCCTGACGGTGGTCACTGACTGCAACTGAAGCGCCAATGATGTATCCTGCATATAATACAGATCTGCATGCAATTCAGTCAATGGAGGTTTCTTAAAATCTCGTATAACTAAAAATGAATAACGCTTCTGTTATTTAAATGCCATCAAAATCCATTTAAAACCGGATATCTTGGACTTTTTAGTGTATCAACCCTGAGAGTTCTTCTATTTTCTCTAGTCATCTACATGGTGTCCACGTGCATAAATGTGGTAGGTTGTAGGCAGTAACATTTGTAACTTATTTATGCGAAATTATTTTCTTTCAGACCACTTGCTTTGCGGCAAGTCAACGATTTGTTAATGCAAATTCCTCGTGCGTTCCTATGGTCAGAGGGACTGCCCAATCGTCCGTATTATAACAATATCCTTCTGTCGCCGGGACTTGTCAACTCATACGGTGCATCCTTTATGAGTGGTTTTAATGATGGATTGTATCTTGGAAAAAAATCCGGCGATTGGCATCATGCCTATCGCCAATTTTCTATACTTCTCACTGCCATACGAGGGACGACGCTGATGTTAAATGGAACATTTCATTGATGACAATGTCACTCCTGTATTTTACACAACCACGATTTCTATGGCATTCCCATTCTGCCATCATTATCATCATTGAATCACTTTTTATTCAGAATAATTTATTATATGTTAAACTTTTCTCTTTTTTATGATTGTGCCAATTTTACTCTGTGAGTGAGTAACTGTTTCAATTTTTGATTATTGCTCTCCAATTGGGACGTTTTTATCGATTACATTGATTATCAGTATTGAATTGCAGGAATGTAAATATATAGTGATCTTTGCAAGCTCTTGTTTTTAAGTTGATTGTCAGAACCTTTGGTTATAACTGGTCAAGCATAGAGGGAAGATCAGAAAATTAGCACACTAGTGTGACCTGTAAGATAGAATGCGCAGTGAGTTGTGTTACTAAAAAATTTCCTGAGGAATAAATATGCAGGCTGTGAATATGCGAGAATGATATTCGGACAAATTATGCGTACGGTTATAGGTTCTTCTTGCCCTACATTTATTTGATGCTAATTCCAATAGTGTAAACAAGTGCGATAAACATTTTTCAGGAGTATTAGTATACAGAGGCAATTAAGAAACAACCCCCAAAAGTTGAATTTGTCGCATTTATTTTTCGATTTTTGAAAAGGTCAATTAAGTTGTTGCTGACGACTCTGCACGATCCTCGTGCGAAGGTGGTCCACCTGCTTGACAACCTTACTCTATGGTGATAACCATGTGCCAAAATGCATCTCTACATTGGACGCACAATAACTGTAAGGCTTCCCAAGTAAAAAATGACGTTTTTTCAACGGTTGAAATCATCGTTGAAAACTAACCAAAAATCAACTTGGTGTGACAAATGTTGAATAAACGTTACTAATAAACGTACGGTTGACATCATCGTTGAAAACTAACCAAAAATCAACTTGGTGTGAAAAACTTTGAAAAAACGTTGATTAAACATTTTAATTGTTTCTGCCAATGTAAGCCCTAATGCCCGTTTTTGGACAAAACATGGATGATGCATGCACCAGGGATAGACCCTATCAAGAAGTATCGTTCCATATTAAGTAAAATGGTCTGGAATAAGTATGGCTATACGCTACTAATAACATTTAACACTGTGAAGAGTGGGAAATGTATATAAAATTTGCTCTAAATAATAATTTGGAATTGTACATGGTTAAAACATCGATCATCCATGTACGTGGATAAAATACAACTAAAAGAGCGTTTCATTTAAAGAAGAATTGTCCATTTGAATTAGATACCAACTATAACTAATAATATTGATGTTGTAATAAGTGACATAAATACATTTAAATAACTCAAAGAATCGCTCATGGATACAACATTGACATATGAAACATGCGTATACTATTATTTCGAGTATTTTATATACATGTGCTCTATTTATTTGATGAAATTTTGTAGACCTACAGAAAAAATGATGAAGTCACCTGAATCTACTTTATGCGTGTATAAAATAGATATTCGGGTGACTTCATCATCTCCCGCTCTCTTTCTCACTTACTCTGTCCCCTTTTCTTCTTCCTCCTCTCATTTTTCATCATCGTTCACACTCACTAATGCATACTGTATAGTTACTATAGCAACAACATCAATCAACACTGACGAACGAATCAGGTCAACATGGCATATATTCTCAAAGGGAGCCTAAGCAATTCTACTAGCACACATTTTACCTTCTCAAATCGAAATATCTGTCAATTGAAATCTATAAGCTCCACGTACCGTACCCATCAGCATGTCGATTTTGGTCGATTCGCTCATGTGTTCGCTAAATTGCTTGGCTAATAATTTGCAAAACTTTTGATATTAAATCAGTGTGTAACTGGACCAAACAATTGCATAAGCATCCAGCTCCATCTGCGTAATCGTATCTCGCTTCTATAACTTTCCGTCAGTTAAGGAAATTCGATCGCCACGCGCACGCAGCTCAGGGATTGCAAATACCCGGGGTTTTTTAAACACCTGGATCCCGGACCGGATCCCATACCCGGATATCCGGACGGATCCCGGATCCTATTATCAAAAGTAACAAATTTAGTTTATGCTACATGCAGTAGGGCCTTAATATAACGTTTAACTCGGGACACCAAAATTTAAATGATGGCATATTTCATAATGTCTTCTACTGAAGTGTTATAGTCGACATTTACTACAGCTGTCATTCTAGTTCTATGTTGTTAGTAAAATGTTTTACTTAATTTCAAATTATGATCACGGTTTTAGAAATCACTCCTTCAAATATATATATACATGTATATATGTATTCTTTTTAGGACATGTGGTATGAATAGGCTAGTTCTTTAAATACCGCTAAGAGAGATTAATCCAGAACAATTTTAAGACCGACTAACAAGTATATTGTATCAAAATAAAAAAAAAATAGCAACTTGCTGATATGAAATTACAGAAATTATTAGTCCGTATGCATAAAAATACGTAACTGGTTATCTTAAAGTATGAAACTAAGAAGAAAGTAAATGTTAAAATTTTAAATCTTTACGCATATTTATGAAAATAATGAATGAAAAATAATGTAATTAGTAAGTTTTGTAATGTAAAAGTAATTATTCATTTTTATGCATACGGGCCTGAAATCAAATGTATTTTTGTTATGGTATTTCAAATTCAACGATTTTCATAAATTTTAAGAAATACCATCTTAAGAATGTGAGACTGTCAAGAAGTTTGTCAGACATTCGATTACGCTGTTTCACAGCGAACTGAGCAGCCGCAGAGAAAGCACGCTCAGCTTCACAACTGGTACTTTGTATCGTCATCAGCTGCTGATACAGTTTTTCTAGGGAGACTCCTCTCAATTTCTTTGCCTCAAACAACTTAAATTCTAGGCTGAGATTTGAAGAGTCGTTTGAAGAGACATTGGCATTCATTGAGCTTTCGGAGTTTGTATCGAAAGCTGCAAGTTCACGATTGAGAGCCCCTCCATCGTTATGTCCATGGAATCAATCGTTGTGTTTACTTCAGGCGACCTTTCAATTTCACTTGATGTTTTATCTGTTGCATTAAGACGTTGGAAAATACGTGATGTTGTTTCCAAAATCTGATTTTTGGTCCCATGTTTAAACAACGCTAATTTTGGAGTGCACTTAATCAACTCTGGATTATGCAGATACAGAAAGACATCCATCAACTTGGAGGGTCGTCTCTCTGCAAAGCGCTTTTCTACAGCAGCTTTCATCAATGAACAAAATGGTGTTTTTCTCAGACTCAAGGAATTTATGAGGAACGTAAAGATGGCATCTGCCTTCAATAGGTTGGTTGATCGAGCAGACAGTTTTTCAACCGCTAGTTTGACTGGCGACAATGAGTAGACTATATCTCTCAGTAGCTGAAGTTCTTCCTTTAAAAAATCAGCTTGGGTATCAGGAAAGTCAATCATAGCTTTTCGAATAAAGTCATGCAGTAGAAGAAAACGCTCGATCATATCGACCATTGAGTTCCATCTAGTCTTGTTATCTCGGACAAGTACATAGCATTTTCCAAGTTGAGCCTTAACATACTCTTGTAATTTGTCATTTTTTAAGGAACTTCGACGAAATTTAACAACATCACTCACACTTTTGATGAGTCGTGCTACATCATCACCGCTAAAATTGATATCGTGTGCCGGAATGTCATTGCGGTCAACATCACTGTCGTCATCACTATCGCTACTTCCTCCACTGTTGTCATACTCAGTATCTTCGTCTGTGTTTTCCTGCTCCACGTTTGTTGATTTCTTTGAAGAAGTGTAGAAGACATCTTGAACAGCTAGATGAAGTGCATGCGCATAGCATAGCACTTGTTCAGTTTCTATTAGCCTACCGTAAGCAATCACCTCTGAAACACCATCAGTGGTAATTCCGACGAGCTGGTCTGTAGAAATTCCAAACTCACGCAATCTCTCGTTGACCAGCATATCAATATTTTGCGCCGTTGCGGAACCTTTCACACGTATGAGTCCAAGGTTGTAATGCAGACATTGATGATTATGAAGATTCACATTTATGTACCGTCGGTTTTGTGAAGATATCCATTCGTCTAACGTTGCGCTAAATCGCTCACCATTTGAAAACTTTGTTCTTATTTCTTCTCGCACGCTTTGTTTGATGCCATCGCAATGGTCAAGTATTATACGACGGATAGTATTGGGACTACGTGGAGGGGTGTAGCCCTTCGCGGTTATCGCCGATCGAATAAACTCACTATTGGCTATTTGCTGCAGAGAGAAACGGTCAACAGCAGCCAGTCGACTCAAAATATTAGGAAGTGATGAAGGCTTTTCACAAGATAAAAATTGTCGAGAGTTCTTGTTCTTTTTAATGGTTGGTCACTGGATGGAGCTGGTAAATCGATGTTGTGTCTTCTCGATAAATGCTTCTTCATCGACGATGTTGAGAAATCCTTCCCACGTTGTAAGACAGTTTTGCAGTGAACACATACTTTGAAGGTTCACTGGAATCCGAAGAGTAATGTTCCCAAACACCACTTGATCTCGAAGACATGAGTAGTTCACCTGCATAGGAGTCTGTAAGCGAGTTTATGAAACAAGTCTCACAAAAGCGCCCTATGCTTAATACAGTGAAGTCCTTGGCAGCAATCAAAAGGCGTCATTCAAGGTCATTCGAAGTATTCCCTATTTCCCTGTCTCTTCCATGTTGACTGAGAGCGATCGATTATGTCTCTTTTATGTTTTGACTGGTTAACAGGACGCGTCATAAGATGCCTTTATACTCGATGATATTAGACAAAACTCGCTAGCAGATTCAGTTGATTATAAAATTATACAATACGATTCCAGGACGTCTGTGATACACTGACTGGCTCATGTATACATTGTATATTATAACGGTTTGCAGCATTCATGTGCAATTTATGCAATAACTAACTGATGTTTTACAATTTGTATGATTTATACTGAATTACTAATAATCAATATCGGATTATACACGTTGTTCGCCGGATCCGGGATTCGGGCGGATCTCACACCGGATCCGGATATTTGCACCCGGATCCACCGGATCCGGATCTTGATCCGGTGCAATCCCTGACGCAGCTGAGGGAGTTCAGTCACATTGTTGGCAGCGTGCGATGGCCGTGGCCGCATCTGCGTGAAGACTGAGAAGTAGTGGTCGATAATATTCTCCCGCTGCGAATTGTTGATGCCTGTGACTCATAGTCCTTGCCTTATAATTATTGTCCGCCCATGACGTGAAACAGAAAGCTGCGCAAGTCAGGCGCAGTAGCTTGCGCACTCTTCGCTCTCGTGGTCTATCGAACCCGTGTTTACATGTGCTGCTTGCTATTACAAAAGTCAGCGCATCAAGAGGATTTTTCTACTTACACACCGTTATTTATTCATCGTCGGTTTTGTGATCGTCTACGTTTTTCATCATCTTACTTCGTTATCATGCACAATACATGGAGCACAATCTACTTACGACTACCTCACTGACCTGCAATGTGTCCAGTTATATGGACTTACCATCAATTCTCTTTCAATTATCAACAAATCGAAAATGAAGAACACTCGTATGTAGTCAGTGAGTTTCTACTCAATGAAGCCATCAAGTTCCTTTGATTCATGTATCAGAATTAAAAATGCATCTATTGGATCAGACTACAGAAAAAGGGTAAGTTTCTAAATGTCTTCAGATTTAGCTTGTCAATTTTGTTTCAGCATTTAACTGCAAGTCTAGGTAGGCCTACATGTATTTGGAAATCCCAAAAACAAAATCGAAGGAGAGATTTGGGTTCACTGACCATGAACGTATAGACCTTTCTATTAGTGATTACTGTTATTTCTGCTCTTCCACAAATGCTAAAAAGTTATAAGCGTCATACTTAATATAATTTGCTGGTAACAACAAAATATCTCAATTACTCTTAGCTGTGTAGCAAACTTATCACAAGGAGTCCTACCAATACTTTGAATTCATTTGTGTGATGGAAACAAATGATGTCACATGCTCAAGGCTTATTTACTTCGAATTCAATATGAGAAATTGAGTTGTGCATGTTTATCAGTTTTCAAGTCGACGTTTCTCGTTGAAAAATCGATAAAAGTTGATTGTGCCGTGAAAAGAAAATTATTATTGCCATTCGATTTCTACTTAAGTTGTATAATTTTTCTATTGCTTCTTAATGATGCATCCATCAAGGAAACATGTTTAAATAGGTCATTATTTCAATTTTAATTTATATTGAATTGAAAACCTGTAGCTATCGCCTGTGGTAATTATTTATTTCAGAATTGCCACATTTACAAAAATACCATCAATTTGATATTTCGAGTCGTTTCAGAAAAATAATCAAGCACACAAAAGGTATAAATACTACACCACGAACTACACGTTGTATGGCTACATGCACACCGTATAATTATGCGCACAAGACTAGTTTTGTATTAAAGCCCTACAATGGGTTTAGTTGTGCAATTTAATCAATAATTCTTCATGCTTTACGACAAGTATGAAACAATCAAAATGCAAACTCATTGCTACTCTTTCATCTGAATTTGTGTTGACTTATTATTACACATTATGCTTCGCACTTTTCAATATTATCGTAGGCCTAGGTATTATGGTCACATGTTTGCTGTATGCCCATATGTCACCATGAATCACCTGAAGAGATGTCATATAAATAGTAGAGATAAGAGGATGTTATGTGTGTATGTGTTTTTAAACAAACTGTTTGGATATTAAAATAAATTTACATGTATCAATTCATAATAAAAATTCAAGCGCTCCTGAATATCTTCATCGCATGAACTGTTGTAAAACTGGTCGGCAATAGGCTACATACTCCGTTATTATTTACAGATCACATTTTTCTAAAAAAGTTACTTGAATATCAGAATGAAATTGATAAATACTACGAGTATTGATTAGAAAATTATTAGTAAATTGATAATGATCACAATTCGGCCACTCATGAATTTCTTCATTTGTTATCAAAATTCCTGTGAATATCGCATGCCACATTGTCAAAGATTAAATGATCCAAAATCAATTTTCTTAATTATCTTTGCTATAGCACCTAATATTGCTATAAATGATTTCTCTTTTAAACTTTTAGTAGGCCTACCCATGGAATGTTAATTGAGGTAGTTAATTAAGTTTGATAATTCTGCTCTGCACATCAGCACAAACGTTGTTTTCTTTTTAGAGGTGTTGATTGCTGAGGCTGTGCAAGCTCGTCTTAAGACCTACTCGATAATTATCTGTGCATCGATGACTCAAGACCTGACCTACGTTCGGCTGTTTTTCTGTCTTGTTATTTGAGCTAATTAGCCCCGAAAGCTACTGGAATTTTATTTACCCATAAGTCTCTCATATTCGCAACGTCCAAGTGATCATCAGATTCGGACAACCGCCTTGTGATCCAACCAAAGATGCTATTGAGTGACCTCGCATCATCGCCTCAAACTTCATTTGAGTAGTGAATGTTTCTCTGTTGAACTGTAACAGAGAAAGTGGTATCACCTCTATTCTTAAAAATGTGACTGATAAAGGCGCGACGGTGTTCGACTCGAAATGACAGTGTTCCAGATGACGTGAAATACGCATTTGGGCTGTGGGCATGTTTTCTGTTTGGAAGGATTTTCAAATGAAGGATGATCAAATCCGGATAGAGAAATTTCCCAGATACATGTATGTTGATAAAAGTGATTTTCATCTAGATTATTTGTATCTGATCATTCGATGTGTGCTACTATATAAGCGTCATCTTGCATGGTGGTAAAGCTTTCTTCATTTGCTATATTCTTTGTGGATGAAAAATTGTGCTTTTGAAAGATGTCTCCCTGCTGTTTACTTGGGAGAGCAGGGCTCAGTTTTTGTAATCTCGATGAATGTTATCCTACAAAGTAAAATTTTAGTAGGAATATTTTTCCAAATGTATAGGCCGAACTACTGTTCTACTACGAGGTTACTGTTCTGCGGAAAGACGATCATGTTTGAAATTTGAATAAAAAACACTTACTTTAGTTTAAAGCGCTATATTCTGTCGGCCCTATAGCTTAAAAGGAAGCGCATCGTACCATAATATATTTGTTTTAATCAGAAGAAAATTCCATAAGCTGAATGATTGTTCAATCGTTTTTTATTCAAATTTCAAATATCTTTTAACTATATTACTCAATAAACTGTGATGGCACCCTTGCGATCGACAAGGCTGCATCAAGTAAATATCTAAAGAATATTTCAGAGTAGCAGTTTCCGAATAATTGCACTGCTATCTTATATATGTTTGTTATCAGGGATCGCAATTTTCCGTTTTTTTACGAAATTAAACTAATGTGAATATTTCAAATTTACGCATTCAAACCCCGGTTTTTCCCAATTTTCCGTTTTATGTAGCTCACCTTGTTTCATTTTCGTTTTAAGTCACATAATCGTCATATAAACAATGATCAGCAAAATTTAGAGCATGTAAGAGTTTATGAACCTCAAACATGAAACATTTTCTTCTGCAACTATTCTACCAATTCCCGGTCAAAACATTGATTAATTCACAATTCTGCTGCAAATTACTTAATTGCATTTTTATATTGAATCACCATAATAGGTACGGACAAAGACTATGTAATATTCAAAGACTGAAAACTCTCATATCTCTGTATGTTAAGCTTTTGGAAACAACTTATTTGTCCTCAACGAAGATATCGGATAATCTTATTAGAAGATAGGAACTACCATGGATATTCTTGTACTCATCATAGATATATGCCGTTTCCAAATTTTCTACGAGTTTACAGTCTTTACATCTTCACTGTCTTTGGGTACGGATATAGGATGATTTTTTGTGTTTAATGCATGACTCCATATTGCATGAAGCCCTATATTTTCAGTGGATGTTCTAGGTGAGCTAGCAGTTTGCGATTCCAGTTTTATGTCATTTTGCTCATGTCAAATTACGTCATTGAAATGTAAATAAATATGCCTATCAACAATTGTGATATTTTCCTTACTTATATCGTTGAACGGGTAATGAGGATGTAAGGTTGAAAATCAGTTTAAAAAAGGTATTATTAACAGAAATATTACAGTGTATTAACAGAAACTAGTTGATAAAACGTTGATTACCTCACTTTCTTCAACGTTTTTAAGTAACGTTGAATCAACGTTACATCAGCGGCCAAAGCGTCACGATATCAACCATCCATCAACGTTGAAGCAACCGTTTATCAACCAAAATCTCGTTGAACATCAACGTTGATTCAACGTTATCTTTTTAATTGGGTTGCTCTAAAGACAAGGTGACTTCATATTGAATTTTTCTTATTGAAAAATTGAAATGATGTTAAAATGACGCTGACGATATCATCGTGAGCGACGTTCAGTCAGTCCACTTATAAATGTGACAATCGTGTGTCCTGAAATCACATTTCCATTGTGGATGCGTCATAATTGTACTAAACATGAAGACAAATGAAGTTAAGCATACACACCTGCAGTGACGGCTCGTGACATTATTCCAGGTGGGGCATAAGCATGAAATTTTTACATAATCAAAAATCTAGTCTAAAAGGATCTTATTTTGTAAATGAAAAGCAAAGAATATGTTAGCAACATGCTATACATGTGTAAGTCTATGTCACTGCATTTAGTTACACGGTTGAAGCAACATTTTGTCTATTCATGGACTGATCGCTGGTGCTAACCTCACATCACCTCACTCAGTAAAAAGGGAATCACAATGCATTGTCTTTGCATTGACGGTTAACCAATCAGAAGCGTTAGGGCTCCCTCTCGAGTGCCCATTCTGTGACGCATTCATCGCGTGTTAATTCTGTCTATTCGCTCTGATCGTGAAATGAACCACTCTCACGTCATCTCAATCTCGATGCTTGGGCGCGCCCATCAGTCTTGAAAACGATTGATGGATTCTGCTAGCGTCACTGTCGCGCAAATGGAATAGATGTACATGAAGTATAGTTGAAATTTATGATCAAGAAATGGAGTCTACTACTGATGCTGCTGGTTATTTAAGTTAGACAACATTTCAATAGGTGGGGCAGTGCCCCACCTGCCCAAATGGACGAGCCGCCACTGCACACCTGCACACGAACGGGATAGCTCCATTTAACAATATATTTGATCAGCTCCGATCAAGAATTTTGTACATCACCTGCAGATCAATTGCTTATGTATAGAGCCATTGCAAGTCCTGCTGCGCATTACTTTAAACACAGCTAGAATTTAATTGTGATGAACCATCTTCGTATACTGCTTACAGAAAGGTGTAGGCTAGGCCTACTTTAAGAACAGGGATAGGGACAAAATATCAGAATCATCCACAGAATTATCAGCCACCATTGGCTTGTACTAATTGTTAGCATTTTTAATTATCACACAGACACCGTTTGGGATAACGTTAATCTTGCTTTACAATATATATATATATATATATATATATATATATATATATATATATATAAGAAATGTGCGCTCCTGCCCCACCGAATTGTACTCTCCTGCCCCACTTGTACACTCCTGCCCCACGGACGAATATGACATGTACGCCCCTGCCCCACAACTGTACGCTCCTGCCCCCATGTGCACCCCTGCCCCACTGACTCTCCTGCCCCACGTATGAACTTTCGCGGAATATGATTGTGCACTGATATTTACTGTTGTGAAAGAAGTTCTATGGCTGTCAGCACCTCCAAATGCCTGGTCCGACGATTGCTGTAGGCCCTGGTCCCTTCAATTGTCGTATTTAGAGTTAGCTTTTGCGGAATATGATCGTGCTGTGATATGTACTGATATGAATGAAGATATATGACAGTCAGAGCACCTCCAAATGCCTGGTCCGTCGATTGCTGTAGGCCCTCAATTTTTGCATTTAGAGTTAGCTTTTGCGGAATATGATTGTGCATTGATATGTACTGATGTGAAAGAAGTGCTATATGGCTGTCAGAGAACCTCCAAATGCCTGGTCCGACGATTGCTGTAGGCCCTCAATTTTCGTATTTAGAGTTAGCTTTTGCGGAATATGATTGTGCTGTGATATGTTCTGATATGAATGAAGTTATATATGACAGTCAGAGCACCTCCAAATGCCTGGTCCGACGATTGCTGTAGGCCCTGGTCCCTTCAATTGTCGTATTTAGAGTTAGCTTTTGCGGAATATGATCGTGCTGTGATATGTACTGATATGAATGAAGATATATGACAGTCAGAGCACCTCCAAATGCCTGGTCCGTCGATTGCTGTAGGCCCTCAATTTTTGCATTTAGAGTTAGCTTTTGCGGAATATGATTGTGCATTGATATGTACTGATGTGAAAGAAGTGCTATATGGCTGTCAGAGAACCTCCAAATGCCTGGTCCGACGATTGCTGTAGGCCCTCAATTTTCGTATTTAGAGTTAGCTTTTGCGGAATATGATTGTGCTGTGATATGTTCTGATATGAATGAAGTTATATATGACAGTCAGAGCACCTCCAAATGCCTGGTCCGACGATTGCTGTAGGCCCTGGTCCCTTCATGTACAAGTGGGGCAGGAGAGTACAATTCTCGGTGGGGCAGGAGCGCACATTTCTTATTTATATATATATATATATATATATATATATATATATATATATATATATATATATATATATATATATATATATATATACTTATCTCCTGTCTCAGCTCCACTCACATGTCCTGTCTCTGCACCACATCCCCTGTCTCTGCTCCAATTTTCAAGAAATTCATATATCTAAGTCCTGTCTCTGCACCATTCACCCCTGTCTCTGCTCCACAACATACTGTCTGTGCTCCAAAACCCCATGTCTCTGCACCATATATCATGTCTCTGCACCACCAAAACGGATTCTTTTTGAAACAACGCCTGTCTCTGCTCCAGTATTCCATGTCTCTGCACCTTTTTGTCCTGTCTCTGCACCACATGTAAACGAATTCTGTTCAGACTCACGCAACTACTTAGCATTCCGATAACGTTACCTACAGGAAAGCATTTACCATGGCAATATTATCAAATTAAATCAAATCTTCTTTTTTTAAGTAACTATAAAATGAGCGATGGAATGATAACTATCTACAAACTAAAGAAAACAAGTTTGCTGTAAGGCCGAATCAAAGAAGATCTGCATGGAACTTTTGCATTTTGATGCTTGACACTTTTTCTATCATTCCAACCACAATAGCACAATATTATAATTTTAATTATGTGATGCTTTGCCTTCGATTTCAATGTTGTTGCACATAAATACCTCTAAACTGACATCATTTCGAATGAGATATGATATGGGAATTGTTAAAAATGTACGTTTAAATACTATCTTCTGAAAGTTTGTCTTCACTAAGAAAATAGGTCGGCTGATTTATAAAAGTATGAATTGGGAATCTACATTTTATGTTGAGTTTACCAAATAACAAAGTTAATCTTTGAATATCGTCCATTCGGCAGATAGCCGCGTTGAAACATTTTCTCCGCTTTCGAGGAGGAGTATTCACTGCGAAGTTATAAGCAGATGCCTGATGCAAACCGTCGGTAGCACCTGTTCCGGCACCACCTCTTGTGGTAGCATCTCCCGTTGTATTTTACAGCAAAAATACCACCATTTATTACAGACAATGCCTCCGTGGATATTAAACCCCTCTTTGCTGTTCCTATACGTACAGATGCAGTGTAGCAGGGATCACGTAGTCAATGTTTGTATGCTTACTCCGAAGCACTGGAGTGGAGCTTTACACTCCGATACAAATACACTGATTGCCGATGAATGGTGAATTTGAAACCTTTTTGGAATTGTAAATCCGCTGATTAACTTGCAATTAAAAAACATCCCTCTAAGTTGAGTAAAACACATTCGAATTTTAGATAAGGGCCATAGTTGCATTATTTATTCGGTCTTTTTGTAAACTAAAATTTAAAAACTTTCTTTAGCAATTCAGCTCTAACTTAACTATCACACTCATTACATTTATTTCATGAAACATGACTGATTCACAGGCTTCCCGTTGGGTATTGGGATTCCCATTGGGATTGGGCCACCAAAAATTAAATAAGGTAGCACTACCAGGTCTTGTCCACGAAAGAAATGACATACAAAAATTAAGAAAAATGAGCATATGTTTCATACTAGGCCATTATGGAAGGAATTTATTCTTTATTACTGAAAGTTGCTTCAATTGATAATTAATAGGTATGTTTTGGAAGCACAATGCTAAAATAATGCAATGACATCTATAGAACACTATAGGCCTAATTTTTTCTTCAGGTCTACACCTTATTAGGAATAAGCCTAAATGAATTTGTGGTTTTGTTTTCCTCTTTTATTCCATCCTCGAAATCAAGTTTACATTCATTTGAAACTTGTGATTCAGATTATCGCACATCGTTATTTCTTTCTGATCTATTGACGTGAATACATGCAATTGTGAAATTACCTGGACAATGAAAAAAATTCAGCAAAATTTGCAAAAGGAATGATAATTTAAAAATATGGAGGAAATAAAGGATAAGGTGGAAAAATGAGAAATGGAGAATGATTTTCGGAAAAGCGGAGAATAATGAAAATAAAGAAACTCTTGGAATCACGTTCGGATTTAGAAATAGGCATGGAAGCCTGAGATTGAATCGAAAATTCTTGGAAATTTTTCTTAGAGAAAGATTAAGTGGGAGTGAACGTAAACCTAATTTTAATTGAAGTCGTCAGTAGAGCTGTGAAATTTGATTTTGCGTATCAGAATTGTTTTGTCAAAAACGTCGCCGTCCGGACCTTTACTCTCTTGGACAAGCCCAGCAGAGACCGTACCCCACATTATTCTGAAGAAACTAAGCAACTAACAAAATTCCTCAACTGAAAGAAGCAGCAAACAGAATTCTATCAATCCTGGATCCAGCGCGGATTTAGACAATATTTAGTGAAACTGGAATAACAATTTTCCCTTAGCGTCGACGCATATATGCCCAGACCTAGTATGAGCCCTGGTGTACCTCCAATATCAGGAACGAGTACAACATCCGTTGAAATCTCTGTTGATTTCGGGAAATGCAGACCGTACAATATCTGGGGAGGCAGTGAAAAGGTTCTCGATTACGAGAACGAGTAGGCCAACTATGCATATGTACAGGTACCTACTTCGAGCAAGTTCTGTAGAGATTTTTGTAATCAATCATTTGTTTTAAAGGATTTATTGATTGATTCATGCTACCAATGTCATCCTCACTAAATAAAGAATTTATTATCATTAAGGATGCTTTAAGGTTTTTTTATACAGACCGTTTCCTAAATCGTTGCACAGCCCAAAAATTCCTGCGTGTTTTGTATAGACTATTCTCATCAAATTTAATCGCAAACTGATAACTAATTTCTAAATTGATTTACTTGGTCAGCCGAGACACTTGGTTTAGAAAACAGTGTGGTTTGCTTAAATAAATGAAGTAATGAGTGATGGTCTGTTTAGTTATTTTGAGATATCATGTTGTTGACCCTCTTATCACTCAGTCGTGTCATCATTGATGAGCTGCTCCTGTTGATGAGCAGCATTGATGAGCCGCAGGCGTCAGCATTCCTACGGCGCAAAGAAAATGTTTTTGTTTATTGTCAACTGGTGCAGACGAGACAAGTCCTCCTCTGATCTGATATTAAAAATCTTCTGATCTCAAGTGTGGGAAATGATGACTCAACCAATGACTGAGTATGGCAATGTTACAAATTTGAAGCCTGCCATTGAAAAGATGGGTACATATTCTCGGAGCTGATTAGACAAGCATCCTTTTAAATCCAAACTAGAAAAACTCCAGCATTAATGCAACAAAATATATTTTTAATAGTTGTCTGTTGTTGACCGCAGAAAACATTGCTTCATCCAACAAATAGCGCAAAATCAGGTAAAAGTATAAGCTGAATGAAATTGTGCCAAATGTTGTCGAAATTCGAAAAAATGAGAGCTGATCGAAGGCGAGATTCAGTGGTGATAATCTTAATTTTCTATAGTGTGAAACTTCGTCTGTAGGCATCGGTGAAGATAAAACTCTTGCAATCATACACATGTCAACAGAGTCACGAGTGGTGTTTCCATTACTTTCGAGTAGGCCAAATTTGAGATAGTGCTAACATTCGTGTACTTTGAGAGAACGAACAGGTAACCTATAAGTTTGGTAACATATGAAAGAACTGGAGTACAACTAGGAAACGCTTCTCTAGTTACAGAACAAATTCTACAAACGCCTGCTGATGATATACGTCCACTTGCTTGAGCTTTTCATAAATCGAAATGCGATGATACAGCAGCTGAGAAGATTATCATTACAATGTAATCTGGGAGTATAACATGCAGATCTATCATCAAATGAGCAATTTTAGAAGGCTCATCGTATTCCTTTCAAGCACATTCCCTTTAAACGCATGCAATTTCGTCTACTTTCCGTTATCACCCAAAGTTACATTTACTCGTCATTATATTTTACTAGACACGTGGCATGCAGCAATGCCAATTACATGCAACAGCAGACAAACTATACTCACACGAAGTGAACAGTGAATTAGACGAAAAATACTACAGCGAATTATGAAATAACTTCAGAAACACAATTCTTCGAAGTATGGGTTGAAAAAGTCAACTGTTTTCAATTCAACTGCTTTCATGAGAGTTCTTAGGAAATATGTTCTCTCTTAGGAATTATCTAACGACAAGGTTTCACAGTCGCAAGCAATTTTGCGTGTCTGGTCTGTTTAATGGGTAGCCAAAAGTGAATAGCAGAAAGAAGATGAGTCAACAATACCATGAAGGTCCAACATTGTACGAGCGTATGTATCAAATATTGTTTTACATACAAATCTCAAAACAGAAAACATCTTATCTATTTGCATCTACAAAATAAAATAAAGTACAAAAGCTGCGATGCATGGCTTGTGAGGACGTGTCCAGAAAACTTTCGTTGGTTAGGCAAATAAACACCGCACAAGTGTAAACGTGCGATTCAACAATTGAATATGCATATATATATTTTTTTTTTTTTTTACGTATTTTACGTCATTTTTTACCCCTACTGGGGCCTTGGACGGTGCTGACTTCAGTCAGACTTTGTTTGGAGCGTTGTGGTGCTTTCTAGTCCGGATGCCCTTCCTGCCGACTTCCAATGACACTTTCCGGGTTCGACCTCTGGACCATGAGATCGCTAGTCCAAGTACGCAACCACTGTGCCACGGACACCACTCATATAATTGATGTGTATATTGATATTCCTATATCTCTTATTCCATATGATGGGCTGCGACACATATCCTTAGTTAAATTTAGAACAAAACTAAAGGAACTTCTCAATTCTCTGAAATGTAGGTCTAGAAGTAGGAATGTAGGTATACACCGAGGCCTGCATGTAGGCTGGGTTATAGGCCCATGTTTTTAGACAACCAATACAATCACTGTAGAAGTATCATTGACAACATTTTTGATGCTAGGATTCTTGCCTGGATTCGGTTGGGTTAAGATCTCAGCGCAAATTCCTCTTGGGATTGTGCTGGACTACCATGTCCACCGACAACCATGCTGATTCAGCCTCTCGCTCAAATATTTGTGAAAGAATATAATGGAACACTTCATGGGAATTCATGTTTGGACCCTTTCATTGCCCTCACAACCAGAGACTCTGACCATTTCACCTCCAACTTTGCCAGACTGTTCACCATTATCTCATGAAGTGGTTGTGACTGGTTGTATTTTAGTGTCTTCTAATTCTATTCTTTCATTTAACACTGCAGCAGTAAATAGGTCGACTACATGACAGAATGAGTTGAATTTTATACTGCCATTGGAAAAGGCATCCAAAACTTGACGTGATGACATGTTCTGAACGTAAAAGGAAATACTGAGTTATGACTTTTTGCATATTTTCCTAATTGCGTACAATTGGATTTGACTCACCAGTCACGCTGCATTTCAATATTATTTTAGATAAAGCATGAGTTCTTTGTCAACTTGACACAGCAACTATTGACATTGATAGATTAGAGAATGAGCAACAGCAAGGGAAAGATATCATATAAGAGATCTGTCACTTTAGCGGATGGAAATAAAATATTTGCGAAATTTTAAATGAGTAAAACGGCTTTGTAATAAATATGTATAGAATTTAAACAAACACAGTGTAAATCTGACATCACTTCCAAAGTGCGCTTTTTTCGTTGGAAAGGAAGTGAAACAGCAAGCTACTTTCCTACATGTGCACATTTACTCCCAAATCAATGTAGTTTATCTTCACATTGCCTTTGGGCTCCATGTTCTGATGTTCTCGATTTTATTGTCCAACACACACTAAACTCGGATCTTTTGTTAATCTTTTTGTTTGTCAAATTAAGAGCAAAATAATTGACATGATGCCTTAAAAATATAATTGTGGCAATCCATGGATCAAGCTGATGGGGAAACAAACTTTTCAGAAATAAATTTTTACCATTTTGATGCAAAGTGGTGCAGAGACCACGTTAAATATATATAATTTTTTCATAATATTCACTAAATGAGATCAGTCGGTTGATGAGGCCTCTTTTTTGTACAAGATTGATTCTGCAGACAATGTTGCAGATGTTTTGACTTATTTGCGGTCAATGCAACCCTTCAGTACATCCGTACTCCATCTTTTTAAAAAACTGATATATCCCTTCTTTTTAGTGTTTTTTCAATGTACAGCGGAGAATAGTTCACCAGACTAGCTAAAAAATCTGGCTATATCTGCCCAAACTATGCTATTATTGATGTGCACTTCCGAACTCAACAACAGAACCATTGTTTTGGAGAAATATGCAAAAAGATTACATCTTGATGGTGCAGAGACAGGATTTAAATACAAAATTTTCGATTTCAAGTCATGATTACGACCATTTATCATGCTCAGATTGCAAAACGAGCTACATATTCGGTTTCTATGCCTAATGATACATAATATAACGTCATAAACTCAAAAAAAATTTGGACGATCTTGTCGACCCTCATCCATATTTCTCGTTTATTCTAGTATGCCCGACAACCCTATTTTCTTAGTTGAAAATCGGAGATATATATAATCTTCGATATATATTATTTTATGAATTTCTTCTGATGACACTTTCGGTGAAAAAATGTTATAGGAACATGAACATTGGTAGAAAATGCGATGTTCCACAAAATTTCATCGTCCAATTTTGCCAAATAAAGTGGCAATCCGCGATTTTTGCCTGTAGGAAAAATGTCAAATTTTTAGAACAAGTGATGCTTCATGAGCTCCAATCATCATCCCAATGTATTTTAGTGCATTTCCAAGGTTGACCCGAAGTTTTGGCACCTCTCGAGTTGATCTTCATACTCAACTCCGCATTTGAAAAATTCGACTTTTTTAGTGGAGCTGAGACAGGAGATAAGTATATATATATATATGTATAACTTCATGCAATGTGAAAGATCTGGAGCAAAAATAATGTACTTCATTTTGGAGTTTGCTAATTGTTAGCTTGAAAGTCAAGCTTTATTATGCAGCGCTGATCATAGTGAAGCAAATTCTCCATGTGTTATGAACATGTGAAGTATCCACTGACATTACGAGATAAGTTTCAAGAATATTCGTTCAGTAGTTTCTCTGAAAAAAATTGTTAAAGATGAGAGCGGTAACACAGCAATTTAATGCAGACTATCAATTTGGAAGAAAAAATATTCAGATGAAGACTGATGGGGTACACTCCACTCCCTCCGTAAAATTCATGACTATTAACAAATTCAGTGAGAATCCGAATATTACACTGAGGAATTGGCTATTAATAAGGCTCAGTCATGTCAACAAACGCTCTTCGAGTTATTCACTAGGCTGAAACTACAACATGGATATATGTATTGCAAATAATTAACAGAGGGCTTTTTGTAGGTCCAAATGGAATCGATCATCGGATGTCTGTCAATGTCAAAGATGTCAATGTGCATCGTATATGTTGCTCGTTTTTATTTGCTTAAGCCAATTTTATATAAAATTTTCTAATAACTCATATATATTTTTTCTGTTGTATCAGATAATTTCTTACCACAAAATTACATTTGCACGTTAGATTATTGCCAAGCTTTTCATTCGCGTTTGGCGTGGCCGGCCAACGATGTACATGTACAACCACAGCCAGGCTTCATACTTATTACAAAAAAGCAATCTTCATGATCAAAAGTATAAAAGACGTGGTTCATTTTTCTCTTCAGAAAAGTAATTGTCATGTATTTGGTGCAAACCCTTATAGTTACTTATCTTTGGTGAATTGTAAGTGAATTTCACTCTGCTTTCATCTAAGAATGAAACGATTGGTTTTCATTTGTGCTATTCCTATATAACTTGTGCTCTTCAGATTTAATAATCAACTGACATAGAATAATGCAATGAAGTCTAATTGAAAGAATTGTATCAACAGGATGCTCTTATTTACACTGTTTTGCAAAACATCTGAAAAAGTAGAATAGACGCTGTATTTAGACAAATACAAAAATTTCTTGATTTATTATCAAAATGCGTTTTAGTTCCGTAATTACTAAATAGAGGCAATGAAAAGGAACATTTGTTGCTCGCTTACAAATATTTTCAAATTCATGGAATATCAGCTGATTTTCACTGGTTTCGTTGCACACACGGTAAAAACACGTAGCGGACTTTGGAAACACGTCTGAGAAAATCTGTGAAACAAGTCTGAGAAACAATGCCAATTTGGTGCCAAATACCCTAAAACCCATTTTACACGAAAAATATCACAAAACAACTATAAATAAAACAATAATTCAAAAATATTGAAACAATAGCGATAAATTTGAAAATTAGTTTTTGTTTAAACACATCAAACAAAACAAACCGCTTTTTTAAATTAAAGAAAATATTAGTTTCCTTCATAAAACACGTGCAAATTTCCACGTGCTCTGTCCCCCCGCCATTTATTTCATGATATTACATCTCCAAAAGGGTGTTTCTATGCATACTTCACTACATCATCATGATCCATTTCCATCGTTAACAAGTTTACATCATTTCCTGTAACAAGCCAAATCACATAGTCAGCAAAATGTAACTTATTCTAAGTATTAAACTTATTCTATGTATAAGTTAGTGTTTCTGGACCAATTAAACCGGGAAACATTTTTTCCACCCACCTCATCCCTCCACACTAACCCTGGTCACCATCATCTATCAGTTGGAGCTGGGTGGAGGGTCGGAAACACTTCTCTTAGACACCATATTTACCCAAAAATAGTAGTATATTCAAGAATTCTATGTATAAGTTAGTGTTTCTGGACCAATTGAACCGGGAAACATTTTTTCCACGCACCTCATCCCTCCACACTAACCCTGGTCACCATCATCTATCAGTTGGAGCTGGGTGGAGGGTCGGAAACACTTCTCTTAGACACCATATTTGCCCAAAATAGTAGTATATTCAAGAATTCTATGTATAAGTTAGTGTTTCTGGACCAATTGAACCGGGAAACATTTTTTCCACCCACCTCATCCCTCCACACTAACCCTGGTCACCATCATCTATCAGTTGGAGCTGGGTGGAGGGTCGGAAACACTTCTCTTAGACACCATATTTACCCAAAATAGTAGTATATTCAAGAATTCTATGTATAAGTTAGTGTTTCTGGACCAATTGAACCGGGAAACATTTTTTCCACCCACCTCATCCCTCCACACTAACCCTGGTCACCATCATCTATCAGTTGGAGCTGGGTGGAGGGTCGGAAACACTTCTCTTAGACACCATATTTACCCAAAATAGTAGTATATTCAAGAATTCTATGTATAAGTTAGTGTTTCTGGACCAATTGAACCGGGAAACATTTTTTCCACCCACCTCATCCCTCCACACTAACCCTGGTCACCATCATCTATCAGTTGGAGCTGGGTGGAGGGTCGGAAACACTTCTCTTAGACACCATATTTACCCAAAATAGTAGTATATTCAAGAATTCTATGTATAAGTTAGTGTTTCTGGACCAATTGAACCGGGAAACATTTTTTCCACCCACCTCATCCCTCCACACTAACCCTGGTCACCATCATCTATCAGTTGGAGCTGGGTGGAGGGTCGGAAACACTTCTCTTAGACACCATATTTACCCAAAAATAGTAGTATATTCAAGAATTCTATGTATAAGTTAGTGTTTCTGGACCAATTGAACCGGGAAACATTTTTTCCACGCACCTCATCCCTCCACACTAACCCTGGTCACCATCATCTATCAGTTGGAGCTGGGTGGAGGGTCGGAAACACTTCTCTTAGACACCATATTTGCCCAAAATAGTAGTATATTCAAGAATTCTATGTATAAGTTAGTGTTTCTGGACCAATTGAACCGGGAAACATTTTTTCCACCCACCTCATCCCTCCACACTAACCCTGGTCACCATCATCTATCAGTTGGAGCTGGGTGGAGGGTCGGAAACACTTCTCTTAGACACCATATTTACCCAAAATAGTAGTATATTCAAGAATTCTATGTATAAGTTAGTGTTTCTGGACCAATTGAACCGGGAAACATTTTTTCCACCCACCTCATCCCTCCACACTAACCCTGGTCACCATCATCTATCAGTTGGAGCTGGGTGGAGGGTCGGAAACACTTCTCTTAGACACCATATTTACCCAAAATAGTAGTATATTCAAGAATTCTATGTATAAGTTAGTGTTTCTGGACCAATTGAACCGGGAAACATTTTTTCCACCCACCTCATCCCTCCACACTAACCCTGGTCACCATCATCTATCAGTTGGAGCTGGGTGGAGGGTCGGAAACACTTCTCTTAGACACCATATTTACCCAAAATAGTAGTATATTCAAGAATTCTATGTATAAGTTAGTGTTTCTGGACCAATTGAACCGGGAAACATTTTTTCCACCCACCTCATCCCTCCACACTAACCCTGGTCACCATCATCTATCAGTTGGAGCTGGGTGGAGGGTCGGAAACACTTCTCTTAGACACCATATTTACCCAAAATAGTAGTATATTCAAGAATTCTATGTATAAAGTTAGTGTTTCTGGACCAATTGAACCGGGAAACATTTTTTCCACGCACCTCATCCCTCCACACTAACCCTGGTCACCATCATCTATCAGTTGGAGCTGGGTGGAGGGTCGGAAACACTTCTCTTAGACACCATATTTACCCAAAAATAGTAGTATATTCAAGAATTCTATGTATAAGTTAGTGTTTCTGGACCAATTGAACCGGGAAACATTTTTTCCACGCACCTCATCCCTCCACACTAACCCTGGTCACCATCATCTATCAGTTGGAGCTGGGTGGAGGGTCGGAAACACTTCTCTTAGACACCATATTTACCCAAAATAGTAGTATATTCAAGAATTCTATGTATAAGTTAGTGTTTCTGGACCAATTGAACCGGGAAACATTTTTTCCACCCACCTCATCCCTCCACACTAACCCTGGTCACCATCATCTATCAGTTGGAGCTGGGTGGAGGGTCGGAAACACTTCTCTTAGACACCATATTTACCCAAAATAGTAGTATATTCAAGAATTCTATGTATAAGTTAGTGTTTCTGGACCAATTGAACCGGGAAAAATTTTTTCCATGATTTTTTGATGGTTTTTTTGATTCCAACCATTTTTTGATGGTGACCAGGGTTAGTGTGGAGGGATGAGGTGGGTGGAAAAAATGTTTCCCGGTTCAATTGGTCCAGAAACACTAACTTATACATAGAATTCTTGAATATACTACTATTTTGGGTAAATATGGTGTCTAAGAGAAGTGTTTCCGACCCTCCACCCAGCTCCAACTGATAGATGATGGTGACCAGGGTTAGTGTGGAGGGATGAGGTGGGTGGAAAAAATGTTTCCCGGTTCAATTGGTCCAGAAACACTAACTTATACATAGAATTCTTGAATATACTACTATTTTGGGTAAATATGGTGTCTAAGAGAAGTGTTTCCGACCCTCCACCCAGCTCCAACTGATAGATGATGGTGACCAGGGTTAGTGTGGAGGGATGAGGTGGGTGGAAAAAATGTTTCCCGGTTCAATTGGTCCAGAAACACTAACTTATACATAGAATTCTTGAATATACTACTATTTTGGGTAAATATGATGTCTAAGAGAAGTGTTTTTGATTTTAAAGAAACCTGACTGACCTCCTCTGTCTATCTTGTGCCTAGCTGATGGATTATGGTTGGGTTTGACAAAGAAGTTTACGTAGAAATTTACATTTTGCTGACTATGTGATTTGGCTCGTTACAGGAAATGATGTAAACTTGTTAACGATGGAAATGGCTTCATGATGATGTAGTGAAGTATGCATAGAAACACCCTTTTGGAGATGTAATATCATGAAATAAATGGCGGGGGACAGAGCACGTGGAAATTTGCACGAGTTTTATGAAAGAAACTAATATTTTCGTTTATTTAAAAAAGCGGTTTGTTTTGTTTGATGTGTTTAAACAAAAACTAATTTTTAAATTTATCGCTATTGTTTCAATAGTTTTGAATTATTGTTTTATTCATAGTTGTTTTGTGATATTTTTCGTGTAAAATGGGTTTTAGGGTATTTGGCACCAAATTGGCATTGTTTCTCAGACTTGTTTCAAAGATTTTCTCAGACGTGTTTCCAAAGTCAGCTACGTGTAAAAACACGTCTATTGCCTATCTAGCCCTTTATAATATTAAATATCTTTGAATTTTATGATCCGCATTATAAAAGTCTCATCATGAAAAAGTCGCGATATTATTCGTGCTTTCTTGACTGAAATTTCAAGTTTTTAATTCAATTTTCACCGGCATGATTTTATAATTCACTAAATTCATGTTTCATTTCTTTAATCTGAATAACGTGATATGGACCCATTACATCTTTTAACCTCTTGGACCCTGAAGCCAAATTTGCTACCTGCTACCCATGACGTGCAGTGCACGTCACTCGCTCATAACAGGAACTCCCCTGGCAATGGAATGTTGTCACGCCGACCGGATTGAAGGTTCTTCATGAATTTTCTGTCACCAAAATCACATGTATCTGAAAAATCCGATTGAGTATAATGGGCCTGTTCATTGGCCCTTTTCGAGTTGCCAAATCGATGTGACTTTGGCAACTCGAAAAGGTGATTATTTGCAAAAATGTGTGCTTTTTACATGAACTTTGTCAAGGTCTCAGCGGAATTTTTAGTCGGTCAGAGCCCGCTCATTTTGGGAAAACCGGCAATTCTAAGTTTGTGAACAAATTAGGAAATTGCACTCGCATGTAAGTTGTGATTAAGTTTCAACCAATATATTTAGTAAAAACATAATTTTAATATTCTGTTGTTTTACTGCATGTCGTTGCATCGATACTGTTTGAAATAACGCAATGCACGTGCTGGCTGTAGAATATTTCATGTTACAGAGTAAAAACTCTAGTGTTCTCTTAACTTTCTATCTCTAGTTTAGTTATTTTCATACAACCATGTTCAATCATCTGTTAGCTGGTTCATAAATCCTTTAAATCCTTCATTGGATCTTTCTCAATTTCCGGTTGCAACCCAATTTCTTTTTTTAAATCGTTTAGAGCAAAAGCCTATCGAACCAACCAAAATAATTTTGAGATTCAATTCTGCATAACTTTCTCGAGTTTTCTCGCTTCTAGCAGAAGGAATTCATGTTTAAATTCAGAAGGGTTTTCAGAAGGGTTTCATGTTTAGCCTCTTCTATTTGTCTATCAAATGAAATACTTTAAACATGAATTCCTTCTGCTAGAAGCAAGAAAACTCGAGAAAGTTATGCAGAATTGAATCTCAAAATTATTTTGGTTGGTTAGATAGGCTTTTGCTCTAAACGATTTAAAAAAAGAAATTGGGTTGCAACCGGAAATTGAGAAAGATCCAATGAAGGATTTAAAGGATTTATGAACCAGCTAACAGATAATTGAACATGGTTGTATGAAAATAACTAAACTAGAGATAGAAAGCTAAGAGAACACTAGAGTTTTTACTCTGTAACATGAAATATTCTACAGCCAGCACGTGCATTGCGTTATTTCAAACAGTATCGATGCAACGACATGCAGTAAAACAACAGAATATTAAAATTATGTTTTTACTAAATATATTGGTTGAAACTTAATCACAACTTACATGCGAGTGCAATTTCCTAATTTGTTCACAAACTTAGAATTGCCGGTTTTCCCGAAATAAGCGGGCTCTGACCGACTAAAAATTCCGCTGAGACCTTGACAAAGTTCATGTAAAAAGCACACATTTTTGCAAATAATCACCTTTTCGAGTTGCAAAAGTCACATCGATTTGGCAACTCGAAAAGGGCCATTAACTAAAATTCTGCCGACAGAAAATTAAACCGATTTAATATTCTGCCGGTAGATTATTCAGCCGACTTAATGAACGACGGTATAACACCGAAACTGGCAGAATATTCAGTCGCTTTCGATGTTATACCGTCGTTCATTAAGTCGGCTGAATATTCTACCGGCAGAATATTAAATCGGTTTAATTTTCTATCGGCAGAATTTTAGTTAATGAACAGCCCCATTGTTTTAATCGTGAATATTTAAATCGTTAGTTACATTCGTTGTCAAAAACAAACGTTCAAGGACGTTATGAACTTAGAGCGTGCATTAATCGGATTTGGGGAAAGTAAAGACAATCATGGTGATTCCAAGCTAGAGAAATCATCAAAGAAAGTTGAAGTTTTTGGAATTGGAGTTGTTTTCACTTTGCCTGACATGTGCAAGATCAATATATCCATATCAAGTCAAAAAAATGATGCTGTCTCAGCCAAAAATAGCGTCTGCAAGCGACTGGATTATGTTATTCAATCTATTCATAACCATAAATTTGATGTAAGTTGTATCGAGAAGTGCACTGAATTTGAAACAACAAAAATGCTTGATCTGTTTAGGCACATGCTGAAGGAGTCACCCACGTATTTTTTCATGGAATTCTGGAGGTTATCATCCTTCTTAATGCCCCATACGATCGATGTCTTCTAAATAAGATGTAGGCTGTGAAGACAGACAGCAATTAGCTGCACACACAGAAGAAAACAATTTTTGATAGTGGGGTTGATACTGCCCAAACTCATTTTTGCATTCAAATTTTTCATTTTGTAAAAACCGGGCTGCCTAGCGGAAAAGATTGAGGTCTTGCAGTGCAGTGTTTATTCCTCTAAAAGGTGTTCTTGCACTACGAGAACTAATCTCTTCTTTCTACTGGGAGTGTGGACAAAATTAACTGTTTTATGCGAAAAGTTAATTATGGTGATGCTTGATCAATTCAACAACACTGTCTATAAATTCACATTCACTTAAACCGCATGCGGGACCTTTCATGACCAGTTCCAGGGATTCAGTGCATGTCTCATGTCGAATGCAGTTTCTGTCAAAAGCCTGACGGGATATATCTATGTTCCTTCTTGAAAGAGTCGGCCATTGTAGGCATGTTGATAATGTTAATATTTCCTGTGTTATTGATCTCATGTAGGCCAACGTTAATATATAAGATGTCTTATCTGCGTGATTCAAATCGTACTTTGAGTGCAACAAAATTCCTATACGATCAAGCCTGTCGGTTTTATATTTGCGATAAGTGTCAAATGTTCGAACACATTTTGGTGCCGTGACCAGGATTGAGGTTGTTTCAAAGACACTGATGACCAGACTTTTCAATGAAACCGAAATTATTTGTGAGAAAAATGGAGCACATATCAGTGGATGAATTTTGTCTTTTACAGCCATCGTGGACAACATATCCAGCCACAGAATTAGATTGTTTAATCGCATCACTTTGCCAGAAGTGCAAACTGATTCAAACAGATGGCACATGCAGGAACTTAATAGGTGGGCAAAAAGAAATTTTTAATACCTTGCAGAGATAGGAAAAATAGTCGTGCGTCGCTTGCGGATTGCTCTGAATTCCTTCAAAATGCTCCGATTGCCACGACTCCATCAGATTCGAAGAATTCAGATCATTGCGCAAAAGTTTTCTCGATAATGTTGGGACCTCCGATCATTTTAAAAAAAGTTAGCAGGCGCACGAAAAAACGTTCACAAACTTCTCTGTAGAACTTGAAATCGAGTGTGTCTCTTTGCTGTGTGATCCGGTTGATAACAGACACTGAAGCTTCGCACAATTTGGCGTGTTTAATGCTGAACTGGCTGCTTATTGTTCGATTGCTATGGCATTATGACAGCAGATTGTGCCATTTTATTAACGTTACATGTTCCAATGTTTCCTTTCTAGTCAAACAGAAGAAGAGACGACCTGTCTAATTCTGTGTATCCAAGTTGGAATGCCCGAATTCCTTGAATGAAACCATCAGTGCGACCCTTGACGTTGATGAATTCGAAATGAATGTCATAGAAACAGTTCATAAAGTCTAATCGAAGAGGTGATGATGCAATTGTCAACAGCTAGATACTTCTCAAACCGATGTAGGCGAACAGAGAAGAAAGACAAACAGTGTTATTCGAAAACAGAGCGCTTCCTTCTTGGCAATTCAGTCGCAACA
The DNA here is from genome assembly GCA_907163375.1 of Prostheceraeus crozeri. NCBI lineage: Eukaryota > Metazoa > Platyhelminthes > Polycladida > Euryleptidae > Prostheceraeus > Prostheceraeus crozeri. The sequence goes on from CAJQUW010003879.1 coordinate 49,813, forward strand.
GCTGTGGAACCACAATGCTGAATGGCTGAACGGCCATGCTTGACATCAAGGATATGTCAGGGGGCATGGAATTCATTCTTGCGTGTTAATCGTTACTACATCAGTCTATAATTGCTTCCACTGTTGCGAGCGCTGCGGTTACTGCAATTGGCATATTTCAATCTGTCCCAAGGTAATGCCCTTTGAAGTCCCGAACGCAGCGGTGAAGCAGTGTGCACGAAACACAATAATCCCTCATCTTGCACGCAATGATTTTCTTCAAATTGCAGATGCTGTGACGATATCTTATGTAGGCCTACTTGCTGCCTATTATTGATGTGATCAAAACTTGCACTGATCTGCAAAGTATTTTCAAGACGATGTCCATTCATCACTTCACACATCTCGAAACGAACTTGCTTTCCAAAACACCCTGTTTACATGAATCAGCTATTCATTGTACGAGTATCAAATCGCCAACATTTGGAGAGAGTGTCGGTAAACTAGAATATGAAGATTTCTCTATGTAGAATCATTTTGCTGTCGAATAATGAACGCTTGCATTATGCAAAATGAAGAGTTCTGAATGCACGGACAAACTTTGAACATTATGGATTTCATGAGATAAAATACATATGATTATCAACTTCAACAGTGAAATAGCTTTAACTGATACTCAGTAATTAAGTAAATTTCACTATTTAATACGCTGATGTCACTTTTGAATTCCCAAGTTTAAATAAGACAACATTTCCTCCAATCGAGACACTATTTTCCTTTAATTCGAAAAATGACAACTGCATTATTCTGATTTAACTTTTATTCTGAACTTTATTCGATGGACGGAATTTTAGATAGTAGGAGTTTCAACTCAATTTTCCGTCATTTTAAATTTAATGAAAATATCAGTTTTTGATGTTATAAGTCGGAAGTTTTGATATTATAGAAGTGTTCTTATTTTTTTCAGAATGCTGAAGTTCGAGTTTCCAAGACATTAACTCGCGAAAATGAACAATTTTGTTATTCAGTCATCATTACACTTACCACAAATAAGACAGAAATCGTAGAAGAATTGTGTAATTTCCTTGTTGAGAAGTTGGAAAAAATGATTTCAATCGAATCTCCACGACTATTTCACTCAAATGAAAATCTGGAAAAAGCAAGGTATGAAATGATTTAATGTGGTAATTTCCTCATGTTTTTTCTATTGATTGACGTCGCGTGGTGCCTTGCAATGCATTACCTATAGTAGGCCTATAGATATTTCCAATTATCTGATTTGGAGGCAAACAGTGAACGCTATCAAATTATCCACAAAATATTGAACTAGAAGGAATTGAGGTGAAGCAGGTTAAAGCCATCAGAAATCTTGACAAAAAAACATGATGATTAACTTATGCAGGCATGCGAAGTTATATTCCAAACATTCGTGTCCTAGAATTGCTTCCATGACAAAAAGTCGAGCTGTTGACCATTCATTTTTAACCGAATAGAGCGAAGATCCGACCATGGGCGAGACATAGCCATTATGAAAATCAAGTTATGCGACGACAATTATTAAAAATGTAAACGCATTTTCATCAATCAAATAACTTGATGTGTTGTTTTGTCACAACACATTTTGAGGGTCGCTTGACAATGACAAGTGGCATAGGTCGAAAGCTCCTGCGTGCAATTACGTTTTTGTAAATGCATGCATTCACATTGAGCATAGGATGTCCTCCGAAGTGGCTTGACTACAGCATTATACTTCAACATATTATGTACGTCCACTATGTCTACTTTCGTTTGTTTTCGACTTGATTAGTTGGTTGTCGCTAGATGTCTCTGGATATTTATCCCAGTTAAAATAGATCATCTAATGTTATTTGTTATCACACATATTGAACCTTCTTTCAGACTCGCTTACTTTGTAGCGTAGTGTAATGTGTGTTCTCTCTCCTGCCTTTTCCCGATAACTCCTTTTGACCATTCGCCAGCATCATGCTTCGTTTTTCGTTTTGATTGTAAAGTTATCAACGAATTTACGTTGTAAGGTAAATAAAGGTTTAATCATTAAACAATTGATTAATTAGTAATCGTGTCATGCTTATGCTTGAAATTTATAATGGCACACTTATTTGAAGCAATACCTCAACACAATGCTCTTCAAGTATAGAAAGAATGCGGTAGGTAGATACTGAATGAAATAAGTAAAAATTAAAAATTCTTCAATACTTGTAGCTGTCAAATGTGTCAACATTTACCTCAGTGCAAATGCACTGCTAAGCACATAGTAATTAGATACAGTACCATATGTAGTGACTGTAAAGAATACTACGCATGAAAGATCGTAAGAAATTCTTCACTCGGGTGCATCCAAAGTCCGTATCCAACTGCTCTCTGTGAGCATGTGAAAAATAAGCATAGAAATATAGGTAGCATTGAGAACATGGAACCCTGTATTGCTATAACAAGGAGTGAGATCGCTTTTTCATGCGTAGGCTAGAAGTGCTCATGATTAGCTGCAAGAGAGTAATTCATCTCTAGATTATGAGATTTGAATTTTTTACTTGAAGAAAGCGAATGAAGCATGAATTCCATGATGCTTGTTTTTTCAAAAATGTTTTATTCTACATTGTCTTGTAATTTTGTTGTAGATTAACATAAATCATGAGTTCAATCATGATGTGATACTTTAAATAAAACTTCGATAGTAAAGTTGCGAGTCTATTCATTGATTAATGTATTAAATCGAATGATGATAAAATCAGCTATTGAAGGTATGATAACTATGTAAAGTTGAAACTCTTGACATTTGTCCTATGTACTCGTCAATCATCAAGCGGAGTGTAAGTAACCCACGAGCATGTTGATGAAACATGTTCTGAATTAAAAGCGTGCAAGTTAATGTGCAGACATTCACATATGTAAGGTTGGTGAATGATGAGAATTTTTTGTTCTCATATTGAGACAGGTGGCTGGTGTTAGCACCATTTTTTATTGTATGGATGTAATGGGTAATTGACTTATTTAGTCTTGGTTACAAAGCTAGGGATAGCGAGTGAATAGACATTGCAGTCATTTTCTGTTTTTTTGGGGATGGTCAAGTTTTTAAATGTTGCTTTAATTCCTCGATGTGTTTCGCCACTCCACCGTAAACAATCATCAGTCGGAAATTCAAAATGGTCATACAATCATCCTAGAAATTTCAATAGGTAAAGCAGGAATAGAAATGCTGTTTCATATATAAAACCGCTAGGTGAAAAGTCAGATACAAAGTCTCTCTAAATGACTATTTTGAAATTTATGCTGTTAATTCTTTCGGTCTAATGATGCTCTGCAGTGGTGAAATATATTACGAATGAACAATGTTTTTACTGTAGAAAAAATTTTGACCATTCATAGAAGAGAAAGTAATTGTCTGAGGGGGGGGGTTAGCGATAATTGATACACGCATTAATCAGTGCATGTGCTATGAAATGTTTCTTTTCTTTTTATGACGCATTGGCACAGAAAAAAAGAAATAACACTGTTCAATTTATTTACAATAACCGAATGATTCGAACATTTTTTCTTCATCAGTGGCACATAAAATGTATTTTTTCTGTAACTGAGTTAATGTGCCCGGTAGTCAGTTTCTAGAAACAATTCCTTATATATTGGGAGAAGTATAGTTGTATATTTGGGAGAAGAGAATATTTGAATTGAAATGATGTAGCATTTGTAAAGGGATTGTTGGATTTTTATAATGCTAGTTTGAAATTGAGATTCTGTTTTGATTACCAAAGTCAACATGGGATATCAAATCTTGAGTGTTGTTAGAAAAAGACCACATAAAAAATACGGCTCCCATAGACTGATGTTTTTTCCACTAGGTCACTCAATATTTATTAAAATCAATGTTTTTAAAAAATCAAGCAATTCAAAGTAAGTTTTTAAAAATTACTGTTTGTGCCTCAGGAAATAGAAGCTTAAAGTACATATCTACATGAATCATTGCATGTGTAATCAAATCACCTGGTTGTCATGGTTGAATAATGAAAAATTATTCCAATCGACGGGAGCAAAACATTATACATGTGTGTCTACAGCACATTAGAGCACGGAAAAGCTTTTTTTTACTATTACACATCACGGATGATAGTATCTGCATATTCCTGTTTTTAATAAGTTTATTGTATTTCATGTAGACTTGGCCGAAACTGTTCAGATGTCTGAGAATACATATAACAGCTTTCGGGGAAAATTTTTGCTACACAATTTTATGGCTGTCAGTGCAAGTATTGTCGTTGGAATATGTGGTTACCAATGAAAAAGCTCTTCATTTGCTCTATATCACTCCGCTCTTGCGATGACGTGGGAAAAGAAAGAAAATTAAGTCAAGCTTAGCGTTGAATGAATATATTCCTGATACATGTCTACATCACGAGATATCGTGTTGGATATTTTACACGCTTTTCCATCAGTTATAAACTGCTTTTTGAAGGGTTTCATTTTAATGCTGTACATAGTATGTTACTACAAAATCCATACAACACAACAAAAATATACATCTTACTAAAATCTGCTTGCTACACATCACCAACTTTGTGGTGTATAGGAAGCAGATTTTATCATTAAACTACATGTTTTCCGGTCAAACTGTTAATCACATGGTCGCTTAAGTTAATCTATTATGCACAGCATATAATGCTGCATATAACACAGTATACATTGTATTACATCAACAGGTGCATAAACACACTTATTCAACCGTGTTAAGGCTGAACAAAATGATTGAGGCATTTCAGCGATATTCCACCTTTGAAATTCCCACTGACGTTTGCACATTATCTGATCAAAAATTAGGGCTTTGTAATCTGTTTTACCCGAGTTCCAATGACTTGAACATATTTATTTTATCGTCAGTATTTATAAGCGATGGAACTTAAAGTTGGATACACACATTTCTATTATCAAGCAGGACATTCATTACTTATTCTCACAAATGTCTCAATTTTTTATCATCGATATGTCAATATTTCTTCGGTGTACAGCTTTATTTGAATTTTCGATAATGAAGCTATGACTTTAATTTTTCAGATTCGCTATCATCAGTATGATTGCATTGTCAGTAAGTATTGACTAATCTATAGAAATTCCAAGGTATGACGCATTGAATTCGTAATGATATAGATATGAACTTGAACAAGCGGCATTGAATCCACCACGTTTTGAGTTTTTACAATCATCTGATCATTGTCACCTACCTCTTCAAATTTTGATGCCATCTATTAATGATAGTGGTGCACAATGGTGGCACGTACAGTTTTTCCACACGTTTTTTGATTGATTGATTGTGTTCTGACAATATTCCTGATACAGGAATATTGCCAGAACACAATCAATCAATCCAAAAACTTATGGAAAACTGTGCGTGCCACCATTGTGCACCAGGTTGAGTCAGGCTCGTGCTTTTCGTGTACAATCGTTCATTTTTAGTGGGAAGGTGAGCAGTTCATCATCATTTTACTGAATAGTGCTCAATCTTTCGTTTGACGTGTGCCTACAGTGAATTGTAGGATATTTATTTAATAATTTTTATATTTGCTCATTTACTTGCGAGGCAACTATTGCGATGCCTCATGTGAACGTAATATCATTCTATATGTAACTTGTGTATCTTGAAATGTGCTATTTTTCGATTTTCAGTGTTGATGTAAATACTTATTATTATATTATTATTTTGACTATTTTATTTTTCAGGCGTAAAGCTGCAGTAGTGGCTTTAAATAATGCCCGACAAAAGGCTCAGGAGATGGCGCAGCATGTTGGTCTTGTATTAGGAGACCCCCTCTTACTACGAGAGGAGTCCGAGCAGTCAAATGGGGAGGCTGAAGTGATTTCCGACGAAGGCCAAGTGCAGCCGAAAAGCAATGCGATTTCTTGGAGAGGAGATCCGGAGGCGAATCGTGCAATAGTTCGTGCTCGCGTTATGGCTGCTTTCGAAATGAAGCGGAAAAAGGAACGATGAAACCGGTTGCTGTCAGTTCCTTACTTTCAACAACCCTCTCCAATGGCGGACTTACGGAAGACTTCGGATTTACGGTCATTCATAAAAAGTGGAAAATCCTCTCTTTATTTCCATTTAAGAATGCCAAACAAAAATGGATTTTTCGGAAAAAAAAATTTTTACGCGCCTATAGTTCAAGCGATTAACAGTTATCAGTGTACGATGAATGAATCAGTCAGGAAGAACGTTTCATAAAAGTAGCATAAGAATATTGCCTGAAAAGTTACCAATTTGCAAAAGAACTGATTTTTGTGAAAATATTGCTTTTTGTATAATTTTGCGTTCTACGCATTGAAAGAAAATCTGGTCTGAAAATGTTATCTAATTCTTTCTGCTTAAAGATTTTGTAAAATATAGAATGCATACCTGTATGGTTGTTTTACAGCAATGTGCCAAGCTAATTCAAATAGCCAACACTAAGCTTATATCCATATGTACTCCTCCTCGTAAGTATGACTTGCAGCATTCATGTGATATCCATTGCATCGTTCACTGCATCGTTTTACAAAGTAGCCTGAACTACGGCACCCTTCATAGCCGCAATTTCACTCCATAAGGGCACTTTGCTTTGACTGCAAACAAGACTGATATTTCGAAATAACAGACGCATGACTGTCATGGTGACGAGAAAGCATGTTCAATTGTTCATGTGTATGTGCCGAGCATGCATCAAAGTAGAAAATACATGCTCAAATTTTTACACAAGATCTTGTGTAAATAAAGAGTCCATTTCCTTGTGACCGCGACGTGAATTGTGTTGCCGTCTGACTGTGCGTAAATTCTTGCCTAAGCCACTTCGCATAGAGAAAGCCTACGGATGAAACGTTTCCGAGATCATGGGGCTGTTCATTAACAGAATATTCAGTCAGTTGCGGTGTTATACCGTCGTTCATTAAGTCGGCTGAATATTCTGCCGGCAGAATATTAAATCGGTTTAATTTTCTGTCGGCAGAATTTTAGTTAATGAACAGCCCCAATAATAATATATTGATTTGTGTCCGCATAAGAATTGCTTTATATTGATTATGTGTTATTCATGAAATTTCATTGAAAAGCGCTGTGTTTGGTCCGAGTAGTAGCTTGTCAAAGTTGGGAAAAGTGACTGTCACAAATATTTCCAGCAGTTTGCATTTAAGATGCGACAACGCTGCTAGGAAGAGAGTGATGAGTGACCTAGGAATTGATCTCAGTGTGATACAAACTTGTCGATAGACACCTTCAGAATGTTTTATTCAAAGCGACAGCAGGTTGACCATGACAATAGATGCAACTCATGTTGAATAGAATGGAAATTAATTCAAGGTCGCGGCACATCCGGGGGAACTCAGTTGGGGCATGAACCACCAATGAAAAGCTTATAAGAATTGAAGATGTAACTGTTTCTATCCCAATGATTCAGCCGTTGACAAGTGTATACAGGTGGAAATGTGTGCCACTATTATGTATTGCATGAAACTTTACTTCCATTCTAGAGGTTTTACTGTTATCAATTTCTGTGACTTACCTTGATGGAGAGGCAAATGAGAATGTTCAGAATACTCAAGAAATTCAACAAAAATAAGTTGCATGATTTGGTAAATGGGAATAACATCATGCTACCGACATTACAGGTGATCTATTTCACACATGAAAACAGCCTTTGAAGGTGCTGACGCATTTATTCGGTTGTTTAATTGAAGAAAATGATAAAAAATGTTGGAATGATATAAAAAAAGTAATGAATACAAAAAGCTAAAACAAGTAAAGAAATTATGATGACATTTTGCTTTGAAACATTTCCAAAAAAATGATTTTTAAACCCTATTCACACCAGTATTAATTTACATTTATATTACTTTTTGAGAACGTGTGCATAAATTAATGAAGTCCGCAGGGGCGACCGCACTTAACCCATTAAACGCGGCTGTGATTTCTTTGCATATTTCTAATTGTATCAATCAACATAGCTTGAAACATCACGAAGCATTAATATTTTCACATGTAGAATGGATAGGAGCCATTCCGGATAGATTTCGAAGATGGCATTTATATGCCATCGCGTCCTACCACTCCTAAAAAGTAGTAAATTTTGGATGTGTTAGTAAAAGGGAAAATTGAAGCAATGAACTTTATAAAACTGCAATACCAACAATTTGCCTGGTGCGAACATCTTGTTTGTGCATTCCAAATTTTGTTTTCCACGTCCATTATTCATAGCAACTGCCTTGATGTACTATTCAGCTACATGTAGGCTGCATTTAAATCGAATTCAGATTAGAACAATGCATAATTTACAATTTTTACTTTTAGTTTTACTCAAAAAATAATTTGTGGAATTGATGCACGATACAAAACAGATCTGACAACAGTGTGTAACAGCCTCTAAAACTCATGCAAATACACATGTATCGCACACATGCACTTATATCAGTAATTTTCTCTTTAGTAGGCCTATTTTGCTCTGTAAAACGACTATCTTGCTTATGTGCGTATGCTCAACAGTTCATGTCGTCATGAAATGAGTCACCAAATGCGGCATGCTTTGAAACACTTGTCACTCAATCCCACAGGGCACTTGTAGCATGTTCGTGAAAGACCTTGAGCCAAGGCGCAGCAGCAGCCATGTGGGAACGCATCTTGCTAATATCAACAGATTATCTGGCGAGGTAGCGATTTTGTGGATAATTTTTTTAAAGGTTCATTTTCGTGTAAAAACTATCCCCGCATGTGAAAATGGTCATAATCTATCCAAAAACATGTGTAAAATTATAAAACGACAGGTGGCGAAAAAGTTGCTATAATTACGTAGTTGGTAGATATTTGTTTACTAATGCGAGCTGATTTTTCGCCAACCGGCGAAATCGTGGATATTGTAGCAACTAATTAGTGGTAAGTAGTAATGTTCGTATATTACTTCACATGAAAATATATTGTATACTCAGTCTGATCTGATAAAAAGGGATCTTTTTTAATTCACGAAGGCTTAAACTAAAAAAGTATTTATCTTCCATAAATGTCGCAGTAAATACTATGATATTATTCAAATATTTGTCATTGTTGTAAATTATTGAATGTCAAGAGATGTTATGAAAATTGATATAAGCAGATTCTCTTTATTCTTATCATTATCGAAGAATGATAGTCTGCACTTATTTCTTAGATAGATTAGCCATACAACTGTATGTGGGTGATGGTGAGGAGGTGAGGGAGAAAATAGAGCCCCGGATGTAGAGGCGGATTACTAAAGAAAATAAAAGAGAAAGTCAAAAGTAAAAGGTGGCATATATAGCGCGAAATGTCGCCGGCGAACTTCGCCAGCGAACATGCCGCAAATATGACTGAAGTGTAGCATGATATTCTGCAGCTAACATCCGCCAGTTTTTCGCAAGATTCGTTCCCACAGGGAGCTTTGGTATAACTATCCAATGGTTTATGAGCCTTGTTGCACATTGACACCGATAAATTCTAACGTCCGTCTTCTCCAATGGACCTCCCCAATGGTTTCTCCAATGGCTCCTCGTCTATACCATGATCGTTCACTAGTGGGCACCAAAGGTTGCTAGTCTGAAATAAAAGAGAATTATTGAAAATAGTTTTCGCATGTACCGTGTAATTTTTAAAATCATGCTTACCCTGCATCATAAGAACGGACGATAATAAAATTTTGTGTTTTCAAAATATTAGCATTCTGATTTACACTAGGAGTAGAAAGCCATAACAATAGCAACTACGAAGCTTATCAAATAGTGATGCAAGTGCGGTCAGAGTGTGTCCATCGTTTTCAAACCATCGTTTTCATACTGAGAAAGATCCTGATCTCACATGTCGGTAACTTCCTACAATACTTTGCACAAAATTTGCGTAATGCAAGATACTAGAAGAGCCAAACAAACTGATAGCTTACAATTCTGCTGTTAAACAAGTGTCACTACAGGGTATTCGATAGACATGTTCATATTTGTACGTACATGTACAAATTTGGCCTACTTGATGTATCATCGTCAAGGCCACCTTCGTCATCTTTACCATTGTCTCTGCACTGTCTTCACCATCTCATAACGGGGTCTATATCATAAAGTCATCCTCTCCATTGCTAACTAGATCATACAGCGCATGAATCGCTGAGGTATTTTTATCTGAAAGATATGTTTATTCTGACATTCAAAGTAGCGTATTACGCGATGGCATCTATATATTCCAGTATGTATTGCTGCATTGCCACTGAACTAAATCGAATTTGAATATCAGACTGTTGCACAGGGTTAGAAAATACGCTAAATCAAACATGCATGGACACGAAAAGATTCTGAAAGTTCAAAATTGAATATTTTGCTCAACTTACCAAAATAGAGAATTTCTTCGCGCCATTTTGAAAAACAATTTGAATTTCCCTCCAAATGGACGAAATTGAAGAAGTAATTTCACATCACAAATCTTGAACATCGTTCTAAGCAGAGTTGGAAAAGTCGGAATTGGAATTAATTCCGACCCGGAATTAATTCCATTTTTCGTCGGAATTGGAATTGGAATTGACGATATTTAAATCCACTGGAATTGGAATTGGAATTGACCTTGATAAACCTCAATTCCACTTTTTCGATAGACCTGTGATAAATCTATTTGTACAAAAATTGAAATCACAGTACTCGGCCGTTGTGTTAACTGCACGCAGAGATAAGAGAGAGAGAAAGATAGATTGATAGAGGTAGTTTTATTCTATTCTTGAATAATGGGTGCTAATTGTGACTTCGATGGGCCTACAGCTCCCGGACAATGTTAATTCAGCAATTAAGCAAACAATGAAAAGACAATCATCTTTGTTCAATCTGTTATTTAGTTATTTATCATGTAAGATAATGAATCAAAATAAAACAATTGTTGAATTTAGTTATTGATTGGATAAGCACAAAAATTGGAGATTAACTTAATCGTTGTACACACGAAAAACAATCGGTTTGGAAAGAGGAAAATTAACCCTGCATTAAAGGGCATTAAAGGACAGTTCAAATAACAATATAGACAGTGTCAACAAATTATTCTAATAATTAATGATTCAATTAAAATGGCAATGACATGAAATATTATTCAACTTCCAATCACAACAATTGACAATATTAATTTTCAAGACTAGTTATACAGATACGATACTCAACGATAAAAGAAAAACTTTAAACTTGCAGTTCACTTCTTAATGTTGAATTCACTTAAATTCGATCGGACTCACTTATACCAAAATAATATCATACATATCATGAATATCAGTGTCACTTATACCTTCAGTCTTCAATCGCGCTCGCTGATGTGTTGCCGCATACGCTACTGTGTTGTTGTTCGCTGGTAGGCAGTTGTAGTTGATACTTCTGTAGTTAAGTTACACCGCGAGATCCCGGAGTTCTTCTATCAGCTACTGAAGATGTCGCATGTGTTGTTGTTGTTTCAATTTCTCATCGTTTCTAATTTCTGCAAATTTTTGACACTTGACGATAAATCCACTTTCTTTTGAAAATTGAAAGTTTCCTTTAATCTCTGCTCGTTAGCTTTCGACCCGACTACATTTCGTTCTTATCACGGAATTTTTAATCTCCTTTTTTAACATGGACCATTAATCAGTTTTCATGATATCATTTTCATCGTTGTTTTTTCTTTCATCAACAATCACGTTATTCGCACATTGAATTTCTTTCTTCTGTCAGTTTATTAATAGATATATTCGCATCCCTCTCTTTCTCATAGAAGTAGATAATGAGAATGGAAGTTTGATATCTTGCCTATGTACAATGATGGCACATGGAAAAATCTATGGTTTGTAGATCAGATTCGATCTAAAACATCACATCATAGTCAAACTATTTGCCAAGTTGGTTGTGGAAGTTGTTGGCAGCAAATTTATGCAGGATTTTTATGAGATAATATTAAGTGAGATGGTGGCATTGTTTCATGTGGCATAGCCTACTATTCCCTGGGTTGGTATATTGTGTCGATTTGCAGCAGTCATTAACAACTATTTTTCAAAATTCGAATTAAAAATTGGTCCACAAAGTCATAATTGAAAGTGGGCGGTGCACTGGTTGTAAGAATATCTCAAGAATTCAATAGAAAAAAATCTAATTATTGGATGATTTCTCCCTCACAAGGTTAAGAAACCTAGCGCTTTTGTCGAATAAACACATTGAAAGCTTCTTCACCGACAATAATTTCTCAGATAAGTGAATAATCGCTGGAACTTTTCAATTAATCATTAAATGACACATGTGATATAGTGTGATGATATTTTGTAAGCTGATATTCGAAAGCATGTAAAGATTTTGAAAATTGTTCAAATATAGTGAACAGGGGAGCCCTTTCAAGTAAAATGAATACTCTGAGATTTCTTGACCTCTGATTTCAAGCTGGAGCAATGTATGTTCTGTAAATCGACAATGCAAGTTGCATATGTGACTGATAATACTCTTGATAGATTATAGGAGCGATATTTCAAAAATGATGTTTTAAAAATGATGAACGTTTTAAAGGATTTCTTTCTTTGTCATCCAGTCGCCGCAGTATTTTGTAAATTCACTATTGCTTTTGTGTACATGATCTTTGGACAAGGGGCAGCAAACCAGATCACAATTTGGCTTGATAAATGTAAATACAAACAAGAAAACATGGAAACCATCTCGCACAATTTGCGTTTTGCCCTAACTTAGTTCCCCCGGCCTGTACCATAATTTTCATGCAATTTCCCTTCTAGGACTTTCTATGGTACTGTTAATTTCTATGCTCTCTCTCTCTCTCAGCGTTTGATTCTTTGCTGACCGTTAATTTTCTTTTCTCTTTTTCACGAGATATTGAATATCTCGTTTACGAAACGAAAATGGCGTAGGCTGACCGGCTACATACATACATGTACATGTACACAAGAAATATGAACTATGAACATGAGAACGCACATAGGAACGACGCAGGGAACGGCACACAGGAACAACGAGGATAGGATAAGGGCACATAGGTTATATTGAAGCGAGCAAACTTTAGATACATTAACATAATACATGTATTTATCGGAATTGAATCTCATTATGGAATTGGAATTGAATTGAACTGTTTCGACTGGAATTGGAATTGGAATTGAAATTTCTGCTCTGGAATTGGAATTAAAAAATTTCAGTGGAATTTTTCCAGCTCTGGTTCTAAGCTATGTTTTGTCAAATCTCTAACAGCTTCACTCACCCATTGAAATTTGCCAACAACTCACTATCTGGCTATGCTTCTATGCGGTAGCCCTGGGAGGATGCGAAATTTCAAATCAAAAATGCTACTGCGCAAAGCTCGATTTTAAAGAACTGATGCCACTATAATATAAGATAAATTTGTTCCGCAAAGTAATTTGCAGAAAAGCAAGTCATGGCCACCGGCGGTAGCTCTTACAGACGAGCGTAAAAATTATTTCTCTCATCACAATAACACAATTAAAGCTCATTCTTCAAGCATTTTTTGAAGGCAATTGACGGAGCCAAAACACACGACAAAGGTAGTTTGTTTCAAATTCATCAAACCTTTCGAGATTTCAGATACTGAGGGAACACTGACCAGCAGTTCTGGATGGAGAAATGGGAAAGTCGTTATTATCTTCAGAAAAAAACGGACGAAAAGTACTTATATTGATGTAGGAATAAAAGGAATTCAAGTTTCTGCTATTTATAATGTCGGATTCTTTTTCAAGGATTAGTCTTCTTACTTCGCGATCATACTCTTTAGCGTATATCTGATACATTGGTCTGTCTCTTTTGTAATAATGTCTTTTCTTGTACAGTAATTTCCTCAATATTTTGGGTTTCTTGGAGGCATTGATCGCAACAGCACGTTGAGGGATTTGTTAACGGCATCAACCATGGCAGAAAGAAGTCCCACATATCGTTGATCGATTGAGCTGGGTCAACAAGGTCAGAGGAGCACTCAAGAGAGAACATGTAAGAATGCCAAGGAACAGATTGTAAAAGGCACTCATACCATCAAAATCCCCATTCCGGAAATCGTAAAATCCCTGCTTCCCTGTACATTTTTGAGATTGTTTGTAAGCACTCTTCACGTTAACTCATTAGATGTTCTAGTTGAACTTCCAGAGGTAGCTGCGCTCAATAAACAGAAAAATGTAAGATACTAGAAGAGTTTCCAAAGTGGTGCCGGTAGCCCTAGTTGTATCACCTATTATATTTTGCTCATCATGCAAATGGTGAAATATGAGGTCTCATGAACAAATTGAAAAACAAATAAACATAAATATAAGATAACATATTATGATAACATATATAAGATAACATAATCAACTTCTCAGAAATGCCGTTCGATAATTCGCTCATCAAAATAATGAAAAAAATGCCGTTCAATCGTTCGTTCAGACCGTTCGTTGAAGTGCCATAAACACAATGGCAAAATTAGCAAAAATTAGTCAATTTTTCTTTAAGTTTCAAATATTACGAAGTCTTATCTTTATGTTTATCTTTATAAATATTATTAATATTTATTGCATACATTATTATTACATACATTTATTAATACATTATTGCATACAACATTATTGCACACAGAGATGTAACCGGTCCGGAAATTCCAGACCGGACCGGACCGTCGACCGGCACCGGTATACCGGCGTGCGGCAGTGGACCGACGACCGGCATTGGACCGGCGACCGGATCTTTCGATGAATATATAGAGTTAAACATTGTTGCCTATAACTTGATACCGCATAAGATTACAAGCGAATAGGCCTATCGTGAGGTCAGTTATGGAGGCTGTAGGCCGAAACCTGATGTGCGAGCCTACTAGGCTATCGGCTCATAGAGTAGACTAAGCATAATATTGATGTATAGCTGTAGGTAGGCGTTAATATAATGTACAGGTCTACGATGCACTATATTTAGGCCTTTATATATAGGCCCATCTTGTACCAGATAGGTCCTTTATAGTAGGCTAGACCTGCCTGTTATATGCTTTGCAGGCCCTAGCTACATGTTAGAATGTTACAATTCCTAGCCTAGGCTAGGAACACTTAATTTGATTTTGTCTAGAGCTAGGTTTATGCAGCATCATCTATTGAACGTACCTTTGTAACATTTTACGACAGCAAGCTAGAGATTTAGAAGGACACGACGGTGGCGGTACTCTGCATGATTTTGTTTTACATAGACGTATGGCAAAATGTAGTCTAAGCTTAGTTATCAGATTAAAATCCTTCAGTTCCCCATACGCTACAGCTAATGGAAAGAGACATAGGTGATTACATTTTTATATGTTAATTTTTCACTACAATTAAAAGTTCTAGAATTTCATTGGCAGTGCAATGGGAAAAAATAAGCTGGAAGGGCCTAACTAAGTCAAAAGATGCCAAAAAAAGTAGGACATTTAGGCCTAATTTTGTAGGACAAGACCTAACTAACCCGGCAGGGGCCTTTGCTTCACTATTAAAAGCTACTTGCATTCTGAATAAGCTTTGTTCGAAATCATGTAGACCTATCTAACACATAGTACTATTGTAGGCTCTATACGTATTTCATAGAATTCTAAAAAACAAATAAAAGTCATTAACATCATTTGTGAAAATATTCCATTTCAACCAGATTGACTAACAAAAATGTTACTTTAAAATTAATGCAATTAATGGTATGACTCTATCATAGCAGATCGATGTCAACTACCAGAGATAGTTATCCACAGCATTTTTAAGAACAATCATCTGTTCCACGTGTCGAGGTGACTATCGCGTTCTCCTCGGATCGATGAGCTCTCCTGCTCCGCTAAAAATTCTTTCACTTTCTGCACTTGACGCCTTCCTAGCACCGAGAAACAGCCACTGTTACCTGAGAAGATCGCGCGCCTTGTTGGTGAAAGCACGTGATCAAGTCATCAAGCATCGAACGGGAAAGTGCGTACCGGATAGATATCAGAATTGCCTGCACAGAAGTTTTCACGACTAGAGGAGAGCGCATACCGTATGTAAATGTGCCTTGAAAACGGCTGCTAAAATTAACAATTTACTGATTGACATGATGGATTCAACATGAAGGACATACCGGATGAAATTATGCCGATGTGACTGTCTCTGCCGCTATTGGCCGGTCTGATTTTTCAGACCGGACCGGCGACCTGCGCCGGTCTACCGGCGACCGGTTACATCTCTGATAGCATACATACATGCAATTAACGGCTGTTAAATCCATCTGAACACCTGCAAAACACACTTATCAGACATGAGCATGGAAATGTTAATTGATAAATACAATTTGTATCAACAATATTGTAGGAAAATTCTAATGAAGTATTTTTATATTTTTAAGCATAAACATGATGTAATGTTAGAGCAATCTAAAATACATTTTAAATAAAAAGTTGATTGATAGCCTAATGCTAGCCATTTAAAAAACATGATAGCCTACTTAAAACGGCTTTTGATCATCCTGGGAATTGAAAAAAATTGATTGCCACTGGCCTCGCAGGAATTATTCTTTAATTTGAAAAACCCGATATTTCGGCTTTCTTCGTCAAGGGTCAATTACAGACTGAATGCATGCAAAACAGAACGTGAAAGTCAATGAAGAATGAGAACTATTTACAGATGACACAGATGCAGGACGCGCACACCGGGCTGGTGTGAAGAACACAACATAGAATGCAGACTATGCTTAAAATAAGCCGTAAAAAACACATTACTCTTAAATGAAATGCAGCAGTGTCTCACCAATACAATTATTCATTAAAGAAGTACTATTTCTTTGAATGTAAATTGATTCACGTGCACGCCTTAGAAAATGATTACTTGGAACATGGACTGAAAACGGCAAACACGTTTGGCTGTGGATGGGTTTCACGTACAACGAAAATTATGTAACGAAAAATATGGTTTCACGTATTCTCATTCGCGGAGGAGAATATCAGCTGAAGAATCCTGCACACCGAACGTAATCATTTTCTAAGGCGTGCACGTGAATCAATTTACATTCAAAGAAATAGTACTTCTTTAATGAATAATTGTATTGGTGAGACACTGCTGCATTTCATTTAAGAGTAATGTGTTTTTTACGGCTTATTTTAAGCATAGTCTGCATTCTATGTTGTGTTCTTCACACCAGCCCGGTGTGCGCGTCCTGCATCTGTGTCATCTGTAAATAGTTCTCATTCTTCATTGACTTTCACGTTCTGTTTTGCATGCATTCAGTCTGTAATTGACCCTTGACGAAGAAAGCCGAAATATCGGGTTTTTCAAATTAAAGAATAATTCCTGCGAAGCCAGTGGCAATCAATTTTTTTTCAATTACTCATCCAGGAATGGCCTCATTATACCATATGTATCAGCATCCTGGGAATGTATTTTTTGTGACAATGCTGAAGCTGCTAGAAATACCCAGTCATATGCGTGCATTATTCATCATCCACCAATGTCATGATGGTTTTCCGCGGTCAATGATTAAGCTATGCAGGTCAATGTTATTCCATAATATGAATTCGTCATAGAATGTGTCCCAAATAGGTAATCCGCACTAATTTCAGCTCGTGCTTTTGACTCAACGCCAAGGTCGTGCTTTTGGACGACCTTATTCAGTTTATTCAACCAATCAGTATGACTACATCCAGCCCTGTTTAAATTCTTTCTAATTGAAGGTTCACCTTTCTCAGGCATTAATCTTTGATCATCATTATCGGATATCAATCTCATTTCGAAGTTCATTCATCTGTATGACCAATGACCATACATACTCGACTGCTTCGCTAAATTTCATACAGTTCAACTGCTATCGTGCTGCATTTACTCATCACCGAATTGTGACCCTTCTCAAATCAACTGAAAACTGCAAGGTAAATGACTTCAGATGTCATTAATACATCACTGTACTAATGAACAGGCAGGGTTAATAAAATATCGTGGATGTCTTGCTTGTGCTCATATTTCAGACTGCACAGCACTAGACATGGCACTAGCTCATCCTTAAATTACAGGGAATTTGTAGTTGACGTACTGTATGCATCTATAAATACCGGCAGGGTATATGATCTATGTGTCTAAATAATATTTACATACCAAAATACTACATTGAAAAGTCAATTGCCATTCGGTTATACTTTTGCAAAAATAATTCTTTAAAAATTATTATAAGAGTAAATATAACCACAATTTTTATGTAGACCATGACTTTTAGTTATCAGTTTTGCTTTCCTTGATGAAATATTCGTTATTTCTTACTCAGAATTCAAGTGATTTATGAATCAAAAGGAAACAAGTTTTTCAGCGCTGGATCTGTGTGTCGGAATTGTCACATTGTACAATGCAAATTTTGTAAACCATAACTACCAAGGGTTATTGAAAATTAATTACATTGCAATTATTTGCAATTATAATGATCGCAATTATCTGATTGCCAACATCAAAATATTACCATGCGCTGGTTGTCGTGATTGTTGTAATAATGATTGTTGTGAATAATTGAAACTAGTTTTTGATAACTGCCAGCTAATATCATGTAAAACAGTTTTGATATACTATTCTTTTCATACGGGCGGCTTTCATTACAGTTTTTCTCAACATGGAGCGATCTTTCATTCAATGAGGGTGGTTGTTATTTAAGAAATGTGTACACATGTGGGAATTATTAGGATTTGAAATCTTTACTTGTATAGACCTTCATGTACTTATTTACTTCTCAATGTATAAGTTCAATTTCATAGGTAGCCAGCTACAATTTAGATTCCAAAACCCAATATTTGAACTGTCAACATTGAATAGAGGCAAATCGCATAGATGAAGGCAAACTTTGCACTCATTTTCGCATTTCTTGCTGCAGAAGTACATGAATGTTCGACGCGCACTGTTTCCTTTCCCTCTTAGACTGAAAAGATGCAACTAAGAAGCAATTAGAACGCACTATGGATACTTCAATATGGCTCCTCTTCTACATTTAAATATCTGCTTCGAAATCTCTTCACATAATCATGAATTGGTAATTGAATATCAATAAATGACTATTCCTGTTGGATGTGCAAGCAACAGCGTTATTGTTACAACAGTCTCAACCTGTACGTCTATTGAGCATTTTAATACTGAAAATCGTGAGGATTATTCGACATAGCTAAGACAAAAAAATCACAATTCACATTTGTGTGTATTTCAAAGCAAACGATAAAGAAAAAAAGTTATTGAGAAACATTAAGATATGAAATCCCAAACCCGCTGTTGTGAAGTCTACTCATAGACAAAAAAAATGACAGATCGAGCACAACAGAATGGGGGAAGATGAAGTTTCCTAGAAAACTGAAAGAACGCTCTTATGAAGATAGTCGCTCTACTAGAAGCTATGTGTTTTAAGAATAGCCTGAAGACAATTTAATGCGTCCGTCCAAAGCTTTTGGAACTAATTAATCGATGACATCTATTCGATTTTTGGCCTGCCTTAAAAGTCAGTGCAAGATTTCCAACACATTTAAATCCCGTATATATCTCGGAGAATTTTATTTGAGTTTTTACATGAATGTCACTCAGCTGAACAGCAAAAAGATCGATCAATATCATTCCGAGTATAGATAATGCATGTAATTTTTTCCTATGATCAGAGGTGGAGGCGCGTTATTCGTATTTACCAGAAACCTACCTCCACCACCTAGCAAAATGGCCACTCCGCCTCCATACTCCTGTGCTTTGGCGTTTGGTAGGATATGAGAATACGTGTAATATCCCATTTCAGCATCAACGCGTCCACTTTTGCAAATCGCGTATCGAAACACGAACGAATTCTCACTAGTGTATTTTTCTTGTCCTTATGCAAAATCCTGGGTCTACTTAGAATCATTAGGGATGAAAAATTCCATGTGTTAGTATACAAAACAATTGAAGAACTAATATTGCATAGTTTTTGAGCACATCAAAATAAAAAGAAATATAGGCAAAATAAGCAAAATACCATCAATTTGCATGTACCATGTTTGTTTTGACTCCTCATTGAAGAAACGTCAACTACTCCGAATGGTCAAAGACGTTGAAGGTTGAAGCGCTCATTGTGCGAAGCCAATGTTTGTGATTGACAATAATATTTGTAACTGGTATATGTAGCCTCTTTTTAGTCGAAGAAATGCATGATAGGAATATCCTATAACCGTTAAACGAATAAAGCGAGCTGTGCGGCATGATGATGAAACTCACACATTTTGTCATAGCGTCTTGCCAATCGAGAGGCTTAAGCCTAGATTAAAAGTGACGTTTATAATCGGCTACAAAATAAATTTCTCATAGAGAAATTTTTTATGTACAAGAACTAGATGTAAGGTACCGGTACATGGTAGACATACATGAATTGACAACTATGGTTCGCAATTCAGTAAAGGCTTATTGCTTCATTCAAATATAATGCTCCAAGTTTTTTGAACACTTTTTTGCATAAGTGAAATACTGCAGGTGCTGTCGTACGCACAAAAACTTCACTTCGGGATCAAACATGCTAAACTAGGATAAGCGCTTGGACTCGCAGAGAGCTTAAAAAAGTGGAACTGCTTTGAAGTTTTTAATTTTCACACGTTTTGGAGCAGTTTTATCAACTGAGTTTCAAGTTTATCGATTTAGCCGATTTAGCTGAGCTAAAATGCTAAGTTTCGTAACTGAGTTTATTTTTCATAAAACTCGGTATCCGGTACGCATATACACTGTGTTTTACTAGAACCGAGTTCTGTGAAAATCTAACTGGGTTTCGGAAACCCGGTTAAAATTGTCCAACGATTCAACGCTGCATCGCAAAAGTCAAGCTTCCTAAATGGGAGGGAATGCATTTCTTGGACATGCATGGAATAGCATCCTGTTACTTTCTTTGCCCAAGCTTCTGCGCTTTTTTTAAATGAACTTATAATACCATGACGGTCTTCGACTATAGCGTCGGAAGACTGTTTGTGTCTCTCATATTTGAAGATTTGAAATCTTTTGTTTTTAAGTTATTAAAGATAAAACACCCTTACTAGGATGTTACTCTATGATGTAATCATTGTTTTTTTAGCTTATACCCTAAAATCAAGTCAGTTTATGATACCCCTATATAAGGGGATAAGTAAGGGGGTATATAAGTAAGTAAGTAAGTTGTTTATTGAAGGTGAATGGAAATCGTTCAAGTTGCAGAATATGCCATTTCAAATGACAAAAAATGCATTTTAATACTGGACATAGATACAAAGAAGATATTTCACTTGTGAGCAAAATCACAGAAAAAGACAAGATTCCCGATACTTGATGTGAACGCATGTGATTAACATTATCTCGTTCCGTCTTCAAACAGTTTCAAATTAACTATCATACAAGATCAAGGTATATATGAATTCAATCTGCGCTCTGTTCTACTGCAGTGAGGCAGAATAAAATGTTCAGAGCCATTTAAGCGATGTGGAATGACACAATGAAGAGGATGCAGGGAGTTTGTCTCACATTGCAACAGAAAGTTGCGAGCGGCATATGTATTAAATTTTTACTCAGCTGAGGGAAAACTTTGACAGTCACATGATGAACCACATATGATTCGGTGCACTCTCTTTTGACTTTGACTCTCTTTTAACTTTGGCATTAATTTCGATGATAGACGGCCATACAAAGGAGACTCATACATGAACATTGTGCATGGTAGACAATTTTTGGATCAATTTTTAGTTGACATGCATGACAGTTTTCAGTACACGCATGACATACAGCCGTTGAGGAGCACGCTTTAGGATGAAGGAAATTTGATCGTAGCACTTTAGCTTGTCATTTACAAGAAGGCCAAGAATGCTTAGAGATGTTATTTGAGGAACGTTTCGACAGACTTCATCAGAGTTTGATGGGTTTTGGCGTATACATAATTGGCAAGTCTTAGCAGTGTTAATCTGAAGACTCATGACATCAATCTTGTGAAGAACATCAAAAACTATTGATGAATGGTCAAGAGCAGTGATTGTCTGAACTAAAGTAAGATCGTCAGCGTATTTAAAAATGTTTGTGTATTCCCGCTTTGAGTGCAGTTGTTCCATATATAGGATAAATAAGGTCCCAAGACTGAACCTTGTGGAATCCCTGATATGACGCAGTGTTTTATCCACTCCTAGTGGTTCAGGGAGGAATTTTCCTTACAGGGGTTCTGAAAGTTTATGTATCTCATCAGGCAATGAGAAACTGCAATTCCTTATGTACAATATAAATGGACTTCAACATATGACATGTCATTGATCTGATCTGTTCATGAATACTTCAAAAACATGCCTATGTGCCTATTTTAGGCCTATAATTTCGAGACGATAGAAATGTTTTTAAATTGTAACTTTTAGCGAAACACTTGTTGCAGATTAATGATTACTTTATTGTCTGAAAGATATTTATTGGTCGCCACTATAATTCACATCAATTAATCATCATTATCAATACATTACATCATTAATTACATTTACATGTACGTGTGTGCACTTTCCCTGAACACCTTAATTTTACATAATGAAGAAAAAAAGCCATTGTATTATCACGTACTATTATATACACTACTATCTAGTGCATGATTTTAGTTATATCTTCCATAATAGGGGGGAATTCTGACATTTAGGGAGTAAAGTTCCTCCCAAAAAAAACAGGGCTGGATAAAACACTGATCTGACGTTAAACAACGTGCCAAGGGATCCATTAATAGCCTAATAACACGCACTTTCCTGGAAACCAAATAAGAACGGAGTCATAACATGAAACCACGATCAATTTCACAGTTTATCAAATAATTTAGTCATTTGTTGTGCTGTAACTGATCGAAAGCTTTCATCATATCCAGACAGGTTATGTGCACTGCGTTTGTTTCTTGGTTGTCTAAAGACATAGTTGCTTCGTCAAGAATCTCAAATAAAAAAACACTGGTTGTTGATCCCAGTGGGCGAAAGGCGTGTTGATTTGCATCATAAAGTTTGAGGAGTGAGTCTTGCATATGTCGGAGAACGATTTTTTCGAAGACCTTCGATATTGTTGATATTGCAGAAATTGGTCTGAAATCACACATCGATGGGTGTCTTGTTTTGGCAATTGGCGAGAGATAACCGAGTTTGATTTGTGTTGGGAACTCTCTGTCTGAAATCGAGTGATTGAAAATTGCAGCCAAGGGAATACTTTATCATGGAACACCTTCTTTCAGCAAGCGCGGTGTTAATCCATCAGGTCCTGCGGATTTTCCACAATTTAGGTGAAAATGCTTTTAAAACACATCAGCTTCTGTAATATGAAATTGAAAATGTTCATGGGAGATATATTATTTTGGATATATATAAGTTGCCCAAAATATCATCGAGTTCCTGGTTAAAGTTTTCAGAAAACACATAGAACATTTCGATGAGAAGATTTTCAACGCTGCCATGATCTTTTATTAACTGTTCGAAAACATTATTCAGCTTCTTACTTCCACGAGCATTATTTGCAATTGACCGAATATGCTTGTTTGATTCCACTCGTTTCGAAGCCCATGCAAGTTAGGCTCTGACAATTTCGTATTTCACCTTCGTTTTAAAATGCTCATACAGATCCCACTTTTTCATCCTGTATGCCTCCCATCTCTTGTTGATCAACGATTTCTAACGGGAGACATCTAAGTTCATCCTTTACGGACATGGCATCTGTTTCACTAGAGATAACTGAAGATGCAGAGACCAGGAGCCTGCAGAAAGCATCGTACATGGTGTCAACATTATTCTCAAAATGTAATACATCAAAGTCCAAGTTTGAAAGACGATTAACATATTCCACTAAATTTGACTGTCTGTAATCCCAGACCGAAACAAGCTGACGATTAAGTTCATCACCAGCATAACTTCGCAAAGGATCTAATATGATGCAATTGTGATCGGAGCTGCCCAATGGTGGACCCTTTTGCCATTGCCTCATACTGATCACTCAAAAATCATCAAGCCAGATATGATCTAACAGCGAAAACTTCCTTGTTGCAAACTTAACCGTGTTAACCAATGCAAAATCATTTTCAAGAAAAGAAGTAGAAAAGTTATTGAAGTCGCCGCACATTATCACGCGTCTGGGTCCCTTTCGAGAACATCGTCTAGTTGACATGTTAAAAAAGACGTGACGAATCACTCTTAGGGACATGTATAAAACGCAGACAACATGTAGCATCTTAATAGAGAAAAACATAGTCTAAATGAAACTTGGTTTATCAACAGTGGGATTTATAAAGCAGCACTGGGTACTTCTATTCTTCACCCTCCCACATTTTTGTTGTTGACACCCTCGATTGTTGCATCGTGAACGATCTTCTCTTGTTCCTAAGTCAATCTCACTACCGTCGCAAAAGCGTTGAGTATGATAATTCCACTGGTTTGTAGAAAATTGACAGCACTTGCTTTGTCATTGACTGTAGACAACAATCCCACGAAGCTCATGATCACATCGCAGCTGTATCTTGTATTCTAACTGAGCATTCAAGGGACCAATCTTTCGTCCCAAGTTTCAAGTAAGACTTTTCAGTGGTGCTGTTCTATCACTAAGTGACAGATCAAGTCTCTTCTAAATCCAATGTGACTAAATTTGATGAATTTGGAAAAATTGGAAAATGTTGGGCGGAAAACATAGAAGTACACAGCACTAAATTTGAATTTCGGTAGTAAGCGCCCACGCCGCCTCCTTTTCTTCCAATCCTGTCACTCGGTAGATATCATAACTTGCCATTTCAATGTACGAATCCTCGATGTTAGAATTGAGCCAGTTTTCCATTATAAGTAGCTATGACATCCGGATATAATACCGAAGCGGATGCGCATATCTCGTCAAATTTGTTCACGATGGATCTCCCATTTAGAAGTAAGATTTTGAGGAAATGAGACCAATGATTTGCAAGATCAGTGCTACGTTTTCTGTCATACTGAGCAACAAACTTTGAATAGCAAAATCATCTTCCTGGTCCCGTTAACATCTTAGTGAAAATTTCTCATTTCAGACTTTGGCATTACTTTTCCGCGGTAATTTACCATATCATCCCCATTTTCCTTTCGCTGCCTAAACTCTTCCCGTAAATTTTTGTTAATCCTCTGTTCAATATAGGCGTCAGCTCTTTGGATGAAAACAGATGATAATTCAGTCGAATTTCGAAGGTTTCGAGACTTTTGAAGAACTCCTTTGCTTCTCTGAGCTACAGGTAGTGATGCAAATGGAAAAATTTCCAGAAAATTTTCCGGAAAATTTTCCAATTTTTTCAAAATTTTCCGGAAAATTTTCCAATGGAAAATTTTGAAATTTTTTTTTTGGTGATTGACGTTTTTGCCATTGTTTTGGAGACTTGTTGCAGTCGTTTGAAAAGACTATGTAATATTCAAAGACCGAAAACTTCTCTATCATCCCTGCATGTCAACTTTTGGAACCAACTGCACCCTCCATGTCTATTTCAGATCTTTCCAACTGAATATCAGCCATTAAATGGATTTCAGATTTCTCTAATTGAATTTCAGATATCTGTCAGAAACTCAACTTTGAAAGGATCTTAGATTCAACTGGAGAATCTCCAATTCATCTGGAAATGTCTGAAATTCATTTAAGTAGATCTGAAATCGATTTGGAACTATCTGAACCATCTGAGCTGGAAATGGAAGATGTGTGGTTTTGTCCTTCACGATACGGACATTACGGACAATTCCGACAATACGCCAAAAGTTAGAAGCTATCATATAGATATTCTTCTACTCATCACAGATATCTTTAGTTTCCAAATGTCCACGAGTTTACAGTCTTTATACAGTCTTCCAATGGTCGCTCATGTATAATGCTGTGTTGGACTGTGTGCTTGTACTTCACATGTTTATCAACACATGAAGAATTTGTATCAATGCAATCAAGGCTGCATATAATGAAGCTTAACTTTCAAGCCATAAATAACTCCCAAATAAAGTGCATTATTTTTGCTCCAGATCTCTCACAATGCATGAAATTATACCCCTATTGTAAAGGAAAAAATTCACGTTGTCCCAAAAGATGTCTGTGCTATAATATTAAAAATGGCAACAAATTGCTGCAAGCCACTGCATGGTGGCAAAGGAATGCTCAAAAATCCGCGGACGGAATTCGTATTGCTGCGATTGTTTTAATCGAAATGATATGATGAAATCAAGAGTTTTAGAACAATGATGTGTCTATGCCTCGGCTGTGATAGAAAACGTAAAAATTATATCACAAAAATTCAAATTTCTTCATTTTTCAAAATCGTTTTATTCAAAATATTGATCAAAATCACCAGTTTTATAGACCCATTCTATTGGTGTGTAGCTGCCTCGGCTGTGGAAGCGGTCAAAGCATACAGGGCCTATCACAAAAAATCAGAACTTTCAAATTTTCCAAAATTTTCCGATTTTTTCCAAAATTTTCCAATATTTTCCAAAATTTTCCATGGAAAATTTTGATTCAAAATTTTCCGGAAAATTTTCATCACTAGCTACAGGTAATTCGTAACAAGCGTGTGCCAATTTGCTTCCCTAATCTACTCGGATCAGTAAATCGTCGCAACTTTATTCACTCTATCCACCACGGATCCATCAAAATGTTCTGCAATACCAAAGAAGACCAAAATTCTCCTTTTATCATCAGTAGTAAGAAAACGGCGAACACCAGATAGCGCAAGATGGCCGCCATCGCTGACGTCCCCCCCCTCTGGAAGGGCAGAGTGTCGTGGTCGGCCGCCGTGGTGCTTCGGGTCTGAGTCCCCCCCCCCCTCTGGAACGGCAGAGGTTGTAGTCTGTCGTGGTGTGCCGACCGGGTGGGTTCACAAACTGTTCGCTGACGTCCCCCCCCCTCTGGAACGATAGAGTGTCGGTCGTGGTGGACTTGGGCGACCGCCAGGATTAGTCTTGAGGCTATAGTGTGTGATGTTTTTCGTGCAATCTGCTGAATGTTGGGTTGTAAAATGGGTTGTTTCGAGTGGAAGGAGTGGTCGGATGAGAAAACGGAGGTCGGATTCGTATTCAGCGTGAAATTCTGCATCGGTATGGTGAGTTTCAAGGCAATCGGTGAGAAAAAATTTTCAACATTTTTCGAAAAACGACAGAGTTAGAATTTGGGACGTTTTGGTGTGTAGCGTCAAAACGAAGCATCGGATGAGAAAACGGAGGTCAGATTCGGATTCAGCGTGAAATTCTGCATCGCTATGGTGAGTTTCAAGTCAATCGGAGAGAAAAAATTTTCGGCTAACGCCCCCCCCCCTCTGGACAGCTTGCTTCGATTTTGGCTTCCAGTGGACGGATTTTGTCGTGCGATAGCTCGTTTGAAAGCTAAGAGTGAGACAAATTCAGTGAAAGAATCGGCTTGTTCCTATCTGTCTTCGTTCAAAAGTTAGAGCGGTTACAAGATTTTAGGTCGGAGCTCGCTCACCTGAAAAAATCCTAAGTGTCAAAGTGACTTTGTATGGGTAAAATTTTGAAAATTTTCCAAAGTGTGGAATTTCGACCTGGAACCGTCACCAAAACATTTTTCATCAAATTTCACTGACCTCCCCCCCTCCTCTGGACAGCTAGCTTCGATCTTGGCTTCTAGTGGACGGATTTTGTCGTGCAATAGCTCGTTTGAAAGCTAAGAGTGAGACAAATTCAGTGAAAGAAACGGCTTGTTCATGTCTGTCTTCATTCAAAAGTTAGAGCGGTTACAAGATTTTAGGTCGGAGCTCGCTCACCTGAAAAAATCCTAAGTGTCAGAGTGGCTTTGTATGGGTAAAATTTTGAAAATTTTCCAAAGTGTGCAATTTCGACCTGGGACCGTCACCAAAACATTTTTCATCAAATTTCACTGACCTCCCCCCCCCTCTGGACAGCTTGCTTCGATCTTGGCTTCTAGTGGACGGATTTTGTCGTGCAATAGCTCGTTTGAAAGCTAAGAGTGAGACAAATTCAGTGAAAGAATCGGCTTGTTCATATCTGTCTTCATTCAAAAGTTAGAGCGGTTACAAGATTTTAGGTCGGAGCTCGCTCACCTGAAAAAATCCTAAGTGTCAGAGTGGCTTTTTATGGGTAAAATTTTGAAAATTTTCCAAAGTGTGGAATTTCGACCTGGGACCGCCACCAAAACATTTTTCATCAAATTTCTCTGAACGAGGGGGGGGAGGGGGGGAGTCAGTGAAATTTGATGAAAAATGTTTTGGTAAAGGTCCCAGGTCGAAATTCGGAAGTTTTTAATTTTTCAAAATTTTCACCACACTGGAGCTCTCACACTTAGGAATTTTTTCACTTGTCGCATGTTACATGGACATGTGCTGACGGACCAATTTCCCGTGATCATATGAGAATGGTTCAGGTGTCATATGATATAGAATGATGAGACAAATCGTTTGCAACAAACCGCATGTCGCTACGATGAATACTTTCGGAGATAGAGCCATTTTAAGTTTTCTTCCGAGCATATATAAACCCCCGACAACGTAAGTCTGATCACTTCATCGAAAGACGAGGTAAGCGACGGTCGTCGCTCTGAGCTCCCGATATCGGGTGTTTCAAAGGACTCTATCTTTTGAAGTAGGCAAGCTATCTTCTTACTTCAAAGTTTGTATGATAGAGTTTGATAGTGTCTTTACTACTGATAAAATTTTTTAAAAGTAGTATGAGTAGTAAAATGCGGAATTTTTTAAAAATTCTTAATTTTCACTTTTTTCAAAGTTTTAACATATAGACTAAGGTTTTCAAGTATCCTGAGTTCAAATATGCTATCAGATTTGAAATTTAACTAAGTCTAAGGCAGCTTTGAGGGGTTAGATCCCAGCTACTGATCACTACCTTTGACTCGGCGTTCCTGTTACCACTTCGGGGCAGTGACAATGATGTCTTCAGCTGTAAAGAGCGGGTATCGGGGAAGATCTCTCACTTCCCTAGTGATCAGTACAAGGCCTTCGGGCTGTCGACGGGATCGAGTGCCACTCACTACACTCTTTAGGAATATGATTGTACTACATGATTCCAAACTTATACAAATTTCATTATCTTACAGCTAACGATAAATCTAACATGGCTAATGACAGGAACCGCAAATACCATATTAAAATGTGCTCATGTGGGCGAGTTAATCGCAGTGCGGACGCCAAGGCTCATGTCAAGAAGGCGGGCACCGGCCACATGATTATCTTGAATAGGGTTGCGTGCGTGAATTGTAGAGTGCTGAAGGGTGATGAGGATGAGGCGCGTTTTTACAGAGTGCATGCTGACTGTAGTGGTGGTTTAGTGACTGATTTGAGATTTACGCAGTTGATTGTGGAAGAGAGGGAGCGAATGTTGGCGATCGAGCGAGAGGGTAAGGCTGAGAATGTTGTTGAGAATGTTGTTGAGAATGATGAGTTGGCGAGAGCGGTTGCGTCGTTGGAGGCTGAGATTGAGCGAAAGAGAGTGCTTGAGAGTGATGATGAGGATGATGTGGATTTAGATAGGGAGCGTGTGAGGAAGTTGAGCTCTTCGTCGTCGGAGGTGTCAAACATTGTCATCACCGACCCCCCGAAGAGCTCATCTTCCCCAAAAGTGAAGAGTGGTGGGATTCGTGTGCAGTCGGCGAGGTGGTTGAAGGATGAAGAGAAGAGGCATGTTTCGCAGCAGATGGCGCATGATTTGTTGGTGAATAAGTATGAGAGTTTGAAGAAAGTGATGGATGAAGTTGTGAAGGAGTTGGATGAGTTGAAAAAGAAGGAACTGAAGTCGAAGGAGGTAGCGGATGAAAATATTAGAATGAGGCGTAGTGTGACTGATTTGAAGAATAAGACGCGTGAGTTGGAAGAGAAGAATGATGAGTGTGAGAAGAGGGCGAGTGCTGCGGAGAGAAGAATGAGAGATGCAGAAGCGAAGTTTGAGGAGATGATGAAGGAGATGAGTGTGTTGAGAGCGAGGAATGTTGAGTTGGAGAGGACTGTGGCTCGGCGGGGTGATGAGAGGCAGGCGTATGAGAAGTTGGAGCGCAAGAGGGATGAGTGGGAACGTGTGAATGAGGATCGTTTGTTTGAATTTCACATCCCTATTCGGGATAATCATTTGGCCGGCGAAGTACTCGTAAACCAGAATTTAGACGAATCCATCCTATGCTACAATGGTCATCCCACGAAAAAATGCCTCCACGCCAGCCTACGAATGCGCGGCCATCTCCACAAATTTTCGATTCGGAAACGCGCGAGACTGCCAAAGGATGACTAACTTGGTAAGTGAAAAAGTAAATAAGGATAGTATATCCTATTCTAATACATATCATTTTCATTGCAGATCTTTGCCCGCCTTCACCACCCCATCACGACACTCCCCGAGAACGAACCATCGGCTCTCTTAAGGGCCACCTAGGGGCAAGACATGATAGAACCTCCACGCGGTTTGCCCTGGGCAGTCTTCGGACTGGCGAATACTATCATTAAGTTGAATCTGCTATCAGTCAACTTGAACGTTGCGTCGCGTTAGAGGGGTATATAAACCACTGCCTCTCATTTCATTTCATTTCAATCATGCAGACGCCGAACAGTCAAGTCAGCTCTCCTCGCGGACCGCAGTTAAGGCCGCGAAATTTATTTGAGGAGTTTGTCAGGCTAGAGGAGCAAGACAGAGTTTTTAATAATCTTGCTCGGATTGGCAATCCGATGACAGCAACTGCTGTCAATCCAACGGAATGGCGCTACATTCCACTTTTTAGCCATGTACCAGTTAGTGTGGAAGTCGACAGTGCTACCAAAGAGAGAGTCAAAGACTCTCTCAGCAGAATTGGTAGGGTGTAAGATGACGTTACTCCCGAGAATGAACCATCGGCTCTCTTAAGGGCCACCATGGGGCAAGACATGATAGAACCTCCTCGCGGTTTGCCCTGGGCAGTCTTCGGACTGGCGAATACTATCATTAAGTTGAATCTGCTATCAGTCAACTTGAACGTTGCAAATGAAGTTCGGTGTAATACTTCCTTTCGACGGGCGTTCCTGTAAAGGGCGGCGGTGAAACCCGTAGCTATGTATACCGCAAGGGACATTCGGCAATGGTCAATCTTGTTAAACCTCTCTGCGTCATGTTTGCAAGTGATTGCCTCTGTCTCAACGTAGTATGCATTCGCGCCAGGGCGACATTTAGCCAACTGTCGAAGGTTGCCTAAAACTTTCCATTGCATACGTTATGAGAGCCATGAGTTCTACCTGTCTCTATCAATGAGACGAATTGATGAATGGAATGAAATGGGAGAACACTCACGCGCCACACGCAACATAACACACTTCTCTCTTCCGTAGTCTAACAAGCTCTTTACACATGGATCGCAGTCGATTGCTATCCCTGAAGCATTCTGATTCGCTGTTGAGCAATTCATTGTTGAAAACCCTATATAAGCCAGAAGATTGTAGCGCTTCTCATTCAATTTGAAGTCACGATGGAAGCGACATCTGCCGACAACATTCCCGTCTTCACCGATGAAGACAACGCCATTCCCGAGTTCGTCATCCTCGACGAGTGGGATGAAGAGACTGAGAAGAAGGGGAAGATCAAGAGGATCGTTTGGACGGATGAGGTGTGGACTCCAAATACCACCCGCATCCGAAAGGTGCCAGATGCACCAGTACGACCTCGGCGGTATAGGGTCTATGACAACCTAACCGTCATACCCATTGATTATTCCAGCCAATAGTCAAATTCACACCCCCCGAGAACGAACCATCGGCTCTCTTAAGGGCCACCATGGGGCAAGACATGATAGAACCTCCTCGCGGTTTGCCCTGGGCAGTCTTCGGACTGGCGAATACTATCATTAAGTTGAATCTGCTATCAGTCAACTTGAACGTTGCAAATGAAGTTCGGTGTAATACTTCCTTTCGACGGGCGTTCCTGTAAAGGGCGGCGGTGAAACCCGTAGCTATGTATACCGCAAGGGACATTCGGCAATGGTCAATCTTGTTAAACCTCTCTGCGTCATGTTTGCAAGTGATTGCCTCTGTCTCAACGTAGTATGCATTCGCGCCAGGGCGACATTTAGCCAACTGTCGAAGGTTGCCTAAAACTTTCCATTGCATACGTTATGAGAGCCATGAGTTCTACCTGTCTCTATCAATGACACGAATTGATGAATGGAATGAAATGGGAGGACACTCACGCGCCACACGCAACATAACATACTTCTCTCTTCCGTAGTCTAACAAGCTCTTTACACATGGATCGCAGTCGATTGCTATCCCAGAATCATGTAAGATATCTTAATTTTATTTAACACTATTTCATCTACCATTATCACCCATATGAAATGTTATAAGATTTGCAAGTTAAACTAAGCGTGCTACTATTTCCAAATGAAAAAGTATACATGGTTAAATTATTCACTAAAACCCCATTCAAGTAAGTGAGTATGAAAGCAAAGATAATACGAAATAAACATTTATTATGGCATGTATTTCAAAAGGTCTTCATCGTCAATATCGTCCCAGAGTCTGACTTCACATAGATCACAAAAACAGTTGAGCTGCTTTAAACGTTCTTCTGCAGCGTCCCTCACTTTCTCAATGTACGCCCACTCCGCCACGGTTCGCGGTTGGGAGTTAGGGGTGTACCACTCCCATATTTGATGCAAGTGCGACTTGCTGGTCATCTCCATCACCCCTTCGGCATCATATTGTAAATATTTCCACCGTATGCCTGCTAGGTCGGGCAACTCCTCTTCATCGTCCTCTGATAATGATAACTTTCGTATATTGTCGAGATTGTATGTCTTCTCCACCTTCGCCTTTCTTGGTGCATTTGGTGTAACGAGCACCTTTGCTGATGTGCATGGAGAGGAGAACTCCAATGCGGTATTTGGTGTTGTTGGAGGACTTGTCATGTTGTCTTTGAAATGCTGACTTTGAATAATGATAACTTTAACATTTTCTAATTCTTAAGTATACACAAGCAGCCAATCAGAATGAACATCCAATGAATGAAGAGAATGAAAGTATATAAGCAAAGTGACATTCATGTCATTTCATTTAATCTGTGAATCATAAAAGTGACGAACGCACGATCTCTCTCTTTGACTATTATTCTGTCTGATCATATTTCATTAAAATGGTAAGTTAAAGATTTCCTCTCTCATCTCCCTCAAACGTGTGACTAATAGCATCTTCCTCAATTTCAGGCATCAACTTCATCACCAACGCCCTCCCTTCTCGAGGAAAGTTTAGAGTTATTGAGTCAAGGTAGGTTGTAACACTACACTGAGGCTTGAACAGAGATGATAGAATGATTTCTCTTTCAGGTGATGTGAGTTCCAGCTCAGAACTGTCGCGACATGGCAACGAGTAGGAATATGCTGACTGTGGGCACATCTTCACGAGGAAATGGGATCTCACCCGACACATCAAGCGAGGTGTTTGTCGACCTAAGCCGGCATCAATCTCCGGAGGTGGGGATGATTCTGTTAACGTCGTCTCCTTTTCTTGCGACTTGTGCGCTCAGTCTTTCGAGACACGTTTTGAACTATCTTCGCACACACTTCAACATACACACACGAACGATACCTACACCAACGGTACCTCCTCTATCCGACTCACTGAAGTGTCCATAAATAATTTAGTGAGGAACTACCAGATGGACTCCTCAGAAACCATTGCTAACTTTGAGGAATGGTTTCATCAAAATTCATCATTGATAGAAGCGCTCTTCAACAATTTAGACAATTTTAGGATGAAGGCGCTCATCTATCTTAAAATAAAATATGTAAAAATCGACCACCATACTGGACAAATAATAGAGAGGTTGGAGTTTCACATACCCTCCTCTCCTGCAACCGAGGTTGTAGACTATGAGTCTTGGATAAATTTTCACATCCAAGGATTAAAATTAAATATTGATAAATTTAACGAGCGCGATAGCGGTCTCATTTTTGACGGCATTGAGTCCGCCTTATTTAAAATTAGTTTATTAGGAAATCATAGTGGTCGAGGCTCCTTTAAACTTCCAAAAATTTTAAAAAACAAAACAGCAGTCATTAATGTCGATTGCGAATCGCAATGTTTTAAATATGCTGTCCTCTCCATTCTCCACTATAATGATATCAATGCGAATCGAAATCGCACATATAGCTATAGGCAGTGGGAGAATGAATTAAACTTCGATGACTGTAATAGTGACGATATGAAAATTAAAGATATAGAAAAATTTGAAAAATTGAACAACATTAAAATAGTTCTCCATGTTTGGGAAAAGGGATTGAAGGGTGTGCGCTACAACTCGCGTTCGAGTTGTTATGACCACGTTGTCAACCTTTTATTAGTAAGACAGGATGATAGTGAGGAATGGCACTACTGCGGCATTCCCAAAATTTCTCGCTTATACCACCACTTAAGAAATTCTACCTCATCAGAGATTTATTACTGTGACAGATGCATTCGGAACTTTAGGAGTAAAAACAAATTTGAAACTCATTATGAGTGGTGTAAGCGAGGTAAACTGCAAATGGAACGCATGCCCAAAGATAAGGAGTTTTCATATAGAGAGAATGGCGATGAACTAAGTCCTCTTCGTGTCATCTATGCTGACATCGAATGTTATATCGATGATAACATCCATCGACCAGCAGCCATTTCCTGCTATGAAGTATGGCATGACCATTTCCAAAATAGAAAAAATAAAATGCACGTCTGTCAAGGTGAGGATTGTATTTACCAATTCCTACAATTCCTCAAACAGGCTGTAAAATTTCAGCAAAAGTATGATGGTGAACTCTATCGCAGATCATTGCATATGACAGCAGATGATCAAGTAAAATTTGATAGTTGCAACGTTTGCCCTAAATGTAGGAAAACATTTGATGATGATAAGATTAAGAAAGTGCGCGACCATGATCACATCACTGGTAAATTTAGAAACGCACTATGTTCAAAATGCAATTTTTCACTTAGGATGAAACGGCGTACATTACCCGTCATTTTCCATAATTTCAAGGGCTACGATAGCCATATGATAATAAAAGGAGGTTTAGGTCAAATGAAAGAGTGGAAGCTTGATGTAATAGCACAAACGAGAGAGAAGTTTATGGCCATGACAGCAAAAGTGCCTGTCGATAAAACTAAAGAAAATAAGACGGTCTATTTTGATATAAAATTTTTAGATTCCTACCAATTTATGACTGCATCACTGGCCTCTCTCGTACAAAATCTAAAGTCTCTTCCACTAACACAAAATCTTAAGAAACAATATCCAAATCTAACCGATGAAGTCATCACACGGAAAGGAGTCTTTCCATATGCATATTTTGATGCGATTAGTAAACTCGGCGAGACTTCTCTTCCGCCCATAGATAAATTTAAAAATGATTTGATCGGCGCAGAATGTAAGACCGAAGGTTATGAACATGCACAAGATGCATGGATAAAATTTGACTGCCATACATTTGGCGAATATATGATTGCCTATCTTAAGTTAGATGTATTTTTGCTGGCTGATGTATTTCAGGAGTTTCGACGAGTGGCATTAGAAGAAGATAAGTTAGATCCCGTCCACTTTGTCAGTCTACCAGCCATGTCATTTAAGTCTGCTTTTAAAATGACTGGTGAGACCATTCATCTCTTACAAGATCCAGAGATGTATAATTTATTTGAGCGAGGAATTCGCGGTGGTCTCACATTTGTAAATAAACATAGGTTAAAATCAAAAATAGTAGGCGATGATCAGACTCATCTTAAGTATTATGACCAAAATAATTTCTATGGTAGTTCATTATCCAAACCGCTACCTCACTCTGAGTTTAGCTGGTTAGATGATAGTGAAATTCAACATTTCTCCAACCCTTCCAACATACTAGCAATTCCAGATGAAGGTGATTGGGGATATTATTTTGAGATAGATCTAATCTATCCAAATAATATTAAACATAAAACCGTAGATTTTCCACTCGCACCCGAATCAGGTGAAGTGAGTAAAGATATGTTTTCCGACTTTATGAAACAATTTCATAAAGATTTAGAATCATGTGGACAACCCAAGTATAAGCCTTGCCGCAAACTTTTGCTCACTCAATATGATAAAGAAAACTATCTAGTCCACTTTAGCATCTTAAAATTTTATTTAGAAATGGGCATGATTTTAAAAAGAGTTCACCGCATTATTAAATTTAGACAGAAAGCCTTCCTCAAACCCTACATAGATAGTAACAGCCAGAAACGTGCACTAGCCCAAAATAATTTTGAAAAAGATTTTTATAAATATAAGAACAACAGTCTATTTGGTAAGACGATGGAGGATGTTAGAAAGCGCGTAAACTACAAACTAGTTAATGATGATCAAAAGTATCACAAATTGACCTCATCACCTCTATTCATCGATAGAGACATAATCGATGAGGATCTTGTAGGTATTAAAACGATAAAATCTGAAGTTGAGTTGTGCAAACCCATCTATATTGGTCAAGCTGTTCTAGATTACTCCAAGCTTGAAATGTATCAACTCTTCTATAAAATACTAAAACCGTGTCCTCTCGTAAAAGAGGTTCGTTTGTTGGGTGGTGACACAGATAGTTTCTTTTTAGGTATTACCACTCAAAAAGATTTAAATTTTAATGAAGTAGGAAAATCTTTAGAAAGATATTTTGATACATCAAATTATCCTGCTGATCATCCACTATACTCCATCAAAAATAAGGCAAAACTTGGCTGCTTTAAGGATGAGACAGCAGGGAAGGAGATAGCTGAAATGATTCTCCTCCGCCCTAAAATGTATTCTATGAAATTAAAGGATAGTGATGATAGCATTAAGCGCGCTAAAGGCATATCAAGATCATTGGTCTCTAACATGAAACATAAAAATTTCAGGAAAGCCTATAGAAATAAAAATATAACTTTTGTCAATATGACAATCTTAAAATCTAAGTCGCATGAGATCAAAACTCATACTTTTAGGAAACGGGCGCTTTCAGCATGGGAGGATAAGAGGTGCTGGTTAGAACACAACATATCTCTTCCACATGGACATCCTGATACAGGCATACCACCACCCAAAAGAATTAAACCCACACTACCACATTCAGGAGACGTCTTAGCATAATCATCCTTAACTTAGTATTTTGATGTTGATTTCTGTAGATAACCTATGTTTTATGTATCGCATGAGATTGTTTTTTCCTTGTGAATATGTGTCCACATCTGTACATTCCCCATGTGATGACTTTTCCACTGAAAGACATTTTTCCTATCCCTGTATATTTCCACCCTTCACGAAGTAAAAAGACGTTTTGTATATAGCAATGTTTATTGCTTCACATTCATGTACATATTTCAATAAATGTTGTATAAAGACTTCACTTTGTTTTCCGAAACACTAACGTTATGAGGGATTTAGTATCTTTCACGTGGATGCACTCTTGTAAACCATTGGTAATTTTGATAGCAATAGAGGGTATAGTTTGTTTGATGACGGGATGATAGAAAATAGATTCAAACATCTTCTCGACTATTCCATATGAAGCGTCTTTATCATGAATGAAATCGCGTAAAATGTATTCTTTTTTCTCACCAACAGAAATAGGTAGAATCAAATCACTTTGAATGTAAAGGTGCTGTTCATGTTTATCAAGTGTCATTGGTGTTTCTATACCAATCGTATGCGCAGCAGCAAACACTGTTTGTAGCATTGAAAAACCAAAGAGTTTTTTCAAATTTTTACTCAATTGACATTGAATGTCATCACCCAGTCTCAGAACAACGCGTTGATTTTCAATTGAAAACGAAATGTGGTGTGTCTTTACATCATATTTACTTTTCATCACATGCTTCAACTTCTGTTGTATATAAGGATTTACTACATGAATGAAGCTTTCAACTGTATGATATAGACGCGGCATTATATTGATAGCAACTTTAGATTCTTGATAAGACTGGTAAATTTTCTTGATGCGATCGCCATAGATGTCCACCCACCATTCATCATTAACTGAATCAGCTTTAGTGTGATATTCATGAGAAGCATACACCACACCGCTTCCAATAATAGGTGTATAATGTCTTACAAAATGACGCAAGGTTGGAGAGAAATAAACTGTAAGTTTGTCATTATATTTCTGAATAACCAACTTATTTTTGTCCGCCATAATTTTTTCTCCATACTTCTTACCCACAGTCTCATTCCATCGTTTTACTAACTCAATAAGTGATAAAGGTTGAACACCACGCTTTTTCAAAATGATGCGTTCTTCGCATTCTACAACATCTTCATCAAATATTTTAAATCTATAATGAAATTTGTTGATTCGATTTGAATAAACTTTTTTAACATTTGCAGTAGCAATTGACGTTAGATGTAGTCCATGACCAAAACCAAGATGTGGATAGAATTCACTATCCAACCTCAGCGTAAGACCTTTAGTAAAAGAATGAAAGCGGAGGAACTGTCTCCCACTCCAATGATAGATAGTAAACTCATAAGCTTTCTGATTTTTATTCTTCATGATGGAAGTATTACCACTGTTGAATGCCTTAATAATTTTCTCATTCCCAAATGGCTCATAAGAATCTGATTTTATCTGAATCCATTCATAGTTCCACTTTCCATCTGATGTTAAATTGTATGGGAACTGAAATGCATTATTCATCGTTATTCCATCATGGGTGCGAGGAGTCAATATCATTTCTTCCAAATCATTCACATTCTGAATATTGCTATCATAGCAAATACTAGAAACGCCAACCTCCCATTCACCTTCTAAATGCAGTGGCCGATTTAATTCTACTCGATAGTCTGATGGTTTATTTTTGGGAAATTTATTCATAGAAGCATTACTGGGCAAGTAGATTAGAAACGAGTCCTTATTTTCACTTTCCATATTATTCACATTGGAAAAATATATTAGCATACGTTTGCATTAACTCTTCATTCGGAAATGGAGTGTGATACTTGTCACAGCATCTTTATGAAAAGGAATCAACGCACCAGCATCGTCATAAATGGCAATATCAATTTGTGGGATGTAGTTTGATT
Source organism: Prostheceraeus crozeri (assembly GCA_907163375.1). NCBI lineage: Eukaryota > Metazoa > Platyhelminthes > Polycladida > Euryleptidae > Prostheceraeus > Prostheceraeus crozeri. The sequence continues at coordinate 88,724 of CAJQUW010003879.1, forward strand.
TCAGCTTTGTATAATGCACTTTCTTGAAAGTATGCTCAGATAAAATACTGCAGCTCTTTGGCTGGTATGGTATCATTGCTAGCAATGGAGCTTCAACATCTCCCACACGTACATCTTCACCAATATTGGAATATATCTGAAAATAGTTAATACGACGCGATAGCGACATGTCTGCGCTAGCTTTGTTTACAGTACCACTTTTAAAGATATTTTGATCAAAACCCAAAATGTCCATTAGAGTTTTATCCATAATTAGTTCAATACCTTTTCCACTTATAGTGAGAGACAAAGTACCTTCTTTTTCAGAAAATGAAATATGTTGGTCATTAATCACTTCATTTAAATAATCTACAACCAATTTAACCGAAGTAATAATGCGAGGCATCAACACTCTTGTTTCATGTAAGAAACCACCAAAAGGCTCTACACACTTTCTGTATAAAGATACGGTCCATTCTGTATCAAATTGATTTGACCTTTCACATGGTAAATGTTGCATATCAGATTTTCCATGAACAGCTGCAGAACGATGTCGTAAGAACTGATGAAAATCTTTTGAACAAACTAATACTAGATCATCATCATTTAATTTGCTTATTGCAATATGATTAGATGATTTAATATAAGTCAATGTTGCCACTTGTTTGCCATCAACTCGAAGGAGATAATTAAATTTCTTCAATAATGTTTCAGGAGTCATGTTTGTCTTTCTTGGCTTAATCACAATCTTCTTCACCAACGTCTTCTCATTTCTTGGAATAAGATCTACATAATAAGCTTCCTCTCGATATATTAACTGTTTATGACCACTTATGTGGTAATTAACGTTAAAATTATCATAGCTTGTTAAGGCGCTAGCGAGGTAGCCTAAATCATTTCTTAAACTTGGACTTAAACCAACAATCCAATCTTTCTCAACTACATGATGTACATAATTATAATCATCATTGTGCGGAGTAAATTGGACAATATGTTTACACGCTTTATTCAAGAAATCATATATAAACTTTTTACATGATAAGAGATCTTTCTTTGGCCACTGTGGAATGTATACTCGGCACCCCTTTTCACATTGATAAGCAGCTGTACGCCTCATATTAATAGTCATCACCTCATGATCAAAAGTATAGACACAGTTGCTATAAACAAGTTGAGTGACACCCACTTCCCAATTTCCATTTAGCTGTTGTGCATGATCAATGGGAGTAGAAAAGAGTACAGCTCGATTACTAGTAAATCTCTTTGTAGCCGCATTGCTAAGCAAAATATGATAAAACGACATTTTTATATTGCTAATCTGCAACTTTGCATAACATCATGAAGACTTGGATTTTGGACTCTCTACAATATATCAGAGTTGATCGTGATGGAAACGTACATTTCAAAAATTCTCATGGTCATACATCAAGAGGAATTACATTAACATGGCGACAATTTGTCAACCTCAATGATATCATGAGGGATTTGGAATATTTTGAAACATTAAGATTCATCTCCTTGGGTGATCAAGTTTGGCTTCAACATTACAGAAATGAAATTTAAATCTACCATTCTCATTCCGCAAACTGTTTCAAGAGGCCTTCAGCATGCCCTCTAATGACACTTGGATTCGGTACTACTCGACGAATGTAAAGTGCAATATCTTCCACATGAATTCTAAAATTGTCAACTTTAGCAAATGCATTCAGCGCAAATTCAGGCTTATTCAATGTCAGCTTGAGTCGCATGCTGGTATTACAGAGTAAAAACTTTGACTGTCTAAAGAAGTCTAAATTCAGCGGACCATATAGCTGACATACTTTACTATCTTTAATCATAGCAGATCGCTTTACAAAGCCACTGTTTGTTTCAACATCAAATTTTCCTGCTTCATCTCTGTACCATCCCATGGCTTCCATATGACTTTTTTGTGCTGCTGGATGAAACTGTGATACATGATTGAAATATGATTTATAGGGATAATCGCTTTGACCACCTTCCACCTGCTGCTCTCCAATCGTTAGAGAAACATCACGAAGTAATGTAGTCAATGGTAAATTGTTCAGTCCAACTTTATGTGCATCGTCAATAGCAGTTCCATCTGCTTGCTGAATTCTAAACCTCAAATCAAGCATCGCATAACTCAAATCTATGTAGTCATCACTACCACCAGGAATAACAAATTCAATGGGGCCAGCATTCTCAGCTGTTCGAGGATGATAATCTACAATACTTGAACTAAGAATATCTGTCTGTATGGCTTGTTGATCGAACAAACAAAAACCGGAAGTTTTACACTCCATGATTAGAAGTTATAGCAGCGTCGTCGTTTAGCGCCTGATGAATGATTAGAGCCTCTGCGACGTTTGCGTGAATGCCTTTTGACTGAAGATCGCACCTTACCAGCTCCGCGATGTTTCCTTCCTTTATTCATTCGTTTAGGTGATTTCTTTCCTTGAGTAACACCAGCAATGGTATGCTTCAATGTTTTTAAACCGCGTTCCTTCCCACGATTCAACAAACTGCTCTTAAAACTTCTACCTCTGGAAAGATCACTAGCAACATCACCAGCAAAGCCAACGGCATTACTTAAAACATTTCGTTTTAAAGATCTACCGACATTTGATATGAGAGGTGCTACAACAGATTTCAGTGCACCAAGTATGCTACCTCCACGTTGGCGGCGAGCACCGATGTAAATATGTCCTCCGCCACTTACATAGGAGGGTCGTGAATAAAATGAGGCAGTTGGATTCATAGCTCAAACCCTAAACATTGTTAGTTACAACTTTGCATGAATCACTGTCGATCACTTAGATGAAAGATGTCGGCACGACGCATCCAAGAGTTCATACTTGAAGGATAACCAGTCCATTTAACAAGACACAATTCTTCACCTTGCCGTTTTTTACATCGAATGATTTTCTCTACCAAATATGTTTCACTTTCAGTGACTACCTCAATCTCATCGCGGTAAAAGCTACCCTCAATTTCTTCATTATCGTAATCTTTCAACTTGTAGGTGGTCGGAGAGTCTTTTTGATTAATCCTTGATACTGTAAATACCTCCTCTGTCCAATTCGGGAGGTACCCTTTAGAAAAACACTTTTCACTTTTGAGATACGAACTTTATCGCCAATTTTCACATCACTTTTCACATGAGTGCGTTTACGTTGGAATGATTCGCGCACTTTATCTACATTGTCAGCATTTACATCTACTGGTCTGAGTCCAATAGAACGATGGATAGAGTGATTGTAGGCATGGAGTGTATCTTGTAGAACCTTTGTCCAATTTTGTGTCAAGTTGGCAGTAAAATGTCGCCACAAGCGATTTTTTAATGTGCGATTAAAACGTTCAACGAGTGCAGCTTTGTAAGCGCTCTTTACACTAAACAACTCAATGTCATGCCTCTCAAATAATCTTGTCACATGCTGATTTTCAAACTCTTTTCCTTGATCACTCTGAATTCTTTTTGGAATGCGACCTTCTCGAAAAATTGTTTGGAATGCTTTTGCTACTCCTTTCCCTTCTTTAGTTTTTAAAGGTTGAGCCCACGCATAACGCGAGAAAATATCAATGACGGTTAAAATAAAATTATTGCCCGAGTTATGTTTTGAAATGGAGGCAACATCACACAAATCTGCTTGCCACTGTTCATCGATGTCATGAACAATATAATGGCGGGTGCGGTACTTCTTTTTCGCTTGTTTGTGGAGTGTATAGGTAGCCTGACCCTTTAACCATCGTTTCACTTGTGATTGTGGAAGACCACTCGCTTTTGATAATTTCTTGATAGATGCAAATCCTGCCGGATGTTTTACATCATAATAGATTGACTTCAAACGTTCAGTCGATGACGGCTGACTCTTTTTCTTCCTTCTCATCTTTTTGTTTTCTTGCCTTTCTACATTTACAACAACTGCAGCATTTAGCTTTAGCGGTTTTGCGATCGTGTTCACATTGCTTAGGGGTTTCATTATGAGAGCTGGCGCAGCAAGTGCAAGTGACAACGACATTCACCTCTGGCGGCTCATTACATGGCAAGCAACACATCTGCTTCATATTAATAGTCTGAGAACATGTATTTCCTAGGAGGAGCTGTTTTACGTTTTCCTTTTACCAGTTTTAGTGGCGATGTAGATCTACGTCGAGTTCTTCCTCTTGTTTGCTTAGTGAGTGTGGGAGGGGATGTAGCAGGTGACCTCTTCAACCAATTTGTTGGCATTTTCATCGCCTGAGGCATTGGAGTAGTAGCCACTGTTGAATCAAGTTCTTTCAATGTCTCATTATTTAAAGCAAATTTTGGCACATTATGCTTTTTCAATAGTTTAAGAAAGTATGACCAACCAGGTGGAACATAGCCCTGACGGCGCTTTCTACGTGTCGCATACTGAATCAAGTTTTCATAACGTGAAGCATCAATCACTTTATTTTCATCTGTAATGATTTCTCCTCTATCATTTACATTGAGATGGGGTTCAATACTGTTGAAAAGAGATATGGCATGTGCGCGAGATGCTAAAGGTGTAGCAGTCGATACAGAGTCACGCATCTTATTCTTCAAGTTTTTCAATTGCTCAACAGTTTCCGATTGTAATAATACAGCACGATGTGGATCTTTGATGTGAACATTTTGCTGATAATCTAATTCTTTCCTATACATTTGATTTGCAAGAGGTTGCTTTTCTTGTTGTATAGCAGTCAATTGTACATATTCATCCTGAGGAATAACAATCATGCGAGAATAAGAACTCATAGTTTGTAGATAATCATAGGAGTTTTCAAAATATCACTTCGAAATCTAAATTCTTCCGGACACTCACGTAAAGTCAATGAATAAGTAACCGTATGGTTTTTCAGTAGCTGCTTGAAAAATTTCAATTAAGGCTTTTGATCCTCTTGGTGCAACTTGTCGCGCTAAAATTTCAAATTGACTTTTATCTCGCGGATTCTTGAAAATAGCATAATAGTGTGTATTCAGGTTTCGTGTACGAGCTTCTTTTCCATCAGGAAACAAATTTTATGTGATATAGATGATAAAGCACCTTTTATGGTGTGCTGCGCGAGTGAACATATCTGTAACATCTTTTGAATTCTTACTTTCTTTTAATAAATCATCCAATACAACAACATCATTAGACTGAAGTTTATCCACTGGAATAATTCCTTCATGTCGAATAAAGTTGCGACTTTGCAATTCCTGAAACAGCGACGGTTGATAAATACCATAACACCAAATCACTCGATTGATAGGTTCCTTAAACAACTCCCTTCTTTTATCCAATAAATTCAGCGTGAAAACAGTTTTACCTGCATGAGATGGACCTGATACAGTCAGAACTTTATCACATTGAAGTCTGAAATCCATTTTATTACTTTGAGATTCAACATTTGCATAATTAACGCTTAGAGCCAAAGATATTACCCAATAGGTTGCCCACGGCAGGAGCTATCATTGGAAGTATTGCTGAAAGGAAACCGCCCTTTTGTGTTAGAGTTTTCCTCTTTCTTTGATGGGTGACTTTAGGATTGGAGATGAAACGCAATTTCGTAGCATATGGCTTAAGTAACTTTCGTTGTTTTGGCGCTAATTTCTTCGTCCTCAACTTCCTCACATGAGAAATAATTTCACAAATGAATTTATCGTTAGCATGTCGTATAGCATTGTATCGCTGATTTGCTTTCATTCGTCGGAGAGCTTGAATGGCTGAAGAAAACTTTTGACTTTTACGTTTCGTCATTTTACGTTTCGCCATTTTCCGTGTTAGTCTTTGCTAAAACCTATCTTTACCACATTTGCATAGGTACTAACTATTGTGACATAAGTGACACTCGAAATGAGCAATATCACAGTGGTTACATTTGCAAAGTTGAATGCAATTACGTATGAAACAGCGTTGACAAAAAGCATGCTTACATCTCTTGAAGATGCGCTTTTCATTTCCATCCTTTCGCTTACATACATCGCAACACATAGTTTCACCGTTACTGATGTCTATAGCAAGTCTTTTTGAAGATATGAATTTGCTAGCCTTTTCTAAATAATAGACGCATGTACAGAAGGAATATACTTCGAGAGTGAGCAGACATAGCTCGAAAACCAGTTGTGCTACAATCAAGTACCACTGCATTTTCAATTTTTCTTTATGGAAAGTTGAATGTGAATATCTGAAATCGCTTCAATCACTAGACTGCTACCATGATGGTTAAATGCGTTAAGACGTTCAGCAATTTTTATCATATGTCTTTTAAAAAATTCTTGGGGGTGATCTACCACTTCCATTGAGTAAGAAGCAAAATGGAAAGAGCGACTTTCCACCTCTTGCTTTCCAAAATAATCGCGCCATGATAATGCTATCAGAGAATGTATTCATTAATTCTAGAAATAGAGTGCTAGCATCATCGACCACTGCTTCGATGTCGGTCTCATCTTTATGAAATTTTATCACATAATCTTGAACAGCTCCTTTTAAACTTTGCCTATGAAAACGTAATGTTCCGCAGTCGTTTGAGAAAGACATGATCGCCCTTTATCTAACCCATCCATTGCATGAAAACAACTCTTCTCATAGTAACATTTATTGAATAACCGTAACAAGCATGCATTATAAATCAATGGTTTGAAAGAGATAAAATAGATACAGCTGATAACTATCATACAGCGAGCAATGATAACCATACAGGACTTTGGCAGTGTTGAGGTAAGGAGGAAAGAAGCATTGGTTATGAACGTAGCTACTACAACGAACAGACAAAATAGGAACACACAAATCCTTAAAACGTTTCGTGACTTCATGATAATGTTGATTCACTCTACTATCCCAAGGCGGGAGCAAAATATCATCAATGATTAGATTGGGAAATACTTTCCTCTCCTTACCAGGATTATTACAAAAGATGCGTATAACATTGAAAGCAGCTAACCATCGTTTAAAGTCAATAAGAAGAGCACTTTCACAAGAAAAGCCATAGTCTTGCAAATATTTCAGATTAAGTCCATGAATGTGTTTTCTCGCCCATTGATCAACATTGGGATCGCAGTTGGCATGTTGATGATAGACACTAACAATCTGATATGTCCAATTGTTCATAGCAATAGCACTGAGCTCCTGTACAGGTTCACCCTCACAATCCATAAAAATGATGATAGAAGCCTAAAACGGAAATTTACACATCTAAGGAAACGTTCTATAACATATTACAAAATGAAGAATTACATCGATGCTTTTCACGACAAAATACACAAATGATATGATGGCAACGAAGAAGTAAAATGTATCTAATAAGACCACGTCTACGACACTCAAAGCACATAAGCGAATTGTCATAGGGTAGAGTTAGGAAAGGACTAGCAATTCTCCTTCTTTGATTTGCGTTTTGATGTAGCATTTTTCTCCGACTTGCGCTTCGTACCACTGCTGTTAAGGATTTGATCAATTATGTCGTCCACGTTGGGTGGTTTCGGAATATATAGGATGGATTCCATATGCAAGGAGAGAGAGGCTATTTTATTATCCTTGTGTCGACCATAATATAGCCCATTCACTTTGAAAAGGATATCCCAAGTACCTTCTCCGAGCTCATCACATCTGATGGGTATTGAATGATCTCCATCCTTCTTATTGTAAGTACACCAATGTGATACCGGTAGGCAAATGTGATTACCATCCCAAATCTTTCTATAGGGAGTATCCTTGTCATCTCTCGCCTTCCACTCTTGAGCAAGAGGAGTAGGAATGTCCATATTTAATGTCACGTACTCCTCAATAATATCAAGTTGGTGGCGAATGTACGGACTCACGGGGATCAGTATGTAGTCCCCATACTGATTGTGCATTATCTTGACATCCGTGGAAGGGAGCATTCCCGTTTGGAGTACTACTCTATGATCATCATAACGCAAGGCTTGTTTAAATTTACGCTGTAGCGGTGTAGGATTATGTACCTTGGTTGTTTCTTCCACTGGCCTCAGTTGTAGATGATCTGACCGTAGCGAACCTTGTAACGTTTGACCGCCATTTTGTCCTACTAGTGCAGCAGATGGAGTAGATGCCTGAAAATGAAAAAAGATTGTATTAAGTTTACGTTCAAGGGAGGAGAGGGAGGGAAGTAGTGACTTACCATTTTAGTTGGATAATAGAACAGGGAACTAGAGAGAGAGAAAATGTGCGTCCGTCACTCGTGTGATTCAACGATGGAATGATTCTCACTGTGGAAGGCTCGCTATTTATATAGAAATGCTTGATTCTCATTGGATGATGATCCTCATTGGACAATAACATCAAGCTGATTCCAAATCTGGCCTCCGTTTACCCATCCGAGCCTTCGTTTTGTTGCTACAGCCCAAAACGTCCCAAATTCTAACTCTGTCGTTTTTCGCCAATGTCCCAAAATCTTAAATGGCGTCTCACATCTAAACGAAGACAGATAGGAACAAGCCGTTTCTTTCACTGAATTTGTCTCACTCTTAGCTTTCAAACGAGCTATCGCACGACAAAATCCGTCCCTTGGAAGCCAAAATCGAAGCAAGCTGTCCAGAGGGGGGGAGGTCAGTGAAATTTGATGAAAAATGTTTTGGTGACGGTCCCAGGTCGAAATTCCACACTTTGGAAAATTTTCAAAATTTTACCCATACAAAGTCACTCTGACACTTAGGATTTTTTCAGGTGAGCGAGCTCCGACCTAAAATCTTGTAACCGCTCTAACTTTTGAACGAAGACAGATAGGAACAAGCCGAATCTTTCACTGAATTTGTCTCACTCTTAGCTTTCAAACGAGCTATCGCACGACAAAATCCGTCCACTGGAAGCCAAAATCGAAGCAAGCTGTCCAGAGGGGGGGGGCGTCAGCCGAAAATTTTTTCTCTCCGATTGACTTGAAACTCACCATAGCGATGCAGAATTTCACGCTGAATCCGAATCTGACCTCCGTTTTCTCATCCGATGCTTCGTTTTGACGCTACACACCAAAACGTCCCAAATTCTAACTCTGTCGTTTTTTCGAAAAATGTTGAAAATTTTTTCTCACCGATTGCCTTGAAACTCACCATACCGATGCAGAATTTCACGCTGAATACGAATCCGACCTCCGTTTTCTCATCCGACCACTCCTTCCACTCGAAACAACCCATTTTACAACCCAACATTCAGCAGATTGCACGAAAAACATCACACACTATAGCCTCAAGACTAATCCTGGCGGTCGGCCAAGTCCACCACGACCGACACTCTATCGTTCCAGAGGGGGGGGGGACGTCAGCGAACAGTTTGTGAACCCACCCGGTCGGCACACCACGACAGACTACAACCTCTGCCGTTCCAGAAGGGGGGGGACTCAGACCCGAAGCACCACGGCGGCCGACCACGACACTCTGCCGTTCCAGAGGGGGGGACGTCAGCGATGGCGGCCATCTTGCGCTATCTGGTGTTCGCCGTTTTCTTACTACTACTATCATCGCCTCGTACTTCAGACAGCATATTTCCTGCTGAAATATTCTGCTTTAAAAGTCTCAAACTCTAGCTTCTGTTCCATTTGAATTTCATCCAAACTTGACATACGATTCTCCAAACCACTCACGTGACCAGTCTTAAGCCAATGTTAGATCGCTCTGGAAATTATCTTTGAAATTATCAGATTTTCCGCTTCACTTAATCTGAGTTGGACAACATGCAAAGAAATATTGGAAGTAGGGTTCGACCGGATATTTTTAGCCATATCTACCGAAAAATCGATCGCATTGAGAAACACAAAATCAGCACCCCGAATGTAAAGGATACACACGAACCAACTGACTTTCAGTTACGTGCCAGGCAGTCAGACGTTAAAGCCAATACACCACGGTAATACAACCAAAGAGAGACTTCAACTTATCATTCCGGCAATTAGAAAATCCATTGCATGCAATGTATGACACGTTCTTTGTCGCACTTCGCCGGTGCAGAAAGACTGCTACAAACGAGCAATGTGAGCAGGGATCACGAATCACCAAATCGATGACATAGAAACGACAATGGAGAGAACAACGACGAGTGGGGAAAATACCACAATATCACAGCCAACGGATCACAAAGATATAAATTTCATCGAAATCCACACGACAGAAACGACGATAATCACAAAAAACGGCAATAGCACGAGAAGACAGATCTACACACGACTTTCAGCGATGACTTGTTTGAATGTTTGTGCATCTATAGTCTCCCTGCAAACGTGGAAACGTCTGCTTCTTTAATATCATGAGGTTTGAAAGGCTAGCGTGGAAATACCATGATTTGATATGATAAGGTCACTCAATCACTCTTTCCGCCAGATTTATATTTCTTGCCAAATGTAGACGTGGATAGCAGTTGCGTCCTGACTCCTGAAACATTCCAGGTGTTAGAAGTCATCTTACAAGCAGCGTCAGCTGATCTTGATGTAGGAAAGTGATCGGTCCGACCGAACTTCTCCCAAGAGGAGATAAATTTGGACATTTTTAATGACGTAGAATGTGTCCATCAAAAACTTCAATTTTACTCAAGAAAGAGACTTTGTCATGGAAATCAGTGAATCAGACTAATGTGACACTCTATAATAACCATTGCAATAATGGGGCCGTTCATTAACTTAAATTCTGCGGATGAAAGATTTTAGTCAATGAACAGCACGAGGGAACGATTGGAACGGACACAGACAATGAAAACATTGATAAGTCGGATATGTGCTGCCAAAACAACCACTCCCAAAAGTTAGCGGTATCAACCAACCGTACAGGAACATCCAAATACCTTCAATTGCTGTTTATGTCTAGGGGCATATCAATTGATTAAAAAATTCAGCTCCTCTGTGAATAGCAGTAAGCGAGTACAATGTGAAAAAGCAATATTTGTTTATACTTCTAAAATTAATTTTTCCATTGACTTATTTACGCGCAACTTAAAAATGGAAGCATGGAAAGCATGCTTTTTGACAATTTCTAACTTGTTTCATATTGCAACTACAAAATAATCTTAGACACCGTCTAGCTGGAGCTGTTTTGCAGTATAGGAGCATGGAAGTAAATGAAAGTCCTACTCCCAGGCATTCCACTGATCCCACATTTCTCATATTCTTAAGAATATTCCTTTATTATTGAGAATTTCTGTATTTGTAAGAATTAGGATGTGAATCATAAATAAAATGATCGTACTAAGCGGCGGAATTAGAAAGAAATTTATTGTAACAAAATCGATGTTTTGACTGAAACTTATAGCTTAAGGCCTCCAGCAAAATCTGTATCGTTGAAGCAAACTAACTTCGGGTATGACAATCCGTGAGGTTGCATGTGGTGTAAGTTCTATTAAATCGTGATGCAATACCGGATGAACCATTTGCCCTCGGAAACAGAAGTCTGGTGCTAAACCCCGCTCTTCGAAGTGATTTGCAAGGCATCATTCATCAATGGCAGTGATTCTGCAAGCAGTGCGTTAGTATTGCTTGCGAAACACCCCGCGATTGTGTTTCCGATGGTTGGATTTTGCTTAGGCCTATGCTTTGTCAGCTCTGTAAATCTATTTGAACATAAATCATTGCGCATTGACAAATTTGAAGTCAAAATTTTCTGAAATTTTTTTTTGTCACATGTTGCTTAATTCTTTCTCAGTTTCTGAGAACGACATCATAATTATCAAGCAAAACATGCAGTGCAAAATATGCATTTTGGCTGACTGAACAATTGTATTTTCTCATAAGTCTGTGTTGATGAAATGCTGCGATTTACATAACTAGTTTTGAAGCGTGCTTTTTTCAACATGAGAAAATATCGTACGTATTGCTAGAAGGAGCAAGCCTTAGGCACGTTTTGGTCAACATTTATATGACTTTCTTTGAGGCAGAAATTCCTGCATGAGACCTCGAATGACATTACCACTCCAGTAGTTTAGTGCTGCTACCTTGCCTTACCTTACCCCGTTTAACGTCTCTTTCCCCCAGGTGTGGGGGTGAGACGGCCGTCTTGTGTCGATTCAGGTGAATTCTTTTTCACTCTTCTCTATCTTGGGCGACAGCAGGATAGAGTTTCATCAGCTCCAGGTCTTTCCTGATATTGTGCGACCATTTCGTTATTTGACCTCCTCTGATGTTGGGTCCAGGGATTACCAGATCCAGGGCTTGCCTTGGCCATGCCGACAATGGCATACGCTCCAGATGACCGAACCACCGCAACCGAAGCCTACGAAGCGAAGCCTCTAAGTCGTGAAGACCGAGCATCTGCCTGAGCTCATTAATAGAGCGGCGCTCACATAACTTAACTGCGTAGATCCAACGCACCATGGCGCTGTCGTATTTCTGAGTGGCCATGTTTCAGCTGCATATAGCAAAACACTTCTCACACAGGACTCAAAGACATGGCCTCTACGCCGTAAAGAGATAGCCTTATTGTAAGAATGGGCAGCAAATCGTGAAAATTCTTTCATGCAGATCTTATGCGGGCGGTGACAGCACCAGAACATCCACCTGTTGTCTAACACATCGCCAAGTTAGCAGAAAGACTCCACCACCTCGAAAGCACTATCCCCGATTATCACCTGGATTTGTGGATGAATGTCAGGAAGCTCACCCTTGCATCGACGGCATTCAAAATGTGGGTCGTAGCGGAGGCCATGCAAGTTCGTACACCTGTGATGGATCCACTTTCGACATTTGGAGCAGCGAATAGAATTTCTGCCAACTCCTGTTCTGCTGCCACTCCACAAGGGTACCTTCCACTTTCCTTCACTGGCATCTTCGTAAATTTGCTGACGAGAACTTTAGTCCTATTGACATTTATCCACATGCCTTTGGACTCGAGGTTGAATTTCCAGCACTGGAAGCGAGAACGAAGGTTTTCAGTCGAGTCGGCGGTTATGACAAGGTCGTCTGCATAAAGGATCTCACGAAGACAGTTTTGGCGAAAGACCCGACTGATGGCCTCTATTATAATGTTGAACAAGAGAGGAATTAGGACAGAACCTTGATGCAAACCCATGTTAACCTCAAAAACCAAACTTCTGCGGACTCCGTTGCAAACAACCGACTTTGAACGCTCATACATGGCCTGGACAGTCGAGACGATCCACTCGTCGATGCCCAGCTTTCTCATTGACCACCACAGGACTTTTCGAGGAATACGGTCGAAGGCTTTCTCGAGGTCAAAAAAACATGATGTACAAGTCCTTTCTCTTGCTCAAGAATTTTTCTTGCAACTGTTGAAGAACAAAGATGGCATCTGTTGTACTTTTACCTTGCGAGAAACCGAACTACATATCAACACGATCTTTGATGAAGTCAGCCACGATGTGTTCAAAAATCTTCAAAACTAGGTCAAGCATCTTGAGTCCTCGATAGCTGTTACAGTCAATCGCATCTCCTTTACCCTTATACATGTTCACCACGTAGGAGAGATTCCAATCCTGAGGGACGATCCCCTCGCGAAGAATGAAACTGAAAAGTCTCGCAAGGTAGGTGACCATGTTATCACCTGCAGCCCGTATCATTTCAATCACCACTCCAGAAGGGCCTCCTGTCTTATTGAGCTTCATTTCTGATATCGCCTTCTTCACCATTTCCACAGAAATGGTGTTCGCAGGTCCCTCAACCATGGGTTGATGCGCTATCGAATCAGGATCCCATGGAAATTCGACATTCATGATCTTCTCGTTATGTTTTCTCCAGACTACTAGACGATCAATCTCAGAACAGGCAATCTTCCCTTCTTCATCTCGAACACAGCTCTCACCTGTGACGTCACGATTGTCACGCTTTAACCTGCTACCCGCTACATCGATGATGTCTCTTTACAGTGCAGAGATGGCGAAGGACAGTTGGAGAAGTTTCTCCAATTTGTCAACACTGCGTAAAAGTGTCCTAAGATCAACGTCGTTTGCCCTTTTTGGATGTAATGACAGACCTGTCCAAGGACACTGTGCGGTTTTCAGCTTTTAGAAAAGCTACTTGCTCCGACCACTCAGCCGAGACTCCTAACATCCACGTGGGACATTCAGAAGTACCGGGTATTACTCTTTCTCTTATTACTTGAGCCGATCTTGCTCTGGTGATGCTCGTACAAGTGAACTGCTTCATATAAATATAGCCCTGCATGAAAGTGAGTACTCGAAAGCCGAGATCAATATGTTCTCTTGTCCAGAAAATGTGATTGGTTGCGAAAGTTCTGATGTGCCGTTACATGCTGACGTTTCTCTTTCTTACGTTCACAAGATCACAAGGATTGTCAGTGTTTTGCACAGTGTAGGTGTTCAAGTGACATCAATGCCGGTCCAGACTGCGATCACTTCTGCAGCACTTCTGCAGCTCGGCGTTGCTTGTCCATTAGAGTCTATTTGGACTGTGATTGTATGCATGTGGGTGAGACACGGGCCGATTGATTGAGGAGTATAAACGTGCAGCTCGCAACATCAATGTGCTGAGGTCAGAAGTCGCAAAACATGTGCATCAGCATCGAGTTGACATTGAGGGTTTCATGTAATTGACCGTGTGGATAACTGGCACAAACATGTCACAGAGGAGGCTACCTGAACCAGAAGACTTGGTAGCAGCAACAAAACGAAGTGCGAAGTCTGTACCAGGTTGGGTAGTCTGCTTTAAGGTTCACCAGTTTTTTCCATTTCGTTTTTTCTCTCTCCTGTCAATTTCTTTATTTATTGTTCTATCTGGCATTACATATTTAGTTATATTTAGCAGCATTCAGCATTATATAAATTCTTCCCTGTGTATTTATTTTGCAACAGCTTTTTTCAATGTATTTCCCGTTGTGATCGTGATTTTTTGTTTTTATTATTATTCAGTAGTATTGTGTTGTTGTATTATTTATTCAGTATTTTCATCATTTTGATCTTGTTTCTTGGTCCATTTTTGCATGACTTAGCCTTAATGTCATTCAGTTTTGACTTCTCAATCTGCAAATGGTCATTCCGTTGAGCTTGGGTTTTCATTACATTACCTCCCCCTTCATTATTTTATTATTGTGTTGTTCATTAAACGTTAACGAGTTATTTTGAAAGCTGCCAGGCACCTATCAATCCGTCTGATATCGCTGTGCTTTCATGTGAGATCTGTTAATCTGTTGTGATTCAACATTACAGTGCATTCGCTTGAGAATGGCCTACGATGTAGTCCGAAAGATCTCTTGCTAAAAAGAAAAGACGTCTTCTTTCTCAGTAAATTAAGAAAGCGTTACTTAAAATATAATTACTTGTCCAGGTAAAGAAATGCAAAAGCTAAGTTGCTTGACAGTGCATGCATATTCTGTGTTAACTATGCACCGGTTGATTGACCACGGTTGCCCACTCGGTCTGATCCATCGCTGCCTGCTTCGAGTCCACCATGCCTAATTCGATTAAATTGAGAATTATGATCTCCTGATTAGTCCCGTTATAACTTACCTTCTTAAAATATGGCTAATTTAGTTGGCATAATATCTTACTATTTTATGGCAAAGTTGCTGCGTGTTGATCTTCGCTACCTAAATGTTGTCATCCAACCTCCATTAAGAACATAGTCGGTTTTCTAACAATCCAAAAGACTATTAGCACCTTTCGCCAGCACCTTCAGATTCCGCCTTCAATCTTTAATCAGAGTTCATGTTTAACAACCACATAGCAAAATCAAGAGTACCAGATATTAAACCTAATGCTTCTTAGTGAGACAGATTAATGTCAAAACCTCTCTACATGCTTGTCAGAGACGTCATTTTTGACTCACCCATCGCAATTAGTCTTCCAAAGTCTTGATCGTCTCCCCCATCATGATACAATAAAGCAATATAGTTGCAACATAGTTACAATAAGTTACATAGTTCGCATAATGTCAATGAAAGGGCCGTTTACCTCGATTCATGGTACTTCCTTCGTTTCGGAAGGAAGCCGATTGACCACACACTTACACTCTCCCCTCCCAACTGTCGCACTCTCCTTGCAAACATGCTCAATGAACCATTTCGTTTTTTGTGGTTGTAATATGTGTGGTATCGGCTATGTATCTCAGGTTATTCGCGCTTCTCTTATGGAGGTTTGCGCCTTCTTCATATGTACCGGCACATGCATAAAATCTACGCAAAAAAATATTGAAAAACGTCAATCGGTAACAAACGATTTTGAAAAACAACATGATGTATGAACTGAACAATATACCCACAGCACATGTCCGTAGCAAAAGCAATCAATAGCATTAGAGAATTCGTGTATTTGGGAATAAATTTGTAAGCTAGCAAATTTATGTGAAGCCAGCTATTTTGATCTCTTTATCCCATTATTGAAATAGAATCTATATACTTTAGCAAGAATCGACAGTTTTGAAAAAATTGGATTTTCCCGGAGGCGGAACCTCATTTTTTCGAAAGACTCCGGCTCCGCAACCCTGATTACAAATCAGACTTTCAATGTAACGCTCAAAATATCTCTTAGGAGAATGATGCTCTTCCACTATAAAATCGTCCGTAATCATTTCGAAATTTCATTTATGACATAAATTGTAATTAGGAGCATGAAATTTTCGATCGACCTCTTGCCACAGTTTCAACCGACATTATTATTCGTTTTTGTCACATTTGCTGTGGATAAAATTGATTTTAATTAAACACTGACTAACTTGGCTATTGCAGAAACAGTTTCGGATGTTTTTTCTCAGTTTAATTACGTATACACTATTTTTTGCAGATGGCAGTTAAGCATTGGTACCTTTCTCCTTTGATGCCCCCGGATGAAGTGAAAAGTCTACTTTCCCAAGTTGAAAAAAAGATCCCTAATTTCAAAATCATATCATTGTCCACTGAAATTTGTTTTAACGTTTCAACGGACAGAGAACTAAACAATGAAGAAACAGAAACTCTGAGGTGGGTGTTGAGCGAAGAGCAAGATAAGCTACCTGAAGAAAATAGTTGTCTTGTTGGAGAATCATCTTCAGTCTTAATTGAAGTTGGACCTCGTCTATCCTTCACGTCTCCCTACTCAACAAATGCGGTCTCAATTGCACATTCTTCCGGACTTACTAGCGTTCAAAGAATTGAAATGTCCCGAAGATACCTTTTTTTGGTAAAAGAAGGTATGATTGAACATGATAATGGTTGATTCACGATGAGTATCGTCATTTGCCCTGAGATTCCATAGTTCTTAAATAATAATCGATTGTAACGCTTCCAAATTACCTAATAAATAATCCAAGAATTTATTTGAAATAAAGCGCAAGGACATAGGGTGATCAAAATCTAAATTAAGGACGACATGTAAAATCTCCAAGAAATCCTACATTCGACACCGACATAGCGTTCATTTCATCTCAAATCTTTTTGTTTTGCTGTCTTAAATTATATAGCTGATTTCCTATCTTGACAGACAATGTTAGCAATGATACAATGCATCTCGTAGATCGAATGCTCATATGATAAGTACATTATATAGATATATTCACAGATGTAGATACAGTCACAGACAATAGATGTTTTGCATGATGACTGGTGCTCTTGTGAAAAGGATTGGAAGTGAAAAAGAACAAATTTAAAAATTTGAACTTTGCCGGAGAACGGATGGGCCGATTTTGATAAATTCTGCTTATTCTTTAGTCTGATAATATCACAAATCCATTCACGAAAATTCTAGTTTAAGTAGAGAAAAAGTTCGAAAGTTGCGGTGTGAAAGATAATTTCATCCTTATCACTTGAAATGTAGAAAATAGAAACTTAAATGAAAATGCTCCAAATGTTAATAAAGCCAAACAAATATCATAATTGCATCTTCTAGAATTTTATCGAAGGTTACATTTATTGGTGATAATATAATTTTTGCATTTTGCACAGTTCCTTCGATGGACTTATTCAAATAAGTGACCAGAATTATGCACTTTTATCTCTCCTGATCACAGCTGACCGAACATAACATAAGTGGTCTGCCATAGTTAACTGTGGAACATCACATTTATTAAAGTGGATCTTCCTTTTCAATGAATATTAGGTGTCAGATATTTTTAAGCAATGGTTTATGGAAACTGTCATTCGTGGTGTATCTTTTTGTGCTTCCAAACAATTCTCAGATCCACACATGAGAAAATTGATGTATAAATGATAATGTCAGAAAGTATTTATGATAAATATCTGTCATCTTCATGCTGAAATCCTACAGTAAAGGAAACTTTCAATTTTCTTTAGAGGGGCTGCGGTCCCCTTATGAAACTAAGATATGTGCCAAATAAAACTATGGAACGTGAAGTTTTATGTGGCATTAAGTTGATCAAAATTGAGCTACAACTTCAATGCGAAAACTATGCTTGAAACTGAATTGACTTTTGTGCAATTATTGATGAAATGGTCTGTATATTGTAGTTTGGCAGAACTTTCAATCATAATTGGTAATGTACATCTAATACGATGGCAGTTAGGTGCCCAAGTTGTGCTGTCAATTTAATGTTCAAGATATTTTAGAAATCCAACGATGATTGACAAAACCACAAAAGCACAGATAAATCCTAATATTTCCATTAAGTTTCACATTATGCTACTCAAATTAATTTTCTAGTTCCACTAAATGCTATTCCAATGATGGACTTATCTGAACTAGCAGATATGATTTAAGGTGTCTAGACTTTGATTACAAGATTAGATCTTCTTGTATTTATCATCACTTTTCTAATCTGCTGCTACTCACTTTCTGAATCTTTTGAATAAATGAAAAATGCCATGTTTTGCTTAATTGTGAGTGAAACCGAAGCTTGTGTTAAAATTATTCATTAAGTCAATCAAAAATGCAGTGAATTTTGCAGATGATTAATTCTTGCGCCGCAATTTACAGGTATCGAGGAAAGCCACCGAGAATTAGTCGCAGAAGTTGCTGCGCTACTCCACGATGGTATGACAGAAATGTTGTATCGAGAACCATTGATGTCCTTCGACACGGATTGTAAGGTACAGGATCCCGTATTTCGTGTTCCCGTTGATCAAGACGGGCGGGCAGCATTGGAACGCTTGAACATCACTATGGGATTGGCTATGGATGACTTCGATCTCGATCTCTATACTGATATGTTTCGTAATCGCATGCAGCGAAATCCGACCAACGTTGAGTGCTTCGACTTATCCCAATCCAACAGCGAACATTCTCGTCACTGGTTCTTTCGGGGTATTCATGTGATTGACGGTCAAACGATGCCGAAAACTCTGTTTCAATTGGTAAAGGAAACGCAAGCGTTCACTAACCCGAATAACACAATTGCCTTCTCTGACAACAGCTCTGCCATTAAAGGTGATGATAAGAATTTAATCGATGAGCTTAATCAATTCATAATTACAGGGTAACATGGTGCATGTCATCACAAAGATAGTCGAGCCATCATTCTCATTCGAAGGTTATAGTAGCATGCATTTCAGTTATATATATTTTGTATCATAGGTTGTGTCGCACCATCTCGTTTGCTAGGCGGCCAAAATATGATGGCAATAAGGATGACACCATTTAGACTGTGTGTGTGTGTGGGTCTTTGTCACAGATTTCATTCCGCTGGCCGTTCATGTGTGATATAAAGCAATACGAATTTACAAAACTGGAACAGCTTGAAAGTGCTGCTAGGCTGTGGGCTAATGCTCAATCGAGGTTTTCTTTGAGACAAACCATTAATGGTACTTGTGTCCGTCTTATTCATAAGAAAGCTGACTATTTGCTGTGTCACCTTTTAGCGGAATTTTTTGTTGTTAGATCCGACAGCTCGAATGTCAGACAATTGAAAATTATTAGCCTACCAACGGCACATGTTACTAAACACGAGATCTTTTGTAAAATTTTCAAGTTATTCAGATATCCGTGCAGATTTTGTTGTCATATACCGCTTGCTGTATTGAAGAACAAAGTATTTTTGTACTCTAATCTATCCCACTATGTAATAGAGGTGTGCAGTAGTTTATCTACCTTGTCGTTATTGGGCTCTTGCAGTTCCCATTTCTGTCTAAGAAAATGTTCCTGACTTACGTTTCTTTTCTAGCATTTGCGTGTTTTCTCTTTGATACTGATTATTGAGGAAACTGAGAAATTAGAGATTTCGTTGCTTTTGATAGCTTCCTCTCTCACCGGTAGGTCTATTACCATCCTTAGCTACTAGTCGTGCTATTTCGTTGGAATGTTGTAGGATAAGTAATTTGATTATTCAACAGACCTGTACAAATAACAGTATTGCGATCATTACAAGTAATCTTCAGATGCAAGACTGTGGCAATATAAGTTGACTATTTTGTATATTCTTTTGCATACTTTTTCGTGTGAGCCTATTAATTGTTGGCAATTTTACGTATTCACCATTTTGTGAATCAGTCGATTCATTTTGTGAAAGAGATTTAATACTGTTCCTTGGCTTGAAAATGATTTAGTGATCTGTGTAAATAAAGTTAAGTTGTGCAAAGTGACCGGCCGTCGGCGTCGAGCGTCTTCTTCACGGTTGCAGTTCAAATGGCGCCACTAGAACATTGACAGTGAAGCACGCCGAAAGCTCGTCAATTCGCTCAATAACAATATTTTTGCACGGACCACTGAATTATTTTCAAGCCAAAAAACATTGTAGCTTTTTTTTTGTCAATGCCCGTTAATCGGCCGATTAGTGAAATTTTAAGTTAATCCGCATTCTGGTAATCTGCAAAACATTTCTATTTACAGATTTCTGATCTGCACATAACTCTAGCCTGTTCAGTTGATTAAATCATTTAATTTTTAACGTGGTCGGTGTTTATCGAAAGATGATAAGTGTATTAATTAGGTTTTTGGAGATTGTGATTCATGAAACATGTAGCACGTAACATAAATCTATTAATTTTTCATTTTTGTAGGTCCTGACTCAACCACAGTCATGTTGCCAGATGATCCTACTTGTGCATCTCCTTACATTGAAGTGGAAGAGGAGAGAGACATTTGCTTTACAGCTGAGACTCACAATTTTCCCACTGGAGTAGCTCCATTTCCTGGAGCTACGACTGGTACGGGCGGTCGAATACGAGATGTACAGAGTACTGGAAGAGGCGCCCATGTAGTAGCTGGCACAGCTGGCTATTCTGTTGGAAATCTGCACCTCCAGGATTATCCTCTGTCGTGGGAGCAGAAATATAGGGCGTGGTCATACCCACGCAACCTCGCCAGGTGAGCTTGACACGCTCTTTCATTCACGTTTATCGTTTTTCTGCCTACATCGAAAGTAGCAAGCTGTACATTTTATTAGGCACCTGCGAATCGGCAAATTTTGAGTAGAATCGAATCGGGTTGTGATTCGTGAATCGGATTATAGAAAACTTGAATAGGCCTACTTAACCTCACTTTTATGCAGGATTGACTTATCACTTAGGCCGCTAGCCATTAAGAAAATAGGCCTACGTAATAGGACTAAACAATCATGTAATTTACATGGCTGTTACAAGATGCAGTGACATCTTGGTACTCATAAAGAAATAAGCGGTCACATTGAAGTGTCTCTATTTTTATAGGATAATGGGAATCTCCTGCGCTTTGTTTGCAGCCTATTTCAAATGAATATTGACGCTAGTTAGATGGACATTTGATTTGATAACATGCCTCGAACCGCCCATTGGGTATGTTTTGCCAAATTACCCGTAGGTAGCTTGATGATGGGGACTATTTTTATGACCATAGGTTTATAGAAAAACAGCTCTTTCAATCTCACGCGGAACTGGAAATATAACCTCAATCAATCGTACCTGTACTTAAATCCGGAGCCCGGGAAAGCTCCAGTGTTCATGAACAAGCAATCAATATATTATATTATTTTTATCGCAATTTTAAGATCAGGAAACAATAATAGATTTTTGCAGCAAACTATTGATGCCTACATTATCTATGTTGTCTCTCTATACTTTCTATGTTGTCGCTGTACGTAAGGACAGGCTAAATTATTTCATGACGAGTTCAAAATAAATTATTGAATAACATGTGTAATTTCTACGTAAATTTATCACCTAAGCTCATGCAGAGCATTACTGAGAATATTATTATGAGAATTACAGAGCACTGTGAGTACTATAATGCCCAGCAAAGTATTGTAGTCTTGGACTTGCCAGCTTGGAGATGGAAAATCAGTAAAGTTAGGAAATCCATTTTAATCCTACGTTTTAAATATTCTTTATTTCGATTCCGTTTCTGTTCACTAGCGGACACTCAACGTCAGTGAATCACATTGGTTTTATCCGTTTTCATCACCGTTTAGAAGCGTAAAAGTTCATCATGTCCGTTTTGTTTCACAAATACATTCTGTACAACATACATTCTTGTAGAGATAACAATGACAGTTTATTATCATCTGTTCGCAAAACACAAGGAAAGAAATCAAGGTCGGAGCTAATGTTGAGATTTAAACTAAGCTTGACACACATAAGCACAACTGTATGGACTGTGAATTATCATGTGATATATACATTCGGTTCAATAGGAAATATTTTCAGCATATTCGACCTACATGGAACGCCATTTACGTTATTTCATTGATTTGCTGGCATCATGTAGCTCGCTCGGAGATGGATTGCCCCATCTGAGATGAACCCTCAAGACAATACAATCTATCTCAAAAACTATTCAGAAGACTGCGGTTTTGGATACTGATACTCAGCACTGCAGCCTCTTCTTTCAATATTCGTTAGGTTGGAGTGTACTTGTGAGAAATGCAGATACAGTCAAATGAGTGGAATTGTGTGAAGTCAAACAAAGCATGTTTGTCATGTTAATGTTGTAGATTAATATCTAAGAAAAAGTGAGAAATATCCTGAAGAACAATAGATAAGCGAAACATTAAGCAGCAATAGTTTCATTCCAGATGAAGTCACAATTTCCGATGAAAAAAACTTTACTTAGAAGAGAAAATAGATCCCATAACACCGGTTATAACCAACTGTCCGACCCTCAAACCTGGGGAAGAAGAGAAAATAAACGAGGAGTAAGAACTAGTGAAGGTTATGCTGTCTGGCAGAACTTGGAACTCAATGACCCATAATTACAGCAAAGGACGAATTAAGAAAGTTATTGTAGATATTTTATTATCATATAATAATCTATCTCTTTCATCTTTTTTTTACTTAATTTCATTACTTAATTTTTTTTATATAGAAACTACTGGCATTCTAATATTCCTCCCATTTTTGTGGTTAATGCTCTTCGTATTGCGACATTGATTTTAATCCCAAACATGCTGATTCAAAATAACAACAAAGTGATACAAAGTATGCAAAACTTATAAATTGCAAATTTCAAATTAACCCGGGCATGGCTGCAACTTGAAATAGGGAGTTTTGTCGATATTGAGAGATGTGAGCTAGGCCTGCTGATAATTCCTGATATGGGATGAAATAGCAGCTCTTCAGGTCTGTTCCTTTTTTCAGCTGAGGATGCAACTCAATATTTAATCAAATTATTTTCATGATATAAAGCACTTCTTTCTGTTTCATGGTGGTTTTTACATGATCTATTCGTTATTTCATGAGCTAATTTCGCTATTTCTACCTTTGAAATTTGACTCCTGTAGTACTTGTAAATAGAGAAATCATTTTGAAAATTTAACTCGAAGTATACTATTAAAATTCATATAAATCCTTCTTTCTTAAAGTCCACAGGAAATTTTAATTCGAGCTTCGGATGGCGCATCTGATTACGGAAACAAATTTGGTGAGCCTGTGTTGACTGGATTCGCCCGATCTTTTGGTGCTGAAATAGACGGTGAGAGAATCGAATGGCTCAAACCGATCATGTTTAGTGGAGGTATCGGACAGTTACCTGCACAAGGACGTGCAAAACTATCTCCTGATGTCGGTATGCTCGTAGCAAAAGTTGGTGGACCGGTGTACCGAATAGGCGTGGGCGGTGGTGCTGCCAGTTCTGTTCAGGTAAGTTTACCAGATAGATATGTGAGCTTATAAAAGTGTCTAAGCGCATTTGCCTCATGTTTTTGTAGCCTGAATTGAGTGGAATTCTCCCGTTCCATCTTTTGATGATCCATCCAGCTTCAAATGGTGCACGCATTTGTAGAGCAACTTAATGATGTGATTTTGCCTAGTCCAGACTAGGCAGGGTGAAATGTAGTAACTCGCTTATTGTCTTTCACTAAAATTTGTCTGGATTTTGTTCAGGAATTTGTCTAGAATATTCAATTTAGTTGGTCAAGCTGTAATAAAATGCTGTATGATTGCTATTCGATATAACAGTGTGTAGGAATAATTTTTTCTTCAATAGCGAGCACCTCTAATGGAGAAAAAAAGACGAGCTGTCAACCTCATTAATGTGTCCTATTGAGAGCGCACATCCTCTTAATTTGCTGGAATGCATCAATTGGAATAATTTGGATTTTTTGCCACCGAGGTTTGTTCACACCGTTTTCTGCCTACTTGTAGGTTCACGGAGACAATTCAGCCGAGTTGGACTTCAATGCAGTGCAACGAGGTGATGCTGAAATGGAGCAAAAGATGAATCGTGTTGTAAGAGCTTGTATTGAATTACGAGGTGACAACCCTGTAGTATCCATCCATGATCAAGGTGCCGGAGGAAACGGGAATGTATTGAAAGAAATCTGCGAACCCTCGGGCGCCCTAATACACACTGACCGTTTCTCACTGGGTGACCCATCACTCAGTCTGCTTGAGATCTGGGGTGCTGAGTATCAGGAATCAAATGCACTCTTGTTGAGTGGAGAAGAGGCCAAGAAAACAGCAGAGAAGATAGCAAAGAGAGAAAAGTGTCCATTAGACGTAGTAGGGGAAATTACTGGCGATGAGAAGATTCGGTGAGTGCTATTCAGTCCATCTTGTTTACTTCATCTTACTATAAAAACAGAATTAGACAATGAGCTCGTCTCGTCTTCGCTTTCCTTATAGGACAATACCTGTATTGTGGATACTGTATGATGTAATTGATGTACTTTACTAATTCCATGAATTATGACTTCATAAGTGAGCGAGGATTTGAAGAAATCATTTATCAGCTACGGTCTGTGTGTTTCCTAATGAATTACAGCATGTTTGGAATCTGATGGAAAGAATATGCACTTCTTAAAATTCACGAAGTTCTGTAAAATACACTGTGGTACAGAAACTTGTTTCAAGTGATTGTAATAGTTGTTAACATAGTTTTTATCAAGAGATATGTTGACTCGAAATAAGTTGACCTAAATAAATAAAAGCAAGTGATCCTTGCTTGTACTCTGAAGCACATTAGGTGCAGAGCCCTTCTTCCATGTGGCCGAGTTGTTGTTTGCGCCTCTCTCATTCTTTTTGCACTGATTTTGAATCTGTTGTGTAAATCTTCGGTTTCAGCTAAAGTCTCTCGGACACAAAGTGAACACTCTACCACAAGGTCACGGTACTGGCAATTGATAATTAAAACTGGCAGCGTGCACTGTCGCCGAAACTGTGCATTAAAAACAATGTTCTCCAATATATAAAGTACTGGGTAATAAGTGATATTAGAGTGTAGTGAAGAAGAGTGCTTGGGATAAAGTAATGAAAATAGTGTTTAATCTATATGTAGTAGGAAAATTCTTCAATGTTGAGGGTGTCTTTAGCACTTGAATTCATCGAGTAATCATCTCTGTGAGTCGAAATGGGATTGGAGTGACGATCGCATTCCGTAACTACATGTACATCACATTTCAAAACCAAAAACAATTATAGAATTCGAGGCACAGTAGTTCAATGCTTGTGATCTTTTGGTCGTGTGTTTGAGCCCCGAGCGTGTCATGGCATGTCTGCAGTAAGAGCATCCGGGCTGAAAGCACCACAGCGATGCAGAAAAGTCAGGTCATATTATCATCGTCCAAGCCTCAGTGGGGAGCAATGATGCTAAAGCTTCACTCTTATTGAATAAAAAATGTCCTTCTCTTTTCGAACATTGCAGATTTGCATATTTTTTCGAATTATTCGTCATTGAATGGAGAATTCTATTAGCTCGATGAAGTCGTGAGACAAATTATTTTCGCGAATTAGTTATCTAATTATCTTATCGGAAGATTCCATCCACAATACTTGACACTGATTGGCTGACGTAGCACCCACTGTTTCTGTCTGTGGGATAAAGTCATAAATCCGTTCATGCATTCTATTCATGTCAGTGGATGGATGATCTGTGCAAGTCAACAATATCGGAGATGCCAACGATCAGTGATTCATGAACTGAATGGATGAATGAAGTAATTATTTACATAACATGTTGCTTCCATAGTTTACGTCATGTAGAATGATTCACTCATATTGTAGTTCATTGTTGTCAAACCGAATACTTTTAAAATATGTATACTCTGCATTCTTGCTAAACACTCAGCGCAAAAAGAATGAAAATGGGACAAATGACAGCTCGGCCACATGGAAGAAATACTCCATGCCTAATGTGCTTCTGAGTATAAACAAAGTTTTTTCTGTGGTCTCTGTGACACAGTGGCTAAGTGCTTGGCCTAGTGATCTTTCGGTTCAAAGGTCGAACCCCGAAAGTGTCATTGGAAATCGTCAGGAAGGGCACCCGTACTAAAAGAGCCCAACGCTCCAAATTAAAGTCTGACTATATCAGCACCGTCCAAGCCTCCACAATAAGTGAGTAGTGACGCTATGCCAACATTGTTCGTATTTCATTGCTGAGTTGTTTCAAACCCAAGTGCCTGACGATAAAATCTTAGCGATGATTAGTTGTAATTTGAACTATGGGCCAAACGGTAAATCATCTGATCGAGAGGATGGAACATCGTCATGATTTCTTATTTACCGTTGTCGGCGCAATGTGAACGCACATTTACAGTAATGTCAGAATTAGCAGAAATAGACAACATTTTTCAATTGCTCCTCAACAGAATGCAAGCTCCTGATGGTTCCTTCCCGGTGGACTTGGAGTTGGAGATGGTGCTAGGAAAGATGCCTCAGAAGACGTTTGTATCAACACGAAAAACCACTAACATTCAGCCAGTTATACTTCCTCCTGAACTGACACTAGAGTCGGCACTGCAAGAGGTTCTCAGGTTGCCTTGTGTTGCCAGCAAGAGATATCTCACGAACAAAGTTGATCGCTCTGTCACTGGACTGATAGCAAGGTGGGTACTGGTTTGTAGTTATAATGTCTTTCTTATGACGTGTTTCATGCTAAACATATGCCGTTCGTTGAAATAAAATTTTTACCGTTACGAAGTCACTGTTTCGCAAAAGCTTGTAGTCTGAATGCTTCCAAATAGACATTGAATAGTCTTTAGACAAGTAAGTTTAGAGGTAAAACTATCACGGTCGATAATTTTCAAACTTAGTCAAAATGCAATCATAAGTTTTAAAGCGCTAGTTAGCTAGCGCAGTCACATTCATAACATTATATGAAATATATCAAGCGCATTCAGTTTTATGCAACTTGTTCCCTTGAGCTGTTGTTCCCATCTGCTTGTATCTGGTCGGATCAACTGCAGTAGAGTAGTGATCACAAATATAAAATTGATGCTTTCATTGAATATCTAAAGAGAATGACAACGATTAAGTCAATAAAATACACCAACACCCTTGATTCCCCGACCGCACTCGCCCGACATAGCAATCGAACCGAAGTCCGCGGTGGAGACGAGCTCGCATCTTCTTCACTAGGCTACGCTCACGGTACAAAAGGAATGCGAGTGAAGGCAGTAGTCAACTATCAGTGATATCGACCGCTTATTGTCTTTGACGGAGTTGGTAGCATTCTGTCAATAAAAATAGGACAATAAGCGGTCGATATCACTGATAGTTGACTACTGCCTTCACTCGCATTCCTTTTGTACCGTCAGCGTGGCCTAGTGAAGAAAGCGCGAGCTCGTCTCCACCGCGGACTTCGGTTCGATTGCTATGTCGGGCGAGTGCGGTCGAGGAATCAAGGGTGTTGGTGTATTTTATTGACTTAATCGTTGTCATTCTCTTTTGATATTCAATGCTCTGCGACAGACCTTTGTTGTTGATATTTTCACTGTTTCTTGTCAACAGGCAGCAGTGTGTTGGACCTCTGCACACTCCACTCGCTGACGTAGCTGTGATCGCAATGGCGTTCGGAAGTCGTGAAGGAGCAGCCACTGCGATTGGTGAGCAACCGGTAAAGTTGTTGCTGGATCCGAAGGCTGGCGCTCGGCTAAGTGTGGCTGAAGCTCTAACCAACCTCGTGTTTGCCCCCATCTCAGATCTTCGAGACGTGAAGACGTCCTGTAATTGGATGTGGCCTGCCAAGCTACCTCATGAAGCAGCTGCGCTTTACGATGCTTGTGAGGCGCTCTCGGATGTAATGAAGGCTTTAGGAGTCGGCATTGATGGTGGCAAAGATTCACTCAGCATGGCGGCTCGTGTGAAGGCTAATAGTGGTGAAAATGAGGTAATCAGAATTGCTATCACGTTTTTAACTTATCAATATCAACATTTCATTGTTTAAAGTTCTCAAAATCAGAACTCATCAACAATCGAGGACAATGTCATTGTCATGTCCAAAGAGAACCCAGTTTCCGCTTTTCTAAGTTAGTAGGACTGGAATGGACGCAGACTGTTTGTCAATGATTTTTTCCGCTACTCAGCTAGCCGCCGATCTCCGTCAAATGTCGCTATATCTTTAGAAAAAACAAACTTTTTTAATTAGGGCTTTAGGTAAGAGGACGAACCTATACACCAAAGGGACTATTTTAGTCACTATCTAATTCAGTAATATGCATTAGTCTAGACAGCGTCTATAGATATTCGTCCCTACAAAGCAGTGGTGAACTATGGCAACGTCTAACAGGATCATGGATAGCATGGATGTAATAAATCTAAGTTGAACCTTGCCAAATGAAGTGGATTTCAGTTGCTGCAAAATTTAAGACGTTCCGTGTATGTCAAATGTCGCTAGATCTTTGGAAGAAACAACTTTTCTAATCAAGGCCGAGGGAAGAGGACAACCTATACAACAAAGGCGTCCCTCAGCAGAAGATTAAGGGCAAAGAAGTAGAAAATGGAAGAAAGAAGAGTGGGGATGAAAATGGATTATAACAAAATAATTAGCCATCGTGCAACATGCTTTTGTGAAACATGTAATAATTGTAGATTCTAGCTACAAGACAATATATTGCATTTTTATTAAAGTTATTTAGTAATTAAAGAGAAATGAAAATATCGCCGCATTTCCTCTAACAAACACCTCGGAGTCAAAATGCTATCGCCTACTTTTAAGTGTGGCGTTTATTGAAATTTACGATTTCCCATTTACGAGTTTTTCCAAATTGATTAACAACAATAGCTAAAAGCTCGTCCAACATTCTTCTTGTTTACCGAGTTATTTATAGGCGCTGTGACTTCGACGCTTATTGAACACAGTATAGGATTAATTTCTCTTGGAATTACCGTCCAGTTCTGCATTTGCTCTTCTTTCCCATGATCACTTGAGGTTGGGGCTCACGCAAACTTTGCGCGTAATGATATCATGACATGACTCGGTGCTCGACAATGCAGGAAGCTCAATAAGTTACCGAATCTGATTCCAAGTCAGAATCTGATGTCGATGGCGACATATGTGTAAAATCAGGTTTATTAATTATAATGTGAGGTTGAGTGTGAAGCTTTAATTATGGGACTTCTTATATAATTATTTATACTACAAATAGTTCAGTATCATTAAGCATTCCAGTGACCTTGGAAACTTTCCTTGCTTCTATAGCTCAATGTGCGATATATGTACTACACATAGTGTTTTCTGATTTTCTTGATATTAGAGGTGCGGCGTTTATCAAAAAGTTGACCTCTCAG
Organism: Prostheceraeus crozeri; assembly: GCA_907163375.1. Classification (NCBI taxonomy): domain Eukaryota; kingdom Metazoa; phylum Platyhelminthes; order Polycladida; family Euryleptidae; genus Prostheceraeus; species Prostheceraeus crozeri. Next base: position 118,431 of record CAJQUW010003879.1, read on the forward strand.
TTCCGGCGCTCTTTAGAGGGTGGGGTTTATTAGAGGAAATACAGTAACTTTGAACCGGTTCTTTATCTTTTTCAGTTACTTTGCATTCATTTTATCATATTTCAAATGATTGCATTAACATTCGTTCTCTCTCTCGCTTAACTCCTAGCTGACATGCGCTGTCTCAACTTAGGGAAGAGGAGGTGGATTGATTCGCCCCCTCCTAAGATCTGCAAAAAATTGATGAAAAGGGAGCTAGAAGCATTACTTTTTGGAATTGAGGCACCAAATCTTATTGAAGAAGCAACTTCAAAGTTAAAAGTATTTTCAAAATTTTGGTTTGTTCGTAAATACTCAACGAATATTTTCGAAAGTACATGCAGTTTGAGAAACATTGAATATTGAGCTATCTGATGTTTTGTAATAGCAATTAAGAGGCAGTGTGATCTCACTTTCAGTAATTTCAAGAAAGTAACACAAAATGCGAAATTCATTGCGGCATTTTGATGCATTGTTATCGTGGTAGACGATGAACTAGTTTTCTATTCAGATTCTATTCAGGCAACAAAGATTTCATTCTAATTTGAGCATTTCGCGGTTCCTCACAAAGCGACGCAGTAGAGAAAACAACGCAAGCAATATGGTGTCGTTGTGTTTGGAAATTTCAGCGATTTTCCACAATGAACATTTTCCATCGTAACAAAGTCATCCAAAAGACAACAAACTAGAAGATCGCCTGATGTTACACGAAGGAAGCCCTGACCATAAAGCGATGAAACATGAAGGTACTCGTATATCAAAATACTTGTTTTTGGATAATCGTCAAGCACATCCGAAATTCACAGACACTTGAAACTGGAAGGCCTTTTCAACCAGTTTGGCGAATAATTATACATCAAAGTCTTCACCCTGGAAATTCAATCATATAGTGACTTTCCGTTCACTCTGTTTTTCCTGGTGCATTTTCACATCAATTTCGTGTTAGCTTTCCTCAATCCATGCTAACCCATCTGGCAATCGCTGTGAATAAAAGCTTCAGACGCATATCAACAGTCTTGAGGCTGATTCGAGGAAAATATGCTTCCTTTGATCGATGAATTGAAAATATGCCACAATAAGTTACGGAGAAATGTTTTTTCCTAAAAGTCACGACGTTTCGGAAGACACTGCTTCCCTTCTCAAGTGAAATAAAATGGTAAGAGATCATTGTAAACAAAATCAGCGACGAACACTATTTACAACGCGCTTGGCTGTCAGCAAATCAGGCTGGTGGAAACCCATATTTTGATTCATGACATCAGACTGACTGACCTTGATAAAAGAGGATTCAATTATGCGTCTAACACGAAAATCGTTAGACGCGAGACAAGATACACCGTTACACCGAGACAAGATATCATGGTTATCAAAATCAATAGCATGATCAGAACCTATACAATGTTGAGCTATGGCATTATTTGGATCAAAGTTTTGAACAGCTCTTTTCTGTTCTTTACACCGAACATCAAACGTACGACCTGTCTCACCTACATAAAATTTGGGACAACTTTTACAATTAATGCGATAAACGCCGCCTGTAGGTTTCATACAATTATTGTGGATAAGATGAGACTTAATACTGTTAGGAAATCGGAACACAACTTTGGAATCGTAGTGTCTAGCCGGATGGTGATTAGTAGGACGATCCAGACAAGAAACATAGGGTACTGACAAAAAGTTCACGCTTTCCGAATCACCGGGATGGGCCACAGGCTTGAAATAGGACCCCTTAGCCTTAGACAAGGCCTTCTTTAAAACATGGTGAGGATAAGCAAGTTTCATAAGCGATTTAAACAGAAAATCAATTTCACCATCAAGATACTCGGGGATGCTTATGCGAAGCGCACGAGGAAGCAATCCACGGGCGACATTAACTTTAGTAAGCATAGGGTGAAATGAGAAAAAGTGGAGATAAGCGTTAGAGTGAGTGCTTTTCCTAAATACAGAAAAACGCAAAGATTGACCAACTTTCCAAATAAGAACATCTAAGAACGTGATAGAGTGAGAACATTCCAACTCATATGAAAAATTCAGTGTAGGATAAAATGAATTAATGAAAGATAAAAAAGAGTTGATGTCAAAGTTATAGGGAACTAAGGCCAACACGTCATCGACATAACGAAGCCACATAACAGGAAGAACACCAGAATAAGAGGGGATCAATTCAGACTCAATATGTTCAAGAAATACATGTATATTGGCTAACACTGGAGATAGAGGGTTTCCCATGGCCAAACCAAATATTTGCTCATAAAATACATTTTCAAAAGCAAAATAATTGTAACGATGACATAGATTAATTAACTCCAACAGGCAACCAATGCTCACAGGAAAATTATGGACTGTGGAAGAAAGACGACGAGATAAGAAATCAATCGTAGGCTGTAGAGAAACATTGGTAAATTAGGAAATAGCGTCAAAAAGAAACGAAAGTATCCCCGGGATTCAAAGAAACTCCAGAAATTCTACTCAGTAGATCAGAAGAATTTCTCAAATGACTGGGAGAGAAAGACCCCAATAAAGGAGAAACCAAGTTAGCTAAGGCCTTGGAAAGTTGGTATGAAGGCGATTTGCAACTAGCAACAATGGGACGCAAGGGACACTCGCCCTTGTGGATCTTGGGCAACCCATAAACGTAAGGTAAAGATGGAAGATAAGATTTGAATGACACAATATAGTTACGATGATCAGGATACCTATCTCCAATAGATCTGAGGCCATTATTAAAATCCCTCTGCATCAGAGGCAAGGGATTAGAGTTAACTTCACGATAGGTATCCTAATCGGAAAGAATATCAAACATCTTGCTGGAATAATCTCTAGGATTCAGGATTACAATTTTGCCACCCTTATCGGCTGGACAAATACGAATGGATTTGTTTTTACGTAAAGATTCTATTGCTACTTGATACCGTCTAGGTAGACCCCTATCGGACGTATTAAGACAATTAAAAATATCACTTAACTGACAAGAAATGAAATTTTTATGGAACACATCTGTGGAATCTAACATCTTGGCGACGAAGTCGGGAAACTGACGTTTAGAATTTGGAAGAGCAAAGTTCAGTCCAAAACCAGGAATTTCCACTTCGAATTTCGATAACACAAAATCAGAGAGATTCACTATGTTGTCGACGACACTGAACTGGGACCATCACCAGTCACCACAAAAGAACAAAGCGTTGTCTGATGCAATATAGAACTGTCTTGGACATTGTGTGCTATCAATTTGTTTACCGATCTGGCAGAATATTTGCCGAAAAAATGTTGTTGAAGCTGGGCGACCGATGCCCGAACTTCAAAATAAAAACCGAAGCACTGAAAGACGAAAAGGTGTACATTCGTCGATAAGACGATTTTTCTATGGTGGTTTTGAAGCTCAAGTCTGAATGTCCATTGAAAAAACTTAACGTGTAACCTCCGAATGATGCAAGAAGGCTTTTCTAATATAAAAATGTCATCTGATGACTTCGTTAAAAAGTCAAGGAGGATGGATTTCAATTTTAGATAATTTCGTGAATATTCACGCCATGTGTCAACGCCCGTTTTGATATCGAATATAATAAATGCCATAACGTGCAAGGTCAATGTCTAACTTTGAGCGCATTGACATTTAAAAAATATCAAATTCTGATTCTACGCATCGCATGCCATTCGTTAAGTAGCACCGCACGCCACTGTGAATCATTCAAGAGAGTTTGTATTCTCAGCTATCTAATATGCTACTACTACACATCTGATAATAAGTGATGATGCATTTGCTAAAAAGCTATTATATATATTATATGTATGCTTCGTGTATCACTCTGGAAAGTGGTCAGAATGTAAAAGAACAGGATAAAGAATATTCTTTTGACATACTGCTAGTTGATTTCAAAATCGTGATGTTTAGATAAGGTGCATTGACAAAGTGAATTTGATAAATATATTGACAGACTGATAGGCTATTTTTCGCTCAAAACTTGACAATCCCCGTTTTGTTAGAGATGTAGGAATGTTGTCGACATTCTTAGAAGTAATAACATACAAGAAGCATGAACATCAATTTTTTCATAATAATCCGTTTTATAATTACCATAACACCTGTATTATGTAATCTCTCTTCCTCGTGGGTGACGGTCAATTACAGAAGGCTTTCAATTTGAGGGTGGTAGGCAGTCTATTTTTCAACATCGAGTCCAAAAGCGTTAAGAAATGTCGCTTCAATAAAGCTTGAGTTTAAGTGTATGTTTTTATGAAACTCAAATTACTAAATGCTTTGCTGAATACCCGACATCATGAAAGTATTTACATTCCGATTTGTTGGCATGACTTGTTATCTTACGATTGAAAATTATTATGATACTAAATGCTACATATTTTGCTAATATTGATGTTCTATGAACTGATTTATAAGCATTATTGACAATGAACATTTAAGCCTAATTCGACCGTATGCTAATAATAAATACACAGCACTTAATAAGATGATATATCATCTTATTAAGTGTTGTGTATTTATTATTAAATATACGATTATCGATAAACGTTATGCAAGCAAGATTGCTACCATAAAAGAGCAAGAGGATCAACAACACAAATCGGGATGATCATGACAGACACTGAATGAATAACTTGAAGCAATGTTTGTAATGAAGAAGTCAAAGAAAGTCAACTTCGCTATCCGAGTAGCTGCTGTCCTCTTGCAGCAGGATATGCAGCGAAACATGGATACAATTCCAAATGACACATAACATATCGGACAGGTCTTACACAAACAAATATCTTGGTACTCATGAAATTGTGCTGCCGAAGTCTAGAAAGTGAGGGTTTATTGCAGTTTCTATGGCATTTTTTAAATCTACGATTATGTATTTTTAGCCCGTAAAATGGTGTAGCTCGTGTCGTTTCCGATTATTTTGTGTATTTCTATCTAATTTTCATCTGTATCACTTAAGTGATGCTATTTATATACTACTTATGGAGAATACGAAAGTAAGCTTAAAATTATGTTAATCTAAGTTAGAGGAACATACTTCGCGGTTTCGTGATGTATCAAATTTGTGTTCTAACGCTGATGTTCCAATTATAATTTGCCATGCGTGAGATCAGAAAAGCTCTAGATAATATATTCAATTTGGCATATCTCTAACAATTTCGCATCGCTTTGTCAATAGACTTGCTGCTGATGTCAGACTGTGCTCACTCAGTCACGCACGAGGTCATAGGGACGAGAGCAGATGAATGAATCAGGTGTAAAAACATTACAAATTATTTCAATTTTCTGCTGCTTTGGCGTTTCAAACAGACTGGTTTGTCAGAACTGAACGTCCACTAAGCCTTGTTCTCTTTTCTTGCAGGTGGTGAAGTCACCGCGTTGTCTAGTTGTCTCGGCATATGGTCGATGCCCGGACATCACTCGAGTTCTTACTCCGGTGCTTCGTGGGGATTGCTCACTACTACATGTCCGCTTCCTTAGTTCGTCACCTCTGCCTCAACGATTGGGTGGTTCCTCTTTGGCCACATGCTTCTCCATGCTGCCTTCGCCGCCTCCCGATCTTGATGACCCGTCTGCTTTGGCGCGAGCCTTCTCTGTCGTGCAAACGTTGATATGGAATGGAAAGCTCACGGCTGGTCATGATGTCAGTGATGGAGGGCTCATTGTTTGTCTCCTAGAAATGGCTTTTGCTTCACAGATTGGCATTGAAATAAGCACCGTTGGCTCTGTGTCTTATTTGTTCGCTGAAGAGCCGGGGTTGGTCCTCGAAGTACCGGATGATTCCTTGAATGAAGTTTTGGTGTCCTTGAACTCAGCTCAATTGTCTGTTGAGCGGCTTGGTAAATCTCGAAGTCCAGGACAGCGTTCAGTGACAGTGGAAGTTGACGGAGTCAATGTGATGGCAATGGATGACTTAGCAGACCTAATGTCGGCCTGGGAGGAGACCTCTTATAGATTAGAGCGTCTGCAGTGTCGAACAGAATGTGCGGAAGAAGAATGGAAGGTTATACGAGCGGGCAAATGGCCAGAGATGAAATTGAACATGGAATGGCCACAGAAAGTACCTCGGTTATTGACTGAACCCCCCAAGATGGCTGTGCTGAGGGAAGAAGGCAGCAATGGAGACAGAGAACTCGCAGCAGCCTTCCACAGCGCTGGGTTTCAAGTTTGGGATTTGTCCATGCGTGATTTGCAGCTTGAACCATCTAGAGCTTTTCAACTTCTTGCTAGCTTCCGTGGACTTGCATTCGCAGGAGGTTTCTCCTATGCCGATGTCTTGGGATCCGCGAAAGGTGAGTAATTGAGTGAGATGAGGCAATTTGTCTTTCTTAATATTGATTTCTTTTGATATTAATGCATCGATAGGTGACTGATACAAGAGACCAGTCAAATTTTATCCAATGCTGCAGGGAGGAAAATATTGCCTTTCAATCAATTTGGGCAATAGCTTGTTTTGAAAACAGATACTCTCAATGTTGACCTGTCCAGTCTCAAACATTTTCGATTATTATTTGATAATAATAAGATGCATCATGTCAGACAAGTACAGTGGATTAAAAAATTATTCTTGTGTCCGAAGACGCATGGAATGGCAGAATCGCTTTAAATCAATTTTTCACAATGATTTATCAAAATATTTCCAGTAAACATGACAGTGCTGTATGATTAACCCTATTCGCTTCCTAAGGACGTCTATGACATGAGGCGTGTTCGGACCGTCTTCTGTTGTTCTTCTATGAATTAGTGATGCAATAACAATTTAAGAGAACTTAAAAATCAATTGAAACTTCACTTTCGATGCAAGGTGTATTTCAAGATTTTATGTTATTCTATCTTCTAACAACTATATTTTCTTACATGCAGATGGTTATCAGATTTCACTCGGCAAAAAATGAACATGAGCATGAATGGATGAGACGGATAGCTGAAATGCTACTTTAAAACAAAATTTAGTTTTACTTTGCATAATTCTGCTGAGTGTATTTCACAAACGGGAGCTGTTGGCAATGATTTCTGATTTTCTTCTGTGAAACCTGCTTCTTCTATCTTCTTCTAGTCTTAGCAGCCTACATGCACATACATAGTTGTGCATTTACCAATTCATTAAGTTTAAATTTTCTTATCCACTGCTTAATAATCAGAAGAATGCAATTGATACGTAAGAAGGAAAGGATGAAATTGTTGAATTTTGTAGTTTCATCGCATCATTGACATGTTCTTTTACAATACATGCTTCAGTTTCGTACAAAATTTAGCGTGAAAAATTTAGGAAGCTCAAGAAAAGAAGCCTTCGAATGACACCTGCCCATGACAGACGAAAACTAGAGGAGCGGGAAAAGATCAGGTCTAGGTCACATTGTTAGTGTGCCGTCATTGGAGTCTCTACTAAACTGATTTCACATTATTAACTTTGTACTTTAAACGAAATTGATTAGTATGCCCTTAATACAACAGTTGCAATCATTTAAATGACACTTACTACAGTGCTTATTTTCTTATGTTCATCGATCATATGTTGCAGTTTTTGTTTGGTTTCGTTATTCTCCTGTCTGGGTACATTAGGCATGAAAATTCATACACCTACAACGCATGAATTGGACCAAACTCGATCTACTCATATAGCTGAAGAAAAATGTTCTCTCTTCAGCTGTATGGAACACTACTTAGCACTTAAGCATTAATTCTCTATTTGTTGTAAGTTTTGACATTACCCCGCTTAAGTTTTTGCGAGGCTGAGCAAAAATATGGTTTTAATGTGTGAAATATTCTATCGTCGTCAATGAATATACAATACGGTACATAAATTCTCACTCTAGGTTTCATGTAAGGTGTCCACATTGCCACAGCTACTGAATTGTACAAGGTCACACAGGCAGGAGATCAGCCTGCTAAGGGTGCATACAATTGACACGTGCTGCATGTTAGTTAGACCAGTTTGCACTTTTCAACTATGGTGTATTTTCCTTTTGTCATTGATTCTATAATTCTGAACAGTTTCAAAATCTTCTTTGCAGGATGGGCTGCAGGAATTTTATGTAACTCAGTTCTGCGAACTGCCTTCATGCATTTCCGTGATCGTCCGGACACTTTTTCATTAGGCATCTGTAATGGTTGTCAACTGATGGCTCGCTTAGGATATTTTGGCCACTCTGTTCGATTGATGAAAAACCAGTCAGGAAGATTCGAATCCCGGTTTCCTGTGGTGCGTGTTGAAGAAGCTACTTGTATGATGCTGGATGGCATGTCAGGTTCGCAACTGGGAGTGTGGGTTGCTCATGGGGAAGGCCGCTTCAGTTACGATCCCACTGACCCCAGTTTGAATTTGGTACCAATATTTCGATACGCCGGACTTGATGGCGCTCCTACAGACCAATATCCTTTCAATCCAAACGGCTCTCAAAATCAGCTAGCCGGCGTGTGCACTCAGGACGGTCGACATCTAGCTATGATGCCACATCCGGAGCGTAGTGTTATTACCTGGCAGTGGCCCTGGATGCCTGATATGGGTAAAGCGTGGGTTGACAGAACACCGTGGATGAAACTTTTTTACAACGCCTACCAGTGGTGCAATGATAGTTCGTGATTTATCAAACTCTTGTTCAGTTGTGGAATAGAATATTTGCACTGTGAATGTTTGCTTTTTTGTAAGCGAAATAATGTATTAGGTATGGGGTGATAATAATAATAATATAGACGTTTATTTCAAAACCCCAAATGGTAATTGTGGGGCTCAAGTCATACACAAAGACATATATAATTACAAAGAAATACAAGAACTTAACAAACAAAAAATCATGTTTTCATCCTAAGCAAAAAAGACAGCAGGTCATCGCAAATGATACAAAGTGAAACATGCAAGACATTACAAAGTAAATCCGTCATTTGATAGCTTAGCCATAGTTAAAAAATAGCTATTACTTCTCATTGCTGTTTTACACAAGGTAATCAAAACCTTTCGGAATAATGTAATCGCTCAGGTAGCAAGTGATGCAAAGGATGACCCTCATCATCGACAACCTTTAAAAAGAATGAGTACCCTTGGATCGTGCGTCGATAACATAGTGGAATAAAGTGTGCACAATTACAATCTGATTTTTCGCATATAATTCGATGAAAACGTTTTTGCAAACGCTCCAATAAGTTTGAACTGGTGGATTGCAAGTTAAAAAATAAGGGAAAACAATATTCCAATACACTGCGAACACAAGAAAAATACACTTGAATGATGAGGTCACTTGTAAAAAAGTGCTTCAACTGACGTATCAAATAAATCTTTGACGACGCTTTCTTAGCAATGTACAATATATGTTCTCTCCACGTCAATCTACTATCAATAAGCTATCAATAAGTAATCTTAAGCTATGAACAGTCTCAATTGACGACAGTAGATATCTTCCAAAATCAAAGTGGGGATTTGAAGTAATAAACATCTGTTTACATTTATCTACATTGATCGACATTTTGTTCATATACGTCCAAACCATGAGTTCGTCGTAGTGACTACATGAGTGGAAAATCAGCATTCTTAGAAATAGAGCAACACAAAGTGAAATCATCGGCATACTTGATTAAACAAGCATTATCACTATCCAAAGACATATCTGCGGTAAATAATCCAAAAAGCATGGGACCAATCGAGGATCCCTGAGGAACGCCGCTCTTTACAGACAGAAAAGAACTAAAATTGTTGTTCCAGCGTACTCTTTGGTATTTGTTACACAGATAATTTGATATAAAACTGACAAAGTAGTTATCAATATTCATGCATATCAACTTCTTTATTAACAGCCTATGGGATATTTTGTCAAAGCCTTTGGTTAAGTCAACAGCAAGCAGATGTAAGGCAGCTATGTCTCTGTGTTGAAGCTTACTGCTCACAAGACCTTCAATTTGCAGAAGAGCACACAACGTTGAACTTTTTGGTCGAAATCCAAACTGATATTTATCAAATCGTTTTGTAAGGGCAGTCTTGTAATAATTCAAAATACGACTCTCAAGAATGCGGGCAGGAATCGGAACAAGGGATATCGGTCTTGTGTCACTAACTTTGGGAGGTGATGTTTTAGGTACAGGAACGATGTCAGCACACTTCCATAAAACAGGTAAGTTCGCTTCATACATACATCGGTTGAACAATACACACAAGGGTTTTGACAGAACCAATGCAAGCTTTGGCCAAAGGGCAGTAGGTATCCCATCGGAGCCTGCAGATTTTCGTGTTTTTACCTTTGTCAGCTCATATTCAACATCAGCTTCGGAAAATACAAAGGGAACGATGTAGGGAAAGCTGGTAATGTTCAATTAGTCATCGATGAAATGAGACTGATACGATATATTCAATGTTTCCAGAATTTCGACAATATTCTTAGAGGAATCAGAGTTTTCCAACCAATTTGAATTTCTAGCATCACGTTTGATTGTCCTGTATACATCCCATATCGATTTATTCGCTTGAATGAGATTGTTGGCCCAGGTCTGTTTAGCAAGAATAATCTGCTCTTTCACCTTGTCACGAAAGTGTCTGTAGAGTTCCCAATTCTTTTGTTGGTATGTAGCATATCTCTTATTTATCAAAACTTTTATAACGTTAGTAATCCATGGCTTATCATTTTTTGATCGCTTTATCATGTCCTTTGGAATCGTACCAATTGATTGACAAAGCTTTGAATAGAAAGTCTCACAAGCCTTATCAATATCACAGGAAGACAAAGAGTCAATCCACTCTACCGATTCTAGAAGATGTATCGCATTTTCCAACTTTGAGTCACGCATGTCCATCACAGCATAACACATAGCATCATAAATCATTTGGTGCTTCGGTCTGGCAATAATCACATTGTGGTCACTACTTCCAAGAGGAGGCCATACATTTACTTGAGTATATGATAGGGCCATTTGATGAGGAATCAAGATCTTGTCTAAAAATGAGTCACCTCTTGTTGGTTGATCAACAACATTGGTAAGGTCAAAACATATTTCAAAGAAACTCGTATCCACGTTATTGAAGTCATCAACGATGATCACAGGACGTTCAGGATGTTCACGAAAATAATTGTCTATAACAGATATAATGTAGTCAGATGAGGTTTGCTTTTGTACTGAAGTCATGCTACTACCATGTGGGAAATATAGCACCACAAATACACATTCAAAACGTTGATGAGACATCTGCAAGAAGATACATTCAACGTGATCATTTGCTGATGTATTTTGTATAAGGGTCACATGAATCTGATTCCTTGTCCACACACAAATGCCACCGCCTTTCTTTTCTTGACTTCGATTTCCTCTAAACAAGTTATACCCTTTAATATGGAAAAGTTCATCACTAATTAAATCGTGCAACCAACTTTCAGTAACAGCAATAACATCCGGCAAATGCTTATCAACTGAGACACAGAGTTCATCAAACCTGTTGCATATTGATCGAGCATTTGTATAAAAAATAACTGGTAAACAATCAGAGATCACTGGTTGTCAGTTATTCTTGTCTTTTGCAATGATAGCTCCTCGCTTTAGAATAACATTTTCTCCAGATGACTTCCTTTTAAAAGAAGTTTTAAAAGTTTTTCTCCAGTTTTTTGTCTTCGATTAACTGCATCCGTGTCAAATCAGGACGAAGGAAGATTGTCTGCCTCGTATTAGAATTGAAAGATATGAGTTTCCAAGCATTTCTCAAACACTTTGCGTTGCCATCATTTATCATAAAGCGAATTCTGACAGGACGCGGTTTTAGACCTCGCCTACCAACACGATCAGCTGCTACAATTGAATCTCGAGAAATATCCAGCTTACGACAAAGTTCCTGAACACTTGGTTCCTCGACTCCAAGGCAAGAAGTGTCAGTAACATCAGCAGAACTTTCCTCCAATCCAAACACCATAACATTATTCTTCTTTATCTCCCTCTCGTTGTTCTCGACTATAGCATCATGAACTGCTCGTGTTAAATCATCGGATAATGTAGAAGATTTGCTCAGTCTCATCTCCTCTAGCTCCTTCTCCAACAATACAATTCTGTGGAGAACACATAATTTCGTATTCTTGCAGTCATTGCAGGAGTAGGATAAGTGAGGGGACGATAAGAGGACCTTCGAAGCGGACTGAGGTAAGTTGCAGCATTCCCTCTTTAGATGAAAAGTCTGCAGAAAAAACTGACATTTCACCACATCACCTTCTATAGCAATAGAACAACTTGCACAAGTCTCCAAAACTGCATCACTTCCTTTTCGAGAATTCATATCCAAGAAGTTTCTGTCGAGCAAAAGTGTTACCAGGAATCGAACCAATAGTGAAAACCAGACGATTGTACAGAGACCATACACTCCACCTCTCGACTACAAGGGCACCAACGTCTTTGTAGATATCTTCTTTTACACAAACCGGAATGTTATGAAAATGGTGTGTACCCTCGCGTCACGTGATCTCGATCCCACAGACAAAGACAGCGAACAAGCGCAAACAGACACCGATGAGCACTTTTCACTGAATATCAGGGCGAAGATTTGCAGTTTCCCAGGAATTACGGCGAACGAGGACTCTGAGCAACGAAATGAAGTACACAGCCACAAAGACGATGACTAGAGGCGCTGATTGATACAAATAACTCCAAAGATCACCAACACAGAAGCAGAGAACGACCAAACGAAGACACTGAATCACTAGAGCGAACGGAGCGACGACCAGCCAGCACGACAGATGTTAATAACTACAAGCATTGTGTTTGAATACTAGCGAAATACACATCGTTGGATTGTTCATCGTAAAATACGTTTTTATCATTATAATAGTGTCATGTGTGCGTAATCGTAGAAGCTGTTCCGTGGATAAGGTCAAAAGAAGGATAAAAACGCTGAATAAGGTTTTGTTGAGTGAAAAATAGCCGTCCTCAAGCATGTGTTTTGTAATATAACTGGGAGTAATCATAACTTTCACGTTACATTTGCGCTTTTGAAAATGGAGGGCTGGTTGTGCTGAATGTAGTGCAAATGAATAATCGAAATGAAAAAGTGAAATTAAAATGAATAGTCGCTATTCGTCCACTTTTACTGTCTTATGCAAAGGTTGAAAGAACATAAACAACTTTTCACTTATAAAATAACTTTCACAGAGCACTAGGAAAATTCTGATTGTGCCAAAGAATTTGAAACAACTTTTTCCTTCATTTTATTTTGCCAATACTTGCAAGTGACTCTCATCATACTCAACCGGGTGGAATCTGGTGTTTTATCGGAAATTATGTATGCTAGATGTGAACATAGTGACCACCGCTGTGCTATTTTTGCTTAGCTGCTCTAATTGCGCTGATATTTTGCCTTTTCCGGGCTTCTGCGCTATTTTTTAGAATCCAACGAATTAGTTCTATATCAAAGTATTTCTAGGTGTTAATCAAAAGAAGACGAATTTTTTTCGTGATTCGGTATTTCCGATAGATCGGTATTACCGATCTATGTATCGAATGGAGTAGGTAGGCTTCTATCTTCAGGTTTCTGCATCTGAACAAAATCCAAGCTATTAGAATCGCTGTGGTATCTAATTCTAAGATAAATAGCCTATTTGACAGCATATCCTATTTAACTTAGACATCCTGGACATGTCAAGATAAATCATCATCGCATCATACCTATAGTGCATGAGAGCAAGTATTATGGTCAAATTGGAAGCGAAATGTGGATCAACATAATTGTCCCGAGCGCAACGGATAATTTGCATAGACTCATGCAAAAAACGATGCTAATATTTTTGATGAATGCATCGATCGGTACTTCCCAGTTTCCACTTTCACGAAGTATCATTATATAGCATCATTTTCGCTTAGAAAAATCTAACTAAATGTAAAATTTCCGCTTCTCTCGGGAATTAACGTGTGATGCAGCTTAAGGAGATTCGAAAAATTCAGCAATTCTATTTACAATCTCAGCCAAGTCCTTCGGTTGATGTCTCAAAATAATGCATTTCCCCTCTGTTGTTGGTGATCATCTGCCAGTTAGTAAAAGATGTCGACCGTTGGCTGCGGCCTTTCGAAATTGAGATAGTTTTGGTGTTGGAAATATTGTGAATTCAAGACATAATGATTCGGCTATTTTGCTATTTTATTTTATGATTATCGTGAGTGTGACATTTCATGTATCTCGATGACACTTGCGAGATATTTGAATCATCGCCGATAGACCGGTATTAGTCGCATTGGGTAGCACTGGCCAGACCGGTGTGCCTACTGGTTCAGTGGAAAACTGATCGTCTCTTGTTTCTTTTATCCTCTAAAAATTTCTGTGCTTCGATCAGCTTTATGAAGGTTATAAACGCAAGTTACAACATGTGCACGTACAATCACACGCAGGTAAACCAATGGATGATTGCCTACTCGGCCTACGTTTCATTCTACGTTTAATAACCATCCTATATAAATTTTGAGCTGCATCGATTTAAAATTGAGTTTATAGTGGTTCCAGTCAACTCAATACTTCTTTAAGTCAAAGATTACATAAATATAACATTTTTTAATCAACCGCTGATTTGATCGAAGCTTCAATCAGACAAGCTTATAACATATTCTCGAATTACATTAATCAATTACATAGAAGCCAGAGATTTAATTTAAAATTTAATTACCACAGGCTATACGACATGTCATTCTTAGTGAGCACATGAAATTATTAGCTTCTTGTATGATTTTAGGCACTTGCCTGTGCGATCGGTCTATCTGGAATATTTTGCACCTGTTGCATCTCGATTATATTTGCGATCATTTACACACGTCGATTATATCGTTCATCAGGGGTCGTTTCATGCCAATTGATTAATTCATCTTCCATCAAGCAGAAAACTTTATGTTACAAGGATATATCACAACATGTTGCAGACTTCGTAATACACATACAATTCAATATTGCGTCTAGAATGGAATTGCAAATGCACCCTTTATTATAAGGAATACGAACTATTCGTGAATTAGGCTGTAGTGCGCTTTCAAAGATACTTTCAATCATGTTTCATCGTAGTACCGCACAGACCTGGAAGAGGTCCGGCATGTTAGTTATGCCGGCTGCCGGAATGTCTTTTTAGCTCTGATTCGGAGGGCCAAGTGATGCATCAACAATTATCGAATTAGGCTTAAGTTACCTACTCAATGGATCAATTATCTAGTGTAGACGCTGTTTGACAGATCCAATCACACAAATTGATGAGCGACGTATCTTCGCAGTTGTTTGATTTATTTGAACTAAAAATTGTATGTAATCCTTTTTGACAGATTTAATGCAATATGCAAAAGCGGACGACGCCGACCGTGAAATTCGGGCCAGTTCCAATTCTAGTACATGTGCCTGTTCACAGGACTTATTGACAAAGACGTGTTCTATAGATGGTTATAAGTTTGGTTGTATAGCAACTGTCTGTGGACTGTTATAGAAGAAATTCAAATAGCATGTGTCGGCATCTGAAATCCATTTGGCATCTTCATCCGTATAGCATCACATTTCAATGACTTTATCAATTATATTCAATTGACTTTCAAATGCAGCTTTAAAAATTTCACTTTTTCCCTTGCTGCATTCATAATATGCCACAGGAATTAAAAAGATATTAGATGTCATGTCATTAATCAGTTTTATAATAGTGACGGAAAGCGAAATGACTTACTGTGTAATTCAGTGCTTCTAGAGCATTTCAATACGCATATTAATTTCTAAATAAATGAAAAATGTTTGGTTGATTTAAGACAAACTTGGCACTACGAAATATACGAAATTGAGACTCGTCTCATCAGGAAGAAAAAAAAGTTCAAAATTGCTTAATGTCCCTAGCGGGAGGTTTTGCTTAAAAATACATCATACTAATAGCGATGGAAAAATGTGATTGTATAAACGAGTACAGGTGTACTTGAAGTATGAACACATGTGAAATAAGTTTTCAAAAGATATTTTGACATAGCAGAAATTTGAATTTTGTACTGCTTGCTGTGAACTTCTCTTCCCAGACATCAGTGTCACGAGCATAGCGAAATTTATAATGAGTTAAGATGCATATCATACTGTGCTAGGTTGAATGGCGACAAATAAATACGATGTGGAAGATTGGTTTAAACAAGTTAGAAAATCAATTTTCTTGACCGAAAGTGCATTAAAGCATTCCTAACAATTTGCTGCTCAAGGTTCGCTACAGCTTGGACTAACGCAATAGAAGTGAATGAATGTAGCTCATGAGTGGTATATATTACCATAAAGCCGTTTGTATCATGTCTGCGTTCGATGTAAAGCCAAACAATCCATTATAAAATTACTTTGTGGAAGTGTCCCAAGCGTAACTTGGAAAAGACGTGGAGACTTTGGAGGAAATAAAACAGGAAAATACGAAATTTTTGCCGCTCTGTTACAAGGCGTGATTGCTGAAAGTTGATCGAGTCATCACTCAATTGATGATGTGAGATCATCTGCAGCAAGGCTTCGCCATGATGATAATTGTTTAAGTGAAGAATTGGAAGTAGGCTTGCTTTTCATTCAGTCGTTGTTCTTTTCATCTAATTTTTTGGCTTTCGATTTATTTTGCTTTACATGAACTTTATACTCTTATCCTCAAATGCAGTAATTGCAATGTTGATTATCGTAATAAATATGTGCATTGGCTTCAAAATGAGACCTTATTTGTTAATTTCTGCTTGATAATTGGAAAATTATTCTACTTTAAAATTTAGTCACGGTTTTTATGCCGCACCCTGTATCATTGCTTCGTTTTACCTTAACACCAAAATTGAAGAAATTTTGTTGCTGCGCTATTTTTTTGGACCTGTGCTGCTTTTTTCAAAATTTGCGGTGGTCACTATGGATGTGAAGCAAAAAATGGTAAAACAAGTACAATTACTAAATTTCCAAATCAATGGCGGACTTTGCATAATATCAAAGGAAAGAAAGCACCTGAACACATGAGGAAATATAGAACCTAGATTCAAAATAGTGTCACTGCCATCTACACATTATCGCAACAAGGTCAGCATCTCGACATTACTCGGCTTTCAAGCAGTCTAATTGTGATATGATTATCACACCCGATGTCGAAAAAAATCCCTCCGGCGGATCGGTGGCCTGTATGTTAGCAGAGGAGCAACACTATTATACGGAGTATTCACCATGAGATTCTGAAATTTTGAAGTCGCGGGAATTGAGATCTCGTGGCTTGTAGTGATTCATCATGAACTTGAACTACCCAATTTTCGCCACTTCGCACAAGGTCAGCATCAGGAAATGCATCTGTTATTTTTATATAGCCCTGATTTTCAAAAGGTTTAATTTTCATGATATAGAAATTCATACAGTTTGGAATTAAAATGAGAAATAGAATTGAATAATGTTTTCCTGTTGGTTTAATTGTACTGTATGCTTAAAATATTTTTCTCTCTAACTTGCTGTGACTAAGATAGCTGACAAAATGAATTATTTATAATTGAAACTATGATGTAAAGCATTAATTTTATCAAAATTTGCACATTTCAGTACACCGGCCGAGAATCGGTGCATCGCGCACAGCCCTAGTTGCTACTGAATTTTAGACATAAAGTACGTATAGCATTAGATACTCATGATCATCCTGAATTTCAAAAAGAAAATTCATTCATAATTTAGTGTATTATTAAGGACGGAATTGCTACCCGTCGGGTCATTGACAATGATGCGCGAGTGATGCTCCAAGGTGTTAGTGGTCAACGATGGGAGCCTACGTTTCTAGTTAGATTTTCCATGTCTGGTGTAAGTAACTTCACTTCATTAAGGGACAGCTGCTCAAAAATATGTATCGAGTCCACGAATGGAATCCGGACAGCCATCCGGAATCCGCATCCAGCCAGCCATTTATAATTTTTGTTAAGTCATTGACGTTGATAGGTCGATTGGCATACAACTACTTAACATAACCTTCAGAACTTGAATTTGGCATTCAGGAGGCTATTCAACAAAGAATGCATCCATCAGTGACGATCAATCGTTGTAATTGACACCGATGGTCAATCATTGTCTTCGGTACTGTCGCAGATAAACGCGCTGCTGCAGCAGAAACAATATGTAGATTTACAATAATGACGACCAATTACCGCGTTGTGCACCATCAACTGTCGGCATTGTGTACGTCCAACCACACCTAAGCCTTGCAGCCTCCGTCCGCACGACCACACATGAGATATCGAATTCCCAGACAGACAGTGTGTCGCATAGTGAACATTAGTTGTGTGAACTTCAGAATCTTGCAGCAGAACAACGACCATGAGCCCTTTGGTTGGACTTTTTAAATTACTCCTTTGCCTGTGCTTTTTTCGCGAAGGTGAGCTTCCATTATGTGGCTAGAAAGAGACTGAAATTATTTTCGTTCATCGTCCACCATAATTTGAGATTTATGTAATGTATTTCACTGCAATTGATTCATGTGCATGAGTTGGCGGGAATTGGGATCAAGATTGATGAGTAACACAGTGTGTTATCACTAGACCTGACAGCGACGCGGGATTTTAGAATTCGGATTGATGTGTTAGATGCAGTGATGTGCAGTTAGATCAATTTTTTAATCAACCGACCGTACAGAGAACTTCCGTACATCCGAAACCGACTGTCAATCGTAGATATATCTTACCGTCATATGTCCGACTGAATTCCCTAAGTCAGTTATGCAGTGGTTATCATAAAAGGCTACAACTTAAATAACAGGCAGCTGGCATGATGAGTTTCACTTATTGACAAAATGCTCACTGATAGCAGCCTAATAGGCATTGGACAGTTTCCTCTACCCTGAGCCCTAACTACAATTATACAGACTTCATTTTGCTAAATTTCGTAGTTTGTCATAGAAAATGTAATGAAGTGCTTCAACCATATAGCTATCTTTATATAGTGTACGTCACTACATGATGACGAATGCTACTCGCAAAACTTAAACCGTGATCAACTGAAATCACAGAGCCCGTTAGCCGCAGTCGACCGTAAACGAGAGCTTTAACCGCAACCATGGTCCTTTTAGAAGTAACCGACCGTTAACCGCGGTTATAGCGATAAACCGCAAGCACGGTTATGACCACACATCACGAATTAGATGTTGCATTGCCACTCATCTCGGGTAATATCCAGAATCTTTAGACTGGGTTTGATAAAATACATGCGAGTTAGAAGCTTGCCATTCAGATCACTTGTGTACATTGCACCCTGAGCCATCATCAATTTGAATAATTGATAAAAGGGTTGTGAATAGGATGACTGACAGTCTGCTATTACCAGAATAGTTTGTTTTTTTCTTGGTTTGCAGAATTCCCGGATGTAATATGCATGCGTAAACATTTTGTAATACACGCTCGAAGGCTATAATCACTGCTACACAATTTATAGACAAATTTGCTGAATGTGTTTAATATTCTCCGAAGATGTATAGTATACCTAAGCTATCAGTTTTTCTTTAAAAACAATTATCTAAAAAATAATTAAATAAATGTGTATCTAAGAAATATTTTTAAAAAAGAAAAATAGTTATTTGATAAATATTTTATTAAGAAATAAATGTTAAAAAAACATCTATTTCATTACAAGCGCATGCTGTATAAATAATGCACTAGGGATGATAATGTGTCAATTTATTCGAAATTTGTAATGCAATAATCGGTCTGACTGACACAGCAAACCGACAAATACTTCGTGCGTGTAACGGGCAATTGCATGTTATACAGCTTTTACGATCGCGCCATTTTACTACCAATTATATCTATTCATGGTTAGTTCCTTAATCAGGATAGTGCGTTTCTCTCAGGTCATTTGAAAGCGTCACTGTCTGGTTTATGACATATTCTTATTTGTCGACAAAATCAGGATAAATGTGGACCATATCATTGGTGTGGTTAAACTCAGCGAGCTTTTATACGAATATTAGGAGTGATGGTTTTCAAAAAGAAAATCTGAATTTCGAATGACTCGGAAAAGCGTCCCATATCGACAAGCGTTGATGCGTTAGGCCAACGATTTCGATTTCTTGTCGAGATTTCATGAAACGCGGGAATATTCCTTAACTGAAGTAAAAGTAATACAAATGCGCAAAAAAATAATGTTTTAATTTTCTTTGTCAGTCGGCCGCGGTTACGAATGCGTTAAATACAATTGAAGAATTATTTGAGATTACATGTTTAAGTTGATGTTATTTCTACCTAATAACAAACGATGGTATTTGTAAACTTACAACTTTTCGTAAAACTTTCCTCCATTTTTCAGGAAATGCATCATGCACATCATTGCCATCAGACATTGAAAGGGAGCCGTCCGAGCCTCTTTCCGGTGAGTTTTGTTGTAGATTGTTAACATGCTACGTCACCTTGCTATTAACTATTACAATCTGGGTGGAGTAGAAGCGCGAAAGATATGAAAGATCCCCCCCCCCCCCGACTCAAACCGTTGTTGGATTTTTTGAAATCCATTTGACGTAGCTGAGACCAACAGGCTTTTATCCTAAGCCGTGAGGAAAATAGATTAGCCAGATATGAATGAGTCAGTCAAATATATTTCAATTTATGATCATTATTCCATTTATCATTGTCAATTTTCTGTTTGTAAATGCTATCTACCTTTCCGTAGAAAATATCCTTGTAAATGAATTGCATGCACATGCATTATCGAGTGCTCACAACGTGAGTGTGTCGGCTATGTGACGCGCTGTCATATATGTTTGTCGTCCATTTACTGTCATGCTGACAATTATGCTGTCAACTTTACAACGTGCGGTTTTTCTACGAGTATATGGTATTTCAAATAAGAAGGGTGCATTGAAATGACTCAATTAAGCAGCATGTTTTCTTTTCACACTTTTGAAGAAAATCAACTTACATGCACATCCACTGGCCTTAATCACCAGGCTTGCCGTAGATATGGGATTCTGTGGGTATGCCCATGAGTATGGAGTGGGTATGGGTGCTGAGGTCTTCCCCACAGCTTCTATAGCGCTTCTATGTGGATTCTGTGGGGATTGTCATGATTTTTGATATTCACTAAAAGCAATCAGAACTGAGGATTTAATCACAGAGTAAATTCTGACTTCGAAATATCAAACACTTCACCATCTCACAGCTTGAATTCTATGAATTATCTGTGCTGATTTCACATCCGAGACATAATGACAGTGATTTTGAATGACTAGTAATAACCGCGGTGTGTCAAGGACGTCTAAATGGGAAGAACGCTGCAAGCTGGTTTTAGGGCAGAACTGAATGGAGGCTGATGCGCACGCCTCCTTATTGCGGGTACAATCGCCGGTAAATCATGCGGTTATATGCCGGTAAAACATGTAGGTCAAATCACCTTGATTCATAATGATCATGTGATGTAATTCTGCTTGCGTGATAAATGCCATTGATCATTAACTTACATTTGAAACTTACCACGATGTAACAGAGGTCCTAATAAACATCTAACAGAGGTCCTAAAACACGCACAAGCCAGATAATACATGGGTAATTCCACAGAAAACTTTTGTTTCCTAATTTCGACTACACAGGATTATCAAATAGAGGATGTCTATAATGTAACAAGATTGTAGGCGCGCACGAATTTCTGAACTTTTTTCGGCGTACAGAGAGAGGCATTTCAAAGTTCTCAGCAAATCCGATGCATAGGAAAGCCTCTATGATTTGAATATAAGGCAGGTGATATTTGCAGGATGTGCTGAACAAGTTTCAGCAAACGCTCATTTGTAGTTATAGTAAATAATAAAAGGACCTACATGAATTCTTCTTGTCTCTAGGATTTTGTGTCAGTGGTGCAGGCTAACACGATGCGTTTCGACTCCTATCATCATCTTCTCGTGTCTAATTTGGCATCAAATGCGATTTTGCTTGAATTCGGGGAGTGTAGAGCCATTCATCCATTTAAGCTCAAATTCATCTTCTATCTTGTAACACGCATTTCAACATGCTTACTTCATAGAACACACTTATTCCTAATCCGTAGTGCGACGGACGACATCACAGGAGTACAGGTTCAATTTTTAATACAGCTAAAATTGATGAAATCGTAACAAACCTTTTTTGTCAACAAACGTTTTGACTGAATTTCGTTTCAACTTGAACGAAGCGATTTCGTTTCGGGTTGAAGCGATTTTTTAATTGTCGTCAGTGGTGTAGCAGTCAGTGACAAGGACATTGGTCAATGATGGTGTAGCGGAAAGATTCATTGCACCAAAGACATCCCGTTACACCCTTGACAGTTCGTCCGAAGACTTCAATCACTTTCGTGATTTCATCTTTTTCTACTGTTCATATTTGGATGTACATTGCACAGTGTGTGACTCGCACAGCGAGATTCCGCATCTGCCTTACCAACAATAATTCGTCGTGCTTACTCTCGCAACACATCGGCGTGTTCTGATTGGGAGAGGATCGGTGCTCATGAAGTGCTCAAAGATAGATCGCCCTGCTTCAGCTGCAATGCAAAACTTGTAGTCACACTTACAACGAAGGGAAAACTATGAAAAAAACATAATGTGCCTATGAAGTTAGTTTAAGAAGTTAAAATCCTGCACGAAGATCCCTTAAATTAAGTCTGAATTGTTGATGAGGAACCTACTTGAAAATAATAGTCGAATAGTCAAAACATGCACGTAATTTCATTTCACAGTGATCGATGACTTTAGATTGAAATTTCTTTTGACTCGTTCGTTGATAGGCAGTAAATCAGACAGCATCTCGATTTGCTTGTTAAGAAATTTATAAACGCTTTCTGTTTGAGACTCCACTAGTGAGTGATGTGCATGTTCCATGTGATTGCAAAGGATGACAGTGGTGCAACCGTTATTTATGAAGAAAATTATATCCAGGGTGACAATCTGACCACATATGAAACCATTTAGCCGGAACCGCTACATTCGGCTAATTACAAACAAATAATATCATATTAATTGGTACCCACTCTCTGACGGCCTGGCAACCATTGAAGAGCAATTTCGATGCAAGTGCATTCGTTTGAGTTCGGCTGTGTCATTAAAGCAATACATGCACATGCATATAGAAAAGAAATTGCAGTGAAAACCATTGTGTTATAATTCAATCATCAAATCCAGCTACCGGATTGTATCATGCTTTAAGTTCTACTCTACTGAAATTGAAATATCTGATATCAGTTATTCTATATGAAGAAAAATAGCCTTTAAATTAGGTGTCTAATTCTGTGGGGTATAGGGATTCTGTGGGTATGGGGTGTGGTGGGCACTCAAATTCCAACAGCAACCCTGTTAATCACACACATGAATCAGAATAACTATGCATTCAATCGTAAACAGGGATGCGGCACCGTTGTAGGTCCAGGTCCGGGCACATTCTTTCGGTATAAATCCAGGCTAGCGGAGCCGTAGTGAGGCAATCCGACCTCTTGAACTAGTTTATAAGAGAAGAACAATAAGCTTAGTTTAATGCGGAAGAGTCCAATGGACTGTCAATCAGACTCGATTACAGAGTCCGACTTTTCTCTTTGTTTACAGACTAGAATGGAGAACAACTGTTTGTTGAAGGCAGTTTCACCTGCTCGTCTATGCACCGATTGTTAGATCTTTAGAGGTAAATTGCTGAAACATGCAAGTTGTAGATTCTTGCTTTTATATATAAGCAATCACTGATTAGTGATTGCTTGCACCTGATGATGGTCGCTTGGTGCGTCCGAAAGACCTCGACCTAATAAAAAACGTATTTTAACAATACAAAGGACTTCTCTCATCCCATTCATTATGTCTAGTCCTTTATTCTCAACAAAACGCTACATGAATGCGAATGACTACCTGCATTCCTATGATTCATCACATTAAATTACAAAAATATTCTTGTTTTCCTTTAACACATTCCTTCGTTAGAATAGCTTGATTTGTGAATAAATATTTTATCATTGATCTTTTCAGGTCTTGTCTATACGTTTGGTAGCGCTAACGGCACGACCATCAGTTTCTCTCCAGATCCAAACTTTGTCTTCATTCCTGGGAATCGTAGTCTTTATACAACTCAAGTCCTCAACTACACAGCAGTACCACACGTTCTGAACTTCGCTTGTTCTGGCACAGATGCGAAGAGTATATTGCTTACAATCAACATATTAGATGTGAACAATGTACCACCGACATGGAAGCTGGGGGGTACAATCGTTGACACATCAACAGTCAAAATAAGGGAAGGCCCCTCTTCAATTGGCACTCAACTTCCACCTGCTACTGATGTTCAGCGGCCGACTTGTGATGGAAATGATCAACCATCTGTTACATCAGTTAGCCTGCAGCTCATGAACGGCACCAATTCAGTAAGTATCTGTATTATCAACTAGTAAAAACTCGCACTCATCATCGGCCTATGTATATGCACAAATCTATTGGCGACAAACAGGAATATGTGCATTTTATTCTAGCAGGAAGAAAGTTGGTCAATTGTATGATAGGCCTTGACTGTTGTTGAAGGTAGACAAGATGAGACTCCCCCTTTTTCACCAATTTTTGTGATGTTTTGTTGTAGGCACTGCCTAACTAACTATTTTGAATGTCGAGCTTAAGCGTGCAATTTTCAGTCGTTCATTTAGAATTCAATTCATATATTAGTGGGAAGGTGGTACTTCCTAGCTTTAAATGTTATGTCAGATGCTTTCCTACAAGCCTGCGGAAGCGATTGATATTTATTCAATTCCGCTTCCACTCAACCGCTTCCACTTCCGCTGCCATCCTTATTCGAGAACGGGCATGAGCTACACACCTCCCTTTTTCGAGCCCTTTTTCTTCATTTTCCACTTTCTTACGAGTTATAGGATCTCACGATAGCACTTCGCAGTCTCATCGAACTTTCTGTCGTAAACCCTAACTGACTTGTATACGTTTTTTTGACTTGCCAAAAAGTCAAATATTTTTTAAATTTTCTGAAAATTTTGACCTTTGCGAAATTGTGAAATAAAAACGTCATATGCTCCCAACACACGTGTGTAGTAAAAGGAATATTAAACGACCAAGAGAGTGCTTGAGAATGCTACAATAAAATTGCCTCAAAACACACCAATCCGCATTGTGTAAAGTTGTCATTGATAAGATGATACTGAGGCTTTCTGATTTCGAATGCCAGTATTCTGAGATAACACACCTTTGTTTTCATCATAATGAGAAAATTTAAAGTAACTGCATTTAGTAATACAGGTGTCAATTTGTAATTAGGTGTAATAGGGTAAGCACTAAAGATGACAACTATTACCTAACTAATGTAAAGACTTAACGTCAAAAGTCAGAAGTGCCTCGCCTCGCCCTGACACGCGAATTGCGTCAGTCATCAGCATCATAATGCTTTCGGAAGCGGAACCGATCGTCGGTCATCCGCTTCTGCTTCCACTGAAAGCGATCGCTTCCGCTTCCACACCCCTGTTTCAATATATAAAAATTTGCTGAGTTAGAAAAGTCTGCCCCTCAGATAATACATATCTATTGAGATTGCTTTTCATATTACTTTTGATAGGAAGTGGATGTTTGTGATTTGTTATCGTGCAGGGATGACTATTTTCGATCATTCAGTCAAATATAAAGCAAGAGCAAGTGAGGTTTTTCACACTTCACCACTCTAAATTCGTGACTTATATAGACAATATCAATATTCTCGACCAGAAATCTCAGTCGGAATGACGCCAATTATCATCTAGATTTCAAGATATTCAATAGCGTTACAAATACTCAATTTAATACGCATATGAATGGAAACGCTTGTATTCAGCTATGGGTTATCACCAGGGTGGCCAAATAGTTCCTACTATGGGGACTGTTCTCTATTGGTCCTTATTTCAGACCCAGGTCCCTAAAATATGGACCTGTTAAAAAGTTTATAAAATTCCATAAAATTTGTATGAATACCTACTCTTGTTGAAATACGAATGATTTTTCATGAATTTCTTGATGGAAAAATGATTTAACATCAATCAATATGCTCATTAGTATATTATCATACTTCTTATGTCTTAAGCTTGAGAATAACTGGTTCTTATAATTTTATCATGAACATTGAGTGACTCGAGAGAATATAATGGACAGCATCGGTAGCCACATAACCGACGTATCCATCTTGTTATTGATATCACGTAGATGTACGGCACACGTAGTCGTATACATTATAAAGCTCAATCTGGCTGAGCTAGAACAGAAAGTTGCCCACTGGAAAGGTGGTATAGAGTCGTATGGACTACGTGTCAACGTAAAGAAATCGAAGATCCTGCATAGCACGAGTTCCGAAAACCGAGTGCTGAAAGAATCGGGCAAATTTCCATGTGGTGTATGCCATCGTGGGGTTGGTAGTAATTCAATCTACTGCGCACGATGCAAGAGATGGATACATCATAAATGCTCTGGAGTTAAAGGTTCTTTGAAGACAGATCCTAGCTTTTCTTGTAAAAAGTGCCGTGGTGTTGCTGCACAAGCTCCTAAACCGACCGCCAGTAAGCTTCGTATTGGTGATGCTGATTATGAAGTTGTGCCTGCATTTTGTTACCTGGGTGATATGTTAGGACAATCAGGTGGCTGCAGTGAGGCTGCTGGACTGAGAATTCAGCTGGCATGGAAGAACTTTCGTGAGCTCATTCCCATACTTACGAACAGAGACATCCCTTTCAGCAGCCGAGGTCATGTCTACTCCATGTGTGTGAGAAGTGTTCTGTTGTATGCAACCGAGACATGGCCAATCAACATCGAGCAAAACCGATTGTGCCGTAATGATAACGCAATGGTGCGGTGGATCTGCTCCAAGCGCCTATCTGATCGAGTTCCTATGGATGAGCTAAGGTCTAGGCTTGGTATTCATCGACTTGAAGATAGTGTGCGCTGGAGAAGACTACGTTGGTATGGACATGTACAACGCATGGATGAAGCCGACTGGCCTAAGAAAGTTCAGACCATTGAACTCTCAGGAAAGAATCCACGAGGCCGACCAAAGAAACGTTGGCTTGACAACATCAAAGAAGATCTTCGAAAATGGAATTTATCCTCCGTCGACCCTTCGGATCGGACGGTGTGGAGAAATGCCATCAAGCCAAATCGACATTTGCGGACGTCCAACCCTTGCAACACGAGGAAAAGAAGACGGAAAACCGTGGAGTGAGTGAGTGAATTATTAACGCGGCTAGTAATATAGCTTTTGCTTTTGTTTCAGAAATCCATTCTGAATGCAGAAATAGCACAATTCTATCTTTTCACTATCTTAATAACACAAATCTTTACCACGCATCAAAATTTGTATCTCCAAGCACATGTACATTTGTCCATTATGTTTTATATCTATAATATTCAGACTATTGCAATCCAAGCAATATTGCAAAACGTGGACTTACATGAATTTTAACGTGAGAACAAAGCAAACGTCTGTTTTCTTTAGGTCTTTTGTCTTTAGCCTCTTCTATGAATGTGCAAGTAGCCTACATACTATACACTGTTCAGTGCTGAGTTCACCATTTTGTTTTATGCTTTCTCGTGAAGGTAGAACTTCTATTTGAGAGATTTCGAACTTCATATGTTTGTGCTATCGATCTGTTGAAACTTTGTGAATTATCAAGGGTGCAGTGAGACAAATATATCAAAAGTCTATTTCCCTTTGTGTTCATTTTCTTTTTATGCGTGTTATAAATTATGGACGAATGTAGTGTGCAAGAAGTTCAGTACCGGTAATATAGATATGTGTAGCAACTCCTTCATAATGTACGCTGTCTCATAAGATTCTAAGTATTGATAGGCCTATGTCACAAGTTGTTATTTTGCAGTTGTTTCCATACTGAATTTGCAGTAGGCCTGCATCATTTTTTGAAATTTTTGCAACTTCTTCGTTGACTTTGTTATTGTGATCATAATCGTGATGTCCCAGATATTTTTTGTGCCTTCCTTATTTCGCGATCATGATGAATGATAGATAGTCTATATCTGGCTATTTTTGAAAATATACATAGGCCGATATGCTATTTGATCATATACTTCGTAGATGTTGAGTATGTAGCCCATGCAGTACCCACATTTAAATTCCATACATCGTGTGAAACTGCATGAATTTGCACTGTTTAGGGAATCTGCTTATTACGAACTGCTCTATTAAGATAAAATGAATGAATGTTATAATCCTCAAATAATTTGTGATGTGTTGTCCATTAGATATTTCATCGAAATTATCGATGTTTGTCGTGTACACAACTGATTATTGTGTATTTTTAGAGGAGACTAAAAAATTCAGTCACTGTCTCATATACATGCAGGGTTCTTCTTTTTTTACGCAATCGAGCAGCTGTGCAAAATTTGCGCAGGTGTGGTAACTTACTTACTTATACTTATAACATTTAACGTCGGATGGAACAAGCCGATGGACGTCAATTTTCTTGTCGCGACTACGGATAAAGACATCAACCGCTCGTCTTGTGCAATCCGTCAGCTTCCTCGACCATGTGTGGATCTCGTAAGCTAGTTTGTTCCTTTCCAATCCGCACTGACGAACTATTGTAGGGCGAAACACAGTTTGCGGCTGCTAAGGAATGTAATGCTTAAATTGTTGACGTTAGAGGAAATTTCTATCCTATGCACAAGTGAACTGGCACCCTTCATTCATTATGATTGTCAGCCTTACTACAAAGCCAGGATAAACAAACTCTGATTAACCTTTTGTGCAGTTCTAAGCTCAGATTAACCTGTTCCAGTTGTCACAAGCTAGTTTGGACAATTTCAAATCATGCTGATGATTGCTAGTGGGACGAAATGCAGCTTCTACTGTTGCTATGGAATTTCTTGATTAGATTGTTCTAGCCTGGACATATTTCTATTGAGTTGTTTATGCATCGGATTTAAAGATCAAAGCGAATCGTGTGTAAATTCGTTGTATACTTTTAAAGTTCACTCAGCTGTTAAAAACGTTTGAATCAGCATTCTGCACCTTGTGGTATATACTTGTTTAACTTCACAGTTCATGCAGTTTAACCGTAGACGTCCTCATTGTCTCCTCATTGGACACAACTACTGTTGACGCCTTAGCGAGCGGACGTTTCCTCCGTGTTGTTGGGTAATCTGCGCAAACTGTCCATTCAGGCTCGTGTCTCCTCAAATTTTGTGACAATTTTTATATCATTGCGATCCTCATGCTGATGGCCTAACAACTGTGCCGCTCATATCCTGTTTTCTCGACGTGTCATCGATTTATTCGAATTCTTTCGAATTTCTCTACGGATCCTTCCTTCACTTTGCAAATGTCGCCGTTATCATCTTCCCTGTTTTCCCCATGGCTTGGTCTTCATGTGCTACAGCGTGTGTTCTCTCAATACAAGTTCGCTCTTCGCCTGTGATGATTCACCATGTCAGCCTCCCGCATTCAGTACTCGCGCTCCGAACTGCTTAGATTGCGTCATACCAACCTTCCCATCTCCCGGTCCCAGCGTCGCACTCTGTGGTATTATCGCCTGCTAATAAGAACTTCCCAACTGGTATTACTAGACAACCTCACTGTGGACAGCGTGAATTGGATCGGACCACAGTCTGTCGTGATGACAGTACTGCCAAAAGTCGAACGATGAAGTTACGTAAGCCTCAACAACCTCAATTAACTGTCCCATCTATTCTTCTGTTCAATGCTCGCTCCCTTTTTAACAAGCTTGATGACTTGAAAATTCGTGTCTTATCCTGTCAACCTGATTTAATTTGTATAACGGAAACTTGGCTAGATGAGACTGTAAATGACACTGCCATTTCCCTACCAGGATACAACCTTATCCGTCAAGATCGTGACAACAGAGGTGGAGGTGTGCTTTTGTATCACAAAACTTCTTAGAGTGTCACAGTTTCGAGTAATGTGCTAATTCCTAATGTCAAGACTAACATTTTGTCTTGTAATCTGACTGATTTCGATACTTCACTAACCATTGTTTATCACCCTTACTGGGGTAGAGTTTCGAGTCACGATATTGTATTGGATTTTTTACAACGCATTTTGAATGATTGTCATCTTTCTCATCATGTTGTGGTTGGGGATGTTAATGATCTTCGCATTTGTATGGATGACTTTTTCATTCTTAACAATCTTCATCAGTTAGTCTCACGACCAACTCGTGGTCATAACATTCTTGATATTGTAGCCTATAACATGCCTTCGAAATATCAAACTGCTTCGCTTTTGAGTCCTCTTGGTCGTTCTGATCACAAGGGTGTACTGGTCCAACCTGCTAAATCCTCTCCGGTAACCACAACCAAAGTAGCTGTGCGGTCATTCTCTCCGTCCTCCTATGCGAAATGTTGTGAAGTTCTTGCATCGATCGATTGGCAAAGCTGGTGTGATCACTTTTCTAACTCTGACCTTGACACGATGGTTGATAGTTTCATGCTTTCCTTGTCCCATCTGTACTTGACTTACTTCCCTGTGAAAATTGTTCGCATGCGCAGTAATGACCCGCCTTGGATTACTCCTTCTCTCAAAGTAATTTCTGATGCCCGTGATAAAGCTCTCTCCCGTGGACAGTCTGAAAAGTTCCTCTGCCTCCGCGAAAAGTTCTTGTCCGAATTGTCCAAGTCAAAGGCCAAGTACTTTGCTAATATCTCGACCTCCTCCTCCGCCTCTAGCAGATGGGCTTCTATAAATTCACAAATTCGAAACAAAAAGGCAACTACTAGCTTAGATGAAAACCTTGCTCATTCTCTTAATGACAAGTTCCAATCTTCCTTTTCCACGGCAGACATTGATCTGTTTTCAGATCCCCGTCCAAGGTATCACCCTACTATTGACTTTTCGGATGTTACTGAGTCTTTGGTCTATAAGCTTATTATGAAAACAAAGTCCAATTCTGCCGGACCCGATGGCATCCCGGGTCACTTTGTCAGGAATTTTGCTATCTATTTGGTCACTCCTCTCACATTCATCTACAAGAGATGCTTGCAGGCGGCTGCTTTTCCTATCTCTTGGAAATGCGCCAACATTCTGCCATTGAAAAAACGCAATAGTACCGACTTTCGCCCAATTTCGATGCTCCCGTTTCTGAGCAAGATTTTGGAAAAACTTATGCGCGATCTTGTCATTCTGCCATCTCTGAAGATTCCCCTAAACCAACGGCAGTTCGGATACATTTCTAATGGCTTTGGTGGTTGCACGAACGCGCTTATTTCAATCAGACTCTCCATTCTTCAGCACATCACTCAAAGCTCTTGTAACTCTGAGACTCTTTTGGCCATTGATTTCAAAAAGGCATTCGATTCCGTAAGCCATCGCCTTCTATTGGACTGTCTTGTTGAAAAATTCGAAGCCGATCCACATGCCATTCAGATTGTTCGCAGCTTCCTATCTGATAGAGTTCAACGTGTATGTTCCAGAGACACCATCACTCCGTGGGTTAAGGTCACTAGCGGCGTCCCCCAAGGCTCTATTTTAGGCCCGCTTCTCTTTATTCTTTTCATAAATGACCTTCCAACTTTTTGAGAATACTGAGGCAATTCTATATGCTGACGATATTACACTTATTCATCGCAGAACCTCCCAAGTGACTGACTCTTTTCAAGATGTTGTTACAGAATTTTCCAACTGGGCTTCCCGAAAGAATCTATGTGTAAATGTTAAGAAGACGAAATGCATGGACATTTCAAGAAATTCTGATTGTAATGCAAAGTCTATTGTCGCTATGAATGATATGATCATTGAAAATGTTGATGATTTGCTGATTTTGGGTGTTAGATTTTCTTCAAACCTACGTTGGGAGTTCCAAATCAATTTTTTGTATCGCAAATGTTGTGCCAGTCTCTCACTTGTGAAAAGACTGAAAATGAATGGCAATCATCCGACCATCATTTGGCAGGCCTACAACAGTCTGGTACTTTGCCATCTTTTTTACTGTTGGCCTGTGATCTGTGACATAACATGCAAGGATTTCAAAAAGTTTGTTGCGCTTGATCGAGTGGCAAGAAGATGGTGCTACTCACATGCTAGCCATCAACCCAGTCTTCGGGAAACTCTGGACAAATCGTGCATACGATTGATCAAGCGTGTGGCCAGAAACAACAAGCTTCACCCTCTCTCGCGCTTCTTCATTAGCAGAGAGAGCAGCCGAAATGTGCGGCACTCCAGAAGACTCCTACCATATCAACGCAAGTCAGCTATGTACAACAACTCCTTTGTAAAATTTTCCTGTTATTCTTGAGCCCTTTGCGCTGTTGTTCACCTGTTGTACCGCTTTCGTACAATTGAAATAAAGCATTATTATTATTATTATTATTATTCAGGACTGATAGATACACAATTGGATTTCAGATAGAGATGGCAAAGCGATACAAGATTTCCTTTTATCTTAGGTTCACCATAAGCGAATGAGTATAGACATTCACTCCAGGTAGCCCGGTGAGGTCGTGATGAAATTTGCGAAAAATGAGAAAACTTTGAAAAAATTTGATGATCTTTATTTTTTTCTGCCAACTCACAAGCTTGATTATTTGATGACCAATACCAACATCTGTTGCTTCCATTCAAAACATGTTAGCTTTGTATTTTGGTCTTGAACTCCTAATTAATATTGCGAATTTGAAATTGTTCTCCCAAACATGATTTCTTGGACGTTTTAGTACGAAGCTCAGAGATTCTACGATTCATCGAACGATTTGCAAAGAAGTTGGCGATAAAAAATTCGACATGGTCACTATTATGCTATCATTTTCACTCAAGATACTCATACAAATAAATTATTGGTAAGTACATTTTAGCAAAGTGTGATGCAGAATTCTAATTTGAAACGGAACTAGCTACATTGTGACTGAAACACATATCACTGCGCCGAATTTACATAATTATCTTCTGATTTGAATAGTTATCTCTTCAAAGACGGTGATTTATCACACTTTATTTTATATGAGCATCACTTCAGATTGCTGAAGGATTCGATGCTTCGACAGACATATGTAGCAATAAATTTACAATAAGCAACGATAATAAATGGCAACAATGGCAATTAACAATTAAAGAAGTCTATTAAAATTCGATCAATGTTGCCAATAAAAGCAAGTCGTTCGAGATTTCTTGATTCCGTATTGAAATGTCGCTTTCATACAAGGCTTATAATGTGTCATATTATGAAGTATTGTTCCTGTGGCACAAAAATTTTAAAGTTTTAGATTTTTTATGCTGAGAAAACTCCAGAGATTATGCAGCTCTATCTGTCTTTCGCGCTCCTATCTGTCGACAACTCGGTGGTAAACCGCTGCATTACGCACGAATATGGAGTTAGCGGAATCAATTTCTTGGTCTTTTGGCCAGGCGCAGTAAATCAAATATATTTTGTCACTTCCTGATCCAATTTGTTGTGCTGATCATAAGCTTCATTCTCTCAACAAAACAGCTAAAAACGGCAATATCGCAACATGTTCATGTACGTGTGTGAAGCTAGCGGAACCATTTTTATTGCAGTTTGATTTAATCGAAACAACTTCTCTATCAATTTCAGCGCACTGATCATGAATCTGTGCTCATAGATTCCACAAATTCGCAGTCGTTTTCGAGAAATGCAAGTTTAAAAATAAAAGTGGTTCCGCTAGCTTCACACGTGTTATTTACAGGAGTGTGGAAGCGGATGCGATCGTTTTCAGTGGAAGCAGAAGCGGATGACCGACGATCGGTTCCGCTTCCGAAAGCATTATGATGCTGATGACTGACGCAATTCGCGTGTCAGGGCGAGGCGAGGCACTTCTGACTTTTGACGTTAAGTCTTTACATTAGTTAGGTAATAGTTGTCATCTTTAGTGCTTACCCTATTACACCTAATTACAAATTGACACCTGTATTACTAAATGCAGTTACTTTAAATTTTCTCATTATGATGAAAACAAAGGTGTGTTATCTCAGAATACTGGCATTCGAAATCAGAAAGCCTCAGTATCATCTTATCAATGACAACTTTACACAATGCGGATTGGTGTGTTTTGAGGCAATTTTATTGTAGCATTCTCAAGCACTCTCTTGGTCGTTTAATATTCCTTTTACTACACACGTGTGTTGGGAGCATATGACGTTTTTATTTCACAATTTCGCAAAGGTCAAAATTTTCAGAAAATTTAAAAAATATTTGACTTTTTGGCAAGTCAAAAAAACGTATACAAGTCAGTTAGGGTTTACGACAGAAAGTTCGATGAGACTGCGAAGTGCTATCGTGAGATCCTATAACTCGTAAGAAAGTGGAAAATGAAGAAAAAGGGCTCGAAAAAGGGAGGTGTGTAGCTCATGTCCGTTCTCGAATAAGGATGGCAGCGGAAGTGGAAACGGTTGAGTAGAAGCGGAATTGAATAAATATCAATCGCTTCCGCAGCCCTGGTTAATTATTATGCATCCTCCTGTGACGGTAATTTACATGAAGCCAAAAGCATGTAAAATTGGTGGCTATCGAAATCCTGATGTTGATACATTCTCATTTGAATTTCACCAGTTATCTTAAAATAATTTCCTCATCCTTTCGGCACTCTTGAACCTGTCCCGGCTCCCCCGGTTGAAAATATCCGAGCTGTATCAATCACATCCTCTGTTAAGCATGTAAAGACAGACTCAATATCTGTTTTAACTTATCCTTCTATGTTAGAATTCATTACTGTATGTCTATGTTCTATATCTCAATCTTGCTTAATTTGAATTCTGAGCTTAGCAATGTGCGTGTAGTTGTTGTTAGTTAAGATCTTCAGTGCTTGTCGTTAGACTGTATTAACTGGCAGATTGGTAATTCAAATCATAATCGTCGAAATACAAGTAATTATTGGAATCGCTTAGTAAATTAGTTTTACCGGTCTGACGCGTCTTTAACAGCCTCTATTTGATAAACGAGTTGCGCATAGTATAAACCGAACATATTAGGTGCACTTGACAAATAGATGTAAACCATGACTGATAGATACATCACAACTAAGTCAAGAACTTCAAAGACGTAGTTTTCATCTCACTTCACAAAGTTGTACAAAAATCTTGTTGCGTTGTGGTATATGTATATTAAACATGCTCAAATACGATTTAAAATTGTAGCCCTATTGACAAAGCGCTGCTCCTATTGACAGCCCTAGAAACACGGACATATTTGTGATTTGTAGATTCATCTAATTTCAGGTGTTTGAATGTGCGCTTTCATGTAGCGTTAATGCCTGCACAAATGAAATTTTGTCGTGTGGGAACTCTGTATACATGTCACAATAAAAAGAAAGATGGAGGCCTCATAGAATTTTTAGATCTTCGGGCATTTTGCGCAACAGTCGGGTCAGCAGTCAACACGAATTCCAATTTGTGTATAATAAGCCTAATATATGCCTATTTCTAGAGGTCTTATAATTTCTAGAGTATTATAAAGGTTTTCGATGATAAAATTCGAGGTCCCTATTTTCCAGAAATTCGTTTATCTAGCCTGGTTATCACTATCAGTCATAAATTCGTTATTGATCTATATGTGGATGTGCATGCACTGCATATCAGGAGTTGTCGAATATTATTTGCATTTGAATTTGACAAATCAATCAATTGCAACGAGAAGCAAGCAATCAGTTTTAATTATTTATTATCAGAATTTGAATCAATTATTAAAAAAACATTCCCTGATTTTCGACTATTTCACTTCAACGAATTGCCTTCATGTATCTTTGCAAGTTGCATAATACCAAATATCAGCTCGTAGAGAATTGGACATTTAGGAGACCAATTATGTGAAACACACATAACTATGTTCTTAATTGGACGTAGATGCTGATGAATTTAATCACAAATTTATGTTCATGCATCATATTTAATAGTGATGATCTAGAGCATTTAAACAAGTGAATGAAAAATCATGCATGTGGATAATTGAACATAGAGTAAAGTTTGAGAGTTTCAACAAAGGCATTGTGTTTTGTGAGACAGAGGTGCTAAATAGGTTTGCAGTTTGCACCAAATAGACTCTACTAGTACT
This sequence comes from Prostheceraeus crozeri, assembly GCA_907163375.1. Taxonomy (NCBI): domain Eukaryota; kingdom Metazoa; phylum Platyhelminthes; order Polycladida; family Euryleptidae; genus Prostheceraeus; species Prostheceraeus crozeri. The sequence goes on from CAJQUW010003879.1 coordinate 154,334, forward strand.
CTAGATTTCTGTGTGTCAGTTTGTGACAATACATGTATGGTACATTAAGTCTCCCAGAAATCACTAAGGTGTGATATTTTTTTCTGACGACAGCGAGTAGTGACGACTTTGAAAGTTAGATAGTCAGTCAACTATCATTACAAATCGATCAATCAGTCAATTGATTACAATATTACCAACAGTAGTTAATTAATTGCAAATAAGTGACATAAGGAAATTTGTGCATCATAAAGAATCGTAATTTTCTCACGAATGAAGAAAGCGCATGTAAATTATTCGAATAGAAATCGTGAATCTCATGCTTGTGTTGTTGATTTGTCTCGCTAATGAATTTCAACGGAACACCTCTCACTCTTAAACATTAAATGTCTAGTGATTTTTAAATTCGTAAAAATTGCGCATGATGCGAATTTGTAGGATCCTTCCTGTAATGCATCCATCAATATTTCTTATCAGCATGAGGAAGATGACTATCACGATCTTTTCTTCTTTTTTAGGACAAGTTTAAATTGAAATCCCCACCTGGAAATGTGGTAAGTGTCTTGAGTTAACGAAAGAGAAGTCACCGGTACAATAGAGATGTGCTTAGGCCATAAACACCAACCCGGACCCGCATTAATCTATACCATGCAGCTTCTCAGCAGTGTAGAATGAGACTTAAGCATTCCAACACTTTTTGATGTTTCAAATTTTGGATTCAAAATGAAAATTAGGGTCTGCAGTTATATTGAAAAAGTTCAGTTGTTAGTTTAGGTTATTGCATGTGAATTGCCGACGGAATGATCGTCGACATGAACTTCGGACACACGTGAACTTAGCTGTGCAGAAAAGTTGCAATTAAAATCTGCAAATCTAACGCTTCTAAAATAGTTTATCCGACTATTCAACATGAAATATTGTTGCTCGTATTCGGGGTTAGTTTGCGCACCTCTACTGTACACTACTTTTGTTCTCCGCATTCTCTGATTTTTTTTATCTTATGATATCAACTTAATTACCCTTTCAGTTGGAGGTCATGGTTACATCGGAATTAGACTTCGAGAAGACGCCATCAATAACACTGAAAATTCGTTGCTTCGTAAGTTTTTGATGCATGCATAGTCATTGTATTGTAAAGTTATTTGATGAAATACATATATTTGGATGAAACAGCTATGGCTGATCGTAATACATAAAGGAAAGTTTAAAAATAGTTCATCAAAGCCCAAAAACAGAGCTCTACAAAAAGTTCGACAAAATAGATACTGCATCTTTCTGTAACACAAAGATTTGATACGAGTGCTTCCATCAGGCGGATGAATTGCCATAGCTCCATATGATCGTCATCGAATTCGTCAATTTATGAAGTGAGATCAGCACATGAGACATAAGATAGCAGCACACCGATGACGATGTGTTATAATATAGTGTTTAATATAGTTCATACTCTTACGCATAATCATGATGCCTATTGACATTTTTTTCTCGAATCAATGTGAAATTTCTTCTATGAATATATAATCTGTAATTTGAATCCGATAGAGCAGATTTAATTCCCACCTTATTGCATTAGCCCATTTAATAGGCTAATGAATATTCTACATAACAGAACATTTCGACTCAAAATTTTTGCGTGGTAATATTGATCACATGGTAGTAAAAAAAGTGACCCAATGAAAGTGGAGATCAACGCCATTCTAATGTGCCACGCACAACCACGCACATTGCCTAGAACTTCATTTGATGTTTTTTTGAAAAAAATTTAACTTTTGAAGATCTTGAACTGAATAATTGAATGTTGAATGGCATCGTCATCGATAATAGGAACCTGAATAGCTGCCGCTTCATCCAGGGTTGGAGTGAAATGTAAATAACTTCAATGAGGTGCAAATTCCCACCAAAGGTTTCCCTGCGTTGTGAAAAAGCAAGCTTCGCATCGATCGCTCTATGCCAATAACACCAAAGTTCAACAACATTAGAAATTTAGTTGCGTACATTACATTGGACCGATCATTTTTTTCGATCAATTTAGGATTATGTAGATAATTAAATGAAAATAAAAGCTGTAAACATATTATCAGTTGTAAAACTCAGAACATCACACCAATCCACAATTGAGCAATGTTACGTCCTTTTTAAATAGTCATGTAAAGCTATCTACCAACTAAGCATCTAAAACTATGTAATATCTCAAACTAGCGTCTAAAAAGTATCTAAAACGTGAAGCACCTCTGCAGAGGATTATACATGAGTAGTCCACGTACAGATGAAGTGGAAGACCGATGCTACATGCGTCTAGGGCACAAAGTTGAAGGGCTGCCGCCTCATCTGCTACTGCACTTTAGTGTTGCACTGCACATTTGTGAATCACAAGATTTCTATCACATACGAGAAAACTTAGAGTCGATGTTCTACGCTCACTCACAACCTTCTTGTTGACTCTAAACGCGCTTCAGGTAACCTGAAGAAGATCTTGATTAAGATTTAAATTATGTATCGTGTGATCACAAAAGAAAGTTATCCAAGACCTACCACCGGAAACTTGGTTTTCCCAAAATTTTATATATTTTAGTATATATCTCTATATGATATAGAGATAGTATCGCAGGTGAATGGAGTCTAGTTTTTATTCCAATTCTTAGCTCATTCCACACTCCTTCTAAATCACGAATTTACATGCTTGAAAATATGAACGCCTGCCTTGCATGTTTGAAACACCAGGTGACCGTTGCTGCTTTCATGAAGCTGCTGTTATGTGAAGAGCAAATTCTTTTCGTCAGGTCCTTGGACTCCCACTCATCTGACGCAACCAGCATAATTAGATACGGCTGCAGTACAGCAAGACGCCGAGACTTGACTGGTGCTGCAAAATACGAACTCTTCGTCAAGGTGGCGAACTGTCTGCAGCTCACCGATAGCCCAGTAACCACACATCTTGGAGCGGTGTAGATCGCAGACGAGAGCGACAATTTTTGTGTTAAGCAATTTGGCAAATGTTCATTTCCCAGTCTGTATCAAATTGAGCGAATTGCATGATATTGGCGGTCTTAGTACATTTTTAGATAAGCTTATGGCCATATTCAGTTGCAATTTGATAAAGTGATAGTGAATACATGATGCTGACCATCGCAATTGGAGTGTTTTTGATGTTCTGAGGCAAACAATTGAATGCGAGCGACAACTTAAGGTCTTCACATGACAGATCCTGATGATCTTTTGCTACCACATAGAGTGTTTCAAAAATATCATCAGGTACATATCACCTTTGCAACTCAAATAAATATAATTTATTAATTTTATATGAATTTTAAGCTCTGAAAGCCCATTAAACGCGTTTTTACATCTTGTAAATTAGCAAGCTGAATCCTCAATTTTCTTATTTTGTCTAAATTAATTAAATAAAAGGGGGCTATTCAGGCAACTTCAGCAAAATCCAAGCCACAACAAAATTTCAGTTTTAATATGTATTTCTACGAAGCCTATTGCTTCATTAAAGTCATCAAAATGAGTATGTATCAATAAAGTTTTGACTGCATCTATGATTCATCTATGTATTTGAATAAGTATTGTAATCCATGTGCTGTTTATAGAAAGCATATCGTGCCAGTAGTCATAAAGCTAGTGTGACAATAATTACTGCGAATTTAAAAAATCAATGATTTTGCTAATTCTCACGCGTGTTAGAGCCTTTATTTCACTTCTCACAATTATCAAGTTAGCGGCATCTTTGTATCCACATAAATGTAAGCCGAATGGGATAATTGACATGTAGGCATCATATCAAGCAAAGGTAAATGCAAAATTAAATTACCTGACTTTTCGAAGATATGATCATCGTTCTCTCTGCATATTTGTAGGATCGAGATAAAGCAACAAACAAGTTGACTGGTACAACGGATTTCGTTCTTGTCATTGAAGTTGAAAATGTAATTGAAAAGGGCAGTTACACATTTGATCATTCTGCATACACGGCTGAACTTCGTGCAAACACATCTGCAGTAAGTTTGATATATAATATCTAGCAATATAAGGTTGAATTTTGCAAATGACCTTCATCCTCAACAGACCACTGTCGTGAAAATTAGTCCAGCACCTATTAATGCGACAAACAGAGAAGCAGAGTTAGTGGTGTATCCAACATATTCGATTAAATTCATCGGTAAGGTTTGTTCTTTCACTGTGTATGATTTTTGTTGTGCATTTTAATTTCTGTACTTGAATACTCTATTGATAGAACAATATTCGCATTTTGGATTGTGTTTTATGGAATTTGTCTATGTTGTGCGTAGGATAATCATCGCTACATAATATTTAAGATAAATCTTATATTGACGTTCTGATGATATTTGGAAGTGAGGTGGATCGTGGATGCATTCTTCTACTTTGCATTTTTGTCTATAATTTGTTCAGTGGCATGGTAGCTATCGTATGAATAAATGCTTTCATCAAATTGTTCGTAAATAAATCAGCAATAAATTATAATTATTCGTCATGCTGCAAGGGAAGCACTGCAGTTGCGTTCAAGATGCCCAAATGCTTTTGATGAGGTCCCACATACCGTCCTCCTCATAACTTCCCCGCCTTAGACTTAAGAAAGTCACTTTACTGGTGGCCTTGCGACTTCATTGCTAATCTCTCTCAAAGAACCACTATGGAAGACATTCATGTGTCTTCAGAGCTCCTGTTGACTGGTGTCCCTCAAGACAGTGCACTATCCATCACACTTTGTCTACCTGTTATACGTGAAAGAGTCTACTTCTCTAAATACAATTTTTCAGCAAAAATATGTCTGACTTAAGCCCAAATTAAAGTTTCACTATCTACTGAGCGAATTACTCAGATGATGCTCTTACTTCCTTTCCTGTTCCTACAGGAAATCTTAGCAGCTGCTGTCGCACGCCTGCAATGTTTTAAAATTGACAGAAAAGTGATTCACAAGGAAATTTACTCAACTGCAACCCTACACGATCTCTATCGAATTCAGTAGACATCACACCCATCTTCGACGACATGAATTTCCACAAACACATTCGATAGACATGTGCTGGAGTGAATGAAGAGATATCCGTCCTCCATTTTCTGAGCTAATTCCATTTCTTATGAACAAGTGCACGCTTTTACTTTAAAATAAAGTTTGCCAGATTATTACATAGTTGTCGAATCGTATTTCAGAATCCCTTCTATGTTTGATAAAATTTGTTGCCAAGGAAAATGTTGGTAGAGAGGGATTCTATCGTGGATATCTATGGCCCTAATAATCTGTCATACTCTATAATGGATAGAGGATAGCTATACGATTCTCTGACATAGCTCGTGAAATTATTTGATGTATCCCTCGGGATTCATCAAATAATTTCCCTCTCTATATCCCAGAGAATCGCCTAGCCATCCTCTATCCATTACAAAGCAATGCACATCAGAAAATTATTTGTGTGTTGAAAGTAGTGTTTGATAAACGCCTGCAGAATGCTAATTGCGCATCTCATTTAGCAATGTCCTTAATGTAGTCGACCAAAGCAGGAGGTGCTTGCGAGTGTAGGAAGTGCATGGGATCTGAAATCAAATGTACAGTTGACTATAACGAACGATTACATTCGATCGCAGGCGATACTCGAGGAATGAGAAAAACGACTGTATACATTTGGAGAAGATTCATGCAACCAATCTTGCGACTGATCGTTTCCACACACCTGCACAATTCTAGTCGTTTATGTATGTGCATCAGCGGTCGTAGACCTGGTGTTTTGTCATTCAAGGTCGTACAACTCACCAATACTTCAATATGAAAATGATAAATGATGATATTCAACACAATTCCGTCAAACTTCGGTACCACACACACTTCAACTAGACGTTGATTCCTAATAAGATAATAAGATCTCATAATTTCTTTTATATTTTCAGATCCTTTGATTCAGGATTATTTTTCTATAAACAACAGCACCGGTGAGGTTACGTTGATCAAAACAAATCCTACACCAAGAACAAGTCCTTATAAAATCACGTTAGAAGTAAGTTTCTGTATGCCGTATATCATTACATACACTGTCGGTCTATCTTATTAAATATTTGTCCATTTTTGAGAAAAAATCACATGACTTGCACGCAAGTATTGCTTATCACACACATGTTGGACGCTAGCGAGCTTATTTGTCGCAATTGCTTCTAAATTGGCGAAACAGTTAAACTTGCAGATTTTCTTATTCTCGTATTTATTTAGAGCATTTCTACGGCGCTGAGCCGTAGAAGCTTACAGCATTGGACTATGTGACGCTTCTTATATTTAGTTTCTATTCTAACGTAATTGATGCAAGTGTTAACTTGAAGAGTGAAAGCTAGTAAATAAACGCTCTGCTATGACAAGGGCGAGTGATTTTGAAAAATAATTCAATTATAAATTCTGCTACATTTTCAACCACATTTCAGAGATAGAATTTTGATGCAAGTCTTGACGTCCTGATGCAAAGCAGGATTGAAAAAGAAACAATAGAATTCCAAAGTAGTTATAATTAATTCATAGAAAATGGCTTGTGCAAAATACACCTAATTATGTTTTTAAAATTTTGTGCAAAATACGTGGGATATACACGTAATATAAACACGTAATATACACGTATTTTTTTATATTTAAAATAATAACAATGAAATCTTCGTTGGCATGCGGATCTTCCTACCTCAAAATGCGCGTATTTTGCCGTAATAGTAATTCCTCATTGCATCATCGTCGATACAGTCTCTGGTGATGTGATGTTCTCTCCAATCACACTTCAGGTTGGAATGGTCGGAGATTCATCAGCCACCACTAAGTCGACTGCTTCATTGGATGTCAGCATTCTTCCAGCCATAGATGTGCCTCCACATTTTTCTGGCGACTCTCTGAAACCAGTGGCAATTCCTGAAACTCTACTGCCTGGTCCTTCATCCTTCCCATTCCGAACTGTGACTGCAGCTTACTCGGAGGTGAGTCAGTGATTGTTTGTATTATGACATGCTTTTGTTTTGTTATTCAAGCTCTGTGTTTTACTATGAGGATTATGATTTTATGTTTGTTACAAGTGTGAACCTTTCAGGGTGTCGACCTTGAATATCTTGAATTAGAGAAAAGCAACCTTGAAATCATTGAAAATTACCCGATATTGAATTTGGGCATCAAACTTTGAATGACTGATGAAAGATATTTTTTGATTCGCCAAGATGACAATACTCATATAAACCCATCGGCAGTCCCTTTTGATCATTGTTTTGATCTGATTTGACATGCTGTTGAAGTATGAGACACATCAGCTGCTTCTACCTGAATACGTACGTGTAATACATTCAATCATGGTTGCATTACTTTCCGTTAATAAGAGTTATTGTGCTTTTGTTGAGAACATCATTGAGGACTATAACATCATCTTGCTTTCACATTTATGGAATTAAGGACCATTAATAAAATCAGCAGAAGTGGAATCATAAGATGAAATCCTAGTGTTACTCAATCAATTCAGAAAAGAATCTTCAGCCGAAAGTTATATTGTAAAAGAGAAGTATGCACAACAAAACGTCTGTCTCTCGGCTTGATCACTTGTGTTAATAAAAATTCAAATGCTGTGCATTTATGTCTGGGCGTTGTAAACAAATCTCTTTAAATTCCACCGTACGTCTGAAATTGGCATTACTTAGTCCAAAGTGCAATATAGACCACTGAATACTGCTTGGTTCTAGAGTCTCTGAATGATGACACAAATAAATATGTACTAATGAAGATGAAATTTTACTATGTTCCCTTAGTTCTTGTAGTTCTCCCTTTACAAAATGATTCAGAGACATCTCTTCTGTACTTAAATGGACAGAAAAATATTAAATGCATTTACTTCTTTAATCGTGAAGGGCCAGGTGGTTGCATGTCCAAGAATGTAGTTGATCGCATTAAATGTAAAACATGTACATCATTTTATATAGGGGAAATTAGACGAACTATGATATCACGTCTAAGGGGGAATTGTAAACTTTCATCTTCAATAGTTTATATGCATTTGTGTAAACATTCCATGATTCCAGATCAAGCAGTAGTCAGTGGTCTATATTGTTTTTTGGACTGTGTAATACCGATGTCAGACGTGCGGTGGAATTTCAAGAGATGTGTTCACAACGCCCAGACATAAATGTGCAGCACTCGTTTTTTTAACACAAGTGATCAAACGGAGTGCGAAACGTTTTGTGGTGTATACTTCTTGCAATATTATTCTTAGACAACATAACTTTCGACTGAAGAAAGATTTCTTTTCTGAATGCCAAACAACCGAACTTCTATGCCAACCGATGAATTCCATGGATTAGTGTTACTTAATTATTAGCTGCAAACTAATGTCTATGACATGGGAGTGGTGGGCGATTCTCTCTCAACAAGCAAAATACAGCGTTACGTTATTCTGTGTATATCAGAATGCCAGATTGAATTTTGTTACAGGATTTAGTCTATGAAATGAATATTCTATTTTGTATTTGTTTGATATATCCTCATGTTTTTTTTCAAAGAAATTATAAATTCGAAAGTAGGAATTTCATTGTAAAATGACGTAAACGCGGATTTTAGGGCATCTATAGAAAGCATGACTTGGATTATATAATGAATTTGCTGCCCGGTGATGAAAAACACATGAAAGCAGCTCAACAGAGATTGAGAGACGATCTAGCAATAGGCTGAAGCAATTACTTATTTTCAAAAGTCATACAAATACAAGCACTTTTCCTTCAAAATGTCCAAATACAGAAACATACGCAATTCTTACAAATTCTGAAGTGCAAATACAAATACATCTTATGGAAATTCTAGAATACAAATAGACGAAAAGTGTGAAGATTTATTTCAAAACAAATGAAAAAGCATTTATTCCAAGTCTGCCTAGCAATCATTGGCTTCATGCATCAGCTGCGGATTATATTGGCGGGTTGTTTTTAATCGAAGAAATATGGAAGCTTGTTCGAACAGGTAATGGATTTCTATTCAACAGATGCAAGCACTACATGAGGGATGCTGTATAACAGAGTTGGCTTATTTAATAAAGGCCCTTCATTCGAATAGTAGTCATGCTCAGCTTAACAATAAGAAATCTAGATGCATTAGTTGCACCGCGTATGACCGTGTGGAACCAGCAGAAGACGTGACAACGTGATATTTTAAATTAAGAATTGTTATCTATAAACCATAGATAGCTTGAACATGAGTTAGTTATATTTATCAACATTTTCATCATTTTTATTGATCGCAGATCGCAGGATATGTGGTGAGTATTGCTGATTAGTCCCGTAGAATCTCGCATGTGAAATTAACTTTCTGCTCTGAATGAAAGTATATATATTAATTACATCAAATTAATATGCCTTGTGAGTATATCATGAAACAGTTCTGTAACAATTTTGCTTCTTGCAGTTATGGAATGAATAATATTTTTCGTCCATGTTCCCATTTGCAGTTGGATGATTATTCTTACTAATATGCATAAACTCCATAAATGCATTTGTAATATATCAGACATGATTTGCATTGCTTCTTGCCATAAAATCAGCAAACGTTTAATCATCTGTGCTCATTATCCTTTTTTTCATTTGAAGTTATTTACGATGTAACTTAAGTACTTTGACTAATTAGAGAGATGCTCGTGTAGATCCTTGAAACTAGCAAATGCCTTACATTTATTCACTTACTTAGCATCTCAATTTCTTATAAACATGTGACATCACATTTGCAGTACATCAACTTGCTTATCCCTTACTGATGCTGTCAACTAGTTTGGGTCTCTGTTAACCGAGCAAACTTGTGATTCCTTGTGGGATGAAACTGCGAAACTCTCTTACATTGATTACCAACACTTACTTAGAGAGATCTGTTATTGTGAGTGATGCGACTGACCTTTCTGTAATTTGCTAGAATGGTTTCGTGCCTTAAATGGTGCGGGATGAGTTAAAGAATAATAATGTATTTCTTCCTATGAAAATGTGAGTAAAACACGATCAGCCATAGAAACATCAGTTCATAAAAACAAATGGCGTCGGAATCCTGGGATTAACCAAACCTCCCAATGTGTAGAAGCGATTCAGGAATTCAACTGCATGAGGAACATCTTCGTGATAGGTAGAGAAAACCGAAATAAAGTTGCAATTATGTCCCCGAGTTACTTGAAATTGAATGATATGGGTCATATCGCAGCAAACAATGACATGAAAAGTTAATTTGTTCTTGTAGTGTCCGTTTCAATGTGCTGTTTTCAAATGAATCAACCATGGCAAATGTTTTTTTTGTCATCCAGCAATTTGTGTAGAGAATGTTGTCCAATAAAACTGCATCAATCAACTGCTTTGAAAGTTCTATTTTGTCGCTTGGATCAATGAATGCAAATGATTCTCGCAGAGTAGAGCTTGAGCTTGAACCTTTATATTTCAAGTGCTTTTGACTCTAGTGCTTCAGTACAATAGAACGTCCACAAATAAAGCAAAATAATTCATTCTTGGGATTGGATTGATCCACTGCATTTTCTCGGATTTATTGCTGACCTCAAAAGAAATCGCTACTTTGCCTTTCGGCAGTATTAAACGGTATTGAATGACAAGGATGAAGCGTCTACAGTCCGTTTCCTAAATCGTTGCACACCACGAAAAGCTTTTTTATCTTTTGCTTATTCTCATAAAATCTGATCGTGAGCTCATAATTGATTGACTACTAAATTCATTCACTTGACCAGTCGAGATACTAGACTTAAGTGATTGGAACCTTGTTGGAAGTTGCTTCCAAACGAAAATGACATTTGAAAATGGTTTAACTTTTTTGTGCAGCAATTTTTCCAACGCTCTGTATGCATTCTGCAGACGCATTCGCAATGTGATGCCTTTGCTTTGCCAATGGCAACAATACCTGGTGAGCAAAAATTTGATATACAGTTGACGCAAATGCAATTTATAGAAGACCGTCACCACATAGATATTAGCATTGAAAACATAACGATTGGCTTTATCCGGTAATTGAGTTGATCCAAGAGTCTGTAACATAGAGTTGGAATATAGAGGTAGAGTGTCGACTCAAAAAAGTATCTGTATAAAGTGGAAATTTTTATATGAAAACATTCAGTTTTTTACGGAGATTACGCTCCCGTGGTCCAAAAAAGTTATTTGAGCAGTTTCAAAAAAAGGCAAAATTTTGCCAATTTATATACTACCGACATGACGCCCCTATATAAGTAGCATGAAACACGTTGAATATCAAAATGAATGAATATTTGCTAGTAAGCATTCTAACTAATCGGAAATTCAGCTGATTATCAAGGGAATTTCATGAACCGCATCACAATGGAAGTCTTCATGAAAACGTCGCGATATTATTCGTGCTTTCTTGACTGAAATTTCAAGTTTTTAATTCAATTTTCACCGGCATGATTCTATGATCCACTATATTTATGTTTCATTTCTTGCATCTGAATAGTGATGTGAACCCATTTGCATCTTTCTAAGTAAATTGAAATCATTGTCTTTGAAGTGATTTTGCTCTGCCAGTGGCAGGTTGCCTGTTATATGATCACGCTTAAGAAAATACTTTAAGAGGTTGAGCATGAAAGTAATAGGAACCTATCGAATTGCTAATTTAACAAACATTGAATATCGAAGTCTGTCATGACACGGAGGATCTGTAAAATACCATCATTCCTTCTGCATTACAATCATGATAACTCAATTACGTGGCAATTTCTTCAAAACTGCAAAAGTTTGCATATCTCACATTTGTTAACAATTACCAACTATATCCCCTCACGTTCATTTAATAAAATCGAAAGTGTATACACATGGGGGATTTAATAAATGCTGAGTTACCACTCTACCAACTCTATGGTCTATAATATGAGGAAAGCAAAACTTATCTTTTTTACAAATGACAGTGAAATCTGCAAATGTTGCATTTTGCCTTTCAATATGCATAAGGTTTCACTGTAACTTTGGGTTGCTCTAATGATAGGTTCATAATAACTTGTGAACATGTATTCTCACTTGAGTTGTCCCGAATGCCAAATTCGTCTACCTGCGTGCAGTGCAGAGCTAAGAAGCGCCAAAACTCCTTCATTCCGTATGTTTCATCTCTGATCAACGCAAATATGGTGTCTACATGAATTTACTTGTATTCTAATTGTTTGTCGTGACTTTTTTCTTCACTGATCCGACTGTCAAAATTTACAGTTTTTTGCCTTTGTGTTGATGATTTTCATTCTTAGAAATATACACTTATCTACTTAATGTTTTTGCATTTGTTATTGTATATTTATAATGTATATTTCAACATATTATATATATATATATATATATATATATATATATATGCACCCCGGGACTTCGTGCATACAACTGTCGTCTACTGTGTCATTATTCGACGAGGGTCATTTGTTGACTTAAATAAGCAGAATAACAGCGCATGCATGTAGTTGTAAGCTTGCAATATTTAATGACTGCCTTTGTTTCCTCGATGTCAGCGTGCTCTGGGAATTCACCAGACATAAGAAGAATCTTCAGACTGGAGATAGTCGACTTCTTGTAGTGGTCAAAACGTAACATTTCAGTTAGACAGAAAGAACATCAACTTATTAATTCCAATATTTTGTCAACTTGTTGCTTAATGTTGTTAACTTGTTCATTTTTCCAACTGATGGAATTCATTATTTGACATACATGAAGCATTGTTATTATTGAGTCTATAAATCATTATTTTATTTGTGCATAACGGTGTATACGTAGATTCATCGGCAGTCATCTGAATTACGCTAAACTGCTATAATCCTCATGATGGGTTAAATCTGAAGGACTTTGAAAATGATATTTTGGTTAGCTAGATTTCCAAATTCCTGAATGTTAGTAAATGTGATAAGAATGGTATGAGATTCAAATATAACCCAAATATAGTTAAAATAACACAGATTTATGACTTAATTGACTTAAAGTCTATTACCTTGTAATGTCTAAATTCTGTATACACTGTATGTATTATATACCTACAAACTATGTCAAGTCCAATTAAACAAGCAACTTTTAGTTGTAAATCAAATATCATACTCCATCCATAGACCATGCATCTTCAAATAGATTTTCAACTCGCAACTGTCGCCGCTCACTTTGTCACTTTGTTACTCAAAAAAATACAGCATTTTCATTTTCTCAGCAATTCTTAAACTCGGAGACTATATTTCTACAGAAGCAGAAGCTGACTTAGCTTGTCTCACTTTCGCATGTAGTACATACTGAAGCACTTGAGGATTATTTGAAAGCATGAATAATATTAAAAAGATCGTATTTTGAAAGACATTTTGGGTTCAAATAACAATCGTCAATCTGGAAGTCACTTTACAAGGCTTCTGAAGCAGGCACGATGATGTAGATTGAAGACTTAACTTTTTCGCTGTCCTTTACCACAGCCTTGGCATCACGATTTTGATTGCATATTTACTATGCATATTTTGATTTTGACGCAATATCATTATTTTGACGGAATAAATAGCACTATTTCTGTATATATTATCGAATGCCAACACAACACGCGCAGCTTTCAACCAATCAACCTTTCGAATAACAATCACCTGTGGTGGTTGGACGAAGTATGAAATAAATTTCTTCTTGTTTTGTTCTTGATAACAGCTGCTTTAGCACAACTGGTCAACCGATCAACTAATTGAAAATTCGACTTGATTTTCAAAGCATAGTTGTCTAAAAGCTATGTTACACAGTTTGCAAGAAACAAGTTGGGTAAAGTAATTTTTAAGCATTCTCTGCAGCAATTGTGTGTGATGCGGCGTCGGATAATAGGGACAAAACATTTTCGTTGACTTAATTGTCGGCAAATTACGTCGATTGTTTATTACGAAAATAAATCATTGACAAGGAAAAGACGATGTTTCCTAGAAAAAGTTCACAAATCAAAAAAATGTTCATTTGTGGTACCTATGTTAAATTATATAGCTTCATTGTACTTATAATTCTTTGTGATACTTTATAGTGGTTTATAGAACTTGGATTCCCCTAGTTATTACCGAGAAATTTCTACTTGAGCTACCTTTCTGAACATTTTGCTACCTTGATTTTCAAAGTACATGGAGGTAGTTAAAGTAAGATAGGTACCTATCTTACTTTCAAAACCAAGGTATCAAAATCTATCGTCTTGGTTGCATTTTCTACCTTACACTGTATATATGATGTGAATCTTTAATGTTACATTGATTAAATCACATGTGCATCAACATTTGATGACTTATAATTTCATTAGAAAGAATGGTTGTTTGCTCAGCGTTAACCACAAGTAGTCAAAATCAGCAGTTAACTACTGCAAGTTTTTTTGCATCAATATACCAGTTACTTCTAAAACCATGCGCGCTTTCTTGTCCTTACAAGTGTATGTCCTAAGGAGGTTCATGAAACATCAACGAAAATATCTGAATTTCTGCATTTATGATTTCTACTGTCCAGGTAACTTTGCCGGAACGTCATTACTTCACATAGTATTATGGATTATGCTATAAATTTCAATGTCAGTAAAATACATTAGGAAATGCACGCTTTTTGGGTTTCTCAGATATCAACAATATTTGAAATATTTGTGATTACTTTAAAAACTGCATCGCACATGTGAAAAAATCCATATGAGTAGATTTAACTTATTAGCTTGGTTGCGATTTAGTTAAGTCTACTCATATTACTTCAGTTCAAATGGAAGACTCGAATAAGTAAATGAGGCAGTCACATGAAGATTTTTTCTCACGTGATTACCAAACCATCGCACATAAAACATTCGGAGTTCATCCGGCTGTTATCACTAAAGTTGTACCGCTCTTGAAGAACCATTTGCGCATATTCACTTATCTATACTTTACACGTAGCCTGCCAGTAGATCTGTACGTAGCTCGGTCAATCATCATTAGCATGTGCGATAATTCTTTACTGTGCATATCAGAAAATCTTGAAATTTAAATGAAATATTTGCGCTCTGCCCAAATCAATTAGTTGATAAAGTTTCTAGCTGATTTGATGATTATTGCCTTTATATTTTTCAGACACCGTTATGAATTAATTGTGACTTACTATTATATTCTTTATGTTCTCCCTTGCATGACGTGTTTGCATGAATAAGTGCAGAACAATATCATGTCTCTTCATGAAACAGATATTCCTGTAGTTTTGGTGAAATGATGGCTAACATGGTCGTCTTTCACTCCACGATGCATTTGTGCCAAGAGAATCGTGCACTTCTCCGAAAGGAATCATGCATTTATGTCTGTCCTTATTTATCAGGTTAATGAAAACTTATTTCACGCGAATTGAGTATTTATTGGTATAGATGTAAACATAGTTATCTAAATGATAAAAGACATGTATGACTCTTATGCATGAAATCGATCATGATACACTGATAAGTGAACAGACTGAAATTGAAATAAATTGATTAATCACATTTAACTTCTTGATATACAGTTTAGATGTTTTAGTGGTTTTTTATGTTCATTTTTAATAAGCACATTGGTAAGTCTAAATCGAATTGAATGAAAGTACATCTTTCTGTAATTGGCCATTTAAATGTCTTCAGGTCATGATGGCATATTTTTGTCTACGAAGCTAAAGATGTTGAGATTTGGTAAGCCTCCTAATGTCGGCAAATGCATATTTTGGTCAATGTAATTTTAGTCAATTTAACCACTTGTTTGCATACATAACCGACCTGAGGCATGAAAATACAAATGCAAATGACAGGAAATGATCTCAAGACGTTTGATGTTAAAAGTTATGACTTTAGATAACATAGAAGTTCTTAATTTTAACTTCTATCTTCTTTCCATTGGATTTACATGTATTTTCTTTGATCCTGTCTGACTAGAAGAGGAATCGGATAGAACTCGGCAGATGCACAGATTCGTTGTTGCCATAAGGTGTACATCATTCTGTGAAGTTCTCGTTTTCGACCTCGTTCCCTGCTGAAACTCGTTCTGACTGCTGGACTATTCTGGCCAGCGATCGCAAGGATGATATTTCTTTTATTTTGAAGGTGCTCTGCTAAAATATTCATTGCTTCTTTTTATTTGATATTTAATTTAAGGCTAGATATTATAATAATCATCACATATTATATCACTAATTTCTTCATGTACATGACTAACCGCCGAGAGAAGTTGGAAATTTATCGCTTCAACATGCTGCTTCAGTGATAAATTCATCATCACCGAATTAAGTTATTTGTACTGAATGAAGCACATCAGTTATAGCTGCCGACCTTTTTAGTACACAGTTCGTGAACACACAAACAGGATTGAATATCAGGATAGTTCTAGTGCATTGAGTGCGTGTTCACTGAAACACCTTCGCCGAAAATGTGATGGAAATTCAATTTCTGTTAAGTTTCATAGTCAGGCTAGTCAATAGCGCTTACAATAAGATTCCACTGCCCTGGCAGTTAAATTGACCCTACTTTAGACTGGATAATGGATTGATTTGTCTTGGACTAAATTGACTGCGCTATAGACAGGCCTGACCGGTGGAGAATCTGTTGAGAGACTGAAGTACAATATATTGCAAAACATAACAAATTTTTCTCGATTGATGGAAACTAATTCACCGCAACATTTTCTCGCGAGTTGATGGTCGCTTACATTCATCATTTGCTTACCGACAAAATTTCTCATATGCATCGGGTTAGTCTATGAGTTGACGACGGCCGGATTCTTCGTAGCTAGAATCTAAAGGAAAGTACCTTCTTATGATGGGCAGCAACGTTGTGTTCTCATACATTACTGAAAGTTACGAATACATCATTGAAGCCCTATCCATATGTATTAAAGTCTGTTAAAATTCAGTTACGGTACATGAATTCTTAAGCGAATGTTGAAATAATTCCCTCCATGATATGTGTCCAGATAGGATTGTGTCCAATGTTGACTGTTTTTATTTTCCAAGTACAGAAGTTTCGCGTGAAAAATAATTTTGCGAGGGACTCGCGCTCGCGAAATTTGCGAAAATTTGAGGTAGGTTCATATTTCCAGGAAGATGTTTTCAACCACAGAGGAAACTTTATGAAATCATATGCGCGGATGCGGAGATCCAGCATAATACATCGTGCAGAGTGCATTCAGGATACTTGTAGATACCTTTGATACATCCTTGAAGCTCGCATTGACGGAAGTACGCTGAACAATTTTATTTTCATTGTTTTCAAAAGAACCATAAAGCGCAATTTCAAAAAGAGAGAAAGGTTGTCGCTTTATTTTTAGTTTAACGGTGTCATCCACACACAGAAGCAGATTGTTTAAGCGAAAACTTCAGATAATATTGTGCACAAGTTTTGTCGATAAAGTTTGTACTTCTGATCATTATTGAAAAAGATGACAGGCGCATGAAAGACGTTTACAAACTTATCTGGAGAACTTGTTATCGCATGTGTCTTTATGATCCAGCTGTTAAGTTATTGAGACTTAATGTTGAATATGGCTGTTGATTGTTCGATAGCTATGGCTTTTTTGTCAGGAGATTGCCATTTCATTAGCATTGCGTGTTGCGATGCTTCCCTCTAGATAAGCAGAAGAAGAGACGACTTGTCTGTTTCTGTGGTATCATCGCTGGTCTTCTCTTATTTAGCTGTATGTCAGGATTATGAAGGGCGCCAGGAACGGTAGGTCGATCTTGTTTTGCTATGAAAATATTCACGCTTTACTGATTCGTAACTATTGCGGTTAGGATCGTTTCAGATAAGTTAGTAAATCCACAAGTCAGGCATAATCATCTTTGCACTGCGGGAATTCTCTTTTTCATCTGATGATAAATATCTTTTACCATCTATGGATGACTACTGGTAGATTGAATTTGCAAGAGGATTGCTCTCCGATGGCTATCATAATACACATCAATAGCTTGAATCGGAAGCACTGCGAAATATTTTAGATTTCAGAAATTCAAATTTCTTTTCTAACTTCTTTGAATATCCTTATTTAGTATGATCCTGTGTACCGTGAACCTTCCGAAGTCATATAGCTGTCGTTATTGTAACCTAAATCCAAGCCGCTAACCTGCTTTTCATCAAAGCTTTGAACATTAAGTATCAGTGGATGATTTATTCAATTTGCTCTCTTACAGCCTCCGGTCAGAAATATATCCTTCTCAGTGCTAACATACAAAAATGTCTTTGGCTTTTTCGGGTAAGTCGATTACTGGTTGTCAGTGATGTGATGTGTATGTCAGTCATGCTATGTTGAATGAAAGACAATGAAGTTTCGTGCTAGACATGGCATTGGTATTTGCTGTGGCAGCAATAATTTATACAACTGTGACCGACGTAGATCTTCACAGCGTGGCTCCGTAAATCCTATTACAGACCAATATGCCGTAATCGGACCAGTCTACGCTGAACAGAAGAATGGACAAGAGAAGCCGAAGCTGAGAATTTCACATCAACGGCCACCCAATGTAAATCATCTATCTATTATCATCATCAGCTTCTTTTACAAATACGAAACCTGTTTGAATTCAATGGCAGAACTACCAATTGCCATTTTTAGCAACACGGTCAGTCATTAAATATTCTGAATGATTCACCTTGACATTCAATATTATGCGTTTTCTTGGCGAGAAAATAAGAGATGGATGGACAGTTTTGAGACTTGTCACAATAATGTATTGAAACTATCCTTGACACTATTTGGCAATATTAAATACCCAGCTTTCGGTATGTTGCCGGTATGTTTCCGCCCATTGTTGCCAAACCTCGAGAGTCATTGAAAGTCGGCAGGAGAGGCTTGTTCTCTTGTATCCATGCTCTAGCCAAGCATGTTAGCACTCTCAAGTATTTCTCCCTCGCTCGAGGTGAAAGACGATGTTAAATCATTACATACATTTTACTATATCCGGTGGTCTATGCAAAATAGAAAAACTCGTAATTGATAATGTAGCTGAAGCTGCCATGTTTACTGATGCGTTAAAAAAATGGCACACCCACGAGCTTTCGTGATATCTACACATAAGAAATAAAATGAAAAGGTGAGATAGGATTTAAATATAATTGATTGCAATACCTCATTGATTTTAGTCACAATTTCGGGGTAGGAGTCAATGTTGTAAAATTAGCCTGAATTTCGTTTCCTATTGCGGTCGCTTTGTATTTAGCCTTCTTTTATCTGGTTGCAGATGCGTACATAGTACGCACATGTACATGTAGCTAGATGATTATGTATTGTGTTATTGCAGATGAGAATGCTCATCATTTAATGCTGTCCACAATTCGCTGTAGTCAAATAGTGCATGAACCATTTGTTATAGAATTAAGAAGCCAAAAGTGAAACTTTGAGAAGTGAAACCAAGAGTGGAATACTTTGAGAAAGATTTTCATTACTTTCGCCAGAGTAGACTTTGGAACAAAGGCTAATAAAATTGTCCTATAACGGATTGCATACACATGGTGCTTCATCTCTAATTAACTCAGAAAGTTTGGATTCCCTAACTTCTGTCTTGCTTGCAAAGGCACTTAGAACATTTTTAAACTAACGACAAAATTTGATGACCTAGGAAGCAATTTTCATTAATGGATGATCAACCTGAGTTGAATAAACAGCATTTGAAAAGGAGCATGGTCCCTGTCCTTTGAAAAATACCAATTTCCAAAAAAATACAAATTTCATTGTGAAGGCAATAAAAATCGAGAGGGAAATGGAAAATTTTCTTTCCTCAAAGAACTCCTTTAATTGATTTTGCATGTGAATTTGAACATGCACTCATCATACTATAACTTAATTAGTCTGCTTATGCTTTTTTATTTTTTGTTTTAATCCTCTTTTGTTATACCCTAACATCAAATGATCAATCTCCATTACCAATAATGCTTTCGAAATTTATAAGTATTTCAAAATAAACGCATTCTGAAGGCAAACCATTAAATTATGCGATCGAGATATGGAAAATTTCCTCCAGGAAATGTTGCTCTCGTTAATTTGTCGATGATCTTCTGACCTGTCCTCATACGTGCTTGATTCGCTTTCTGTTTGTATCTGAAATCTGAATATTTACGAAGGTGTGACTCCATAATTCACTGTATTGTCCAAAACAGCTGATCTAAAGCATATCTCAGCATTCATCGCTACATCTGCTAATGTTTTCTCCGTTCATGTAAATTCAGAAACACTGGAAAGTCTGCGAGCGCTTTTATGTAAATGCTGCGGCTATGTTTCATGGTAATTAGCATTTTAAGTCGTCCCCTTGAGACAGCTCGTTTATGTTGACGAAAACGAACCTTTGACAAACAACATTCTTCATTCTCTCTTGTGTGAACTAATGAAATAGTTAAAAGTCAAAAATGTTTTACTCATACGCACCCAACCCTAGGCATTCAGACATGCTGGGATGCTAGGAATGCGCAGCTCTCATGAGGTTGGTGTTAATACTTAAAGTAATCTCTAGTGAGAGTGGTGCCTTCCGCAGCGGCCAGAGTCGAACCATGAGCCCTCTACACTTCTGCACTGATGTGCGCCCCTTTACCAACTGAGCTATGCTACCATCTGAAGGATGACTGTGTATGTAACATAACCGTTACATCTTAGAATGGGAAAAAATTCCACTGTAGTTTGCTCGTTAACTTAAGGAACTATTCCTGCATTTGTATATATATTCTGGCAAAGGTGGAACTGGTTCGCTCAATGATAAAATTACTGAGCAAGGAGCTCAGCTAATCGCTATTGCGTTAACAACGGACCGATTAAGTGAATTGTAGATATAGCGATAGGGCAACGCCTTAATGTCAGAATGTTAATGGAACTGCTAATAACGGAGTAAAATATGAGTTGGCCGCTGTAAAAAGCGATTAATGCATTTTTTCCTCTCTTTGAAATATAAAACAAATTTCAGATTTTGCAACCTACATATATTTAGGGAATTATGTTTTTCGAGTGAAATAGAAGAAGTACAGTTGATTCATCAAATACAGTATAACAATTGAAAATGACAGTGATAACCTCGATTGTTTTCACTGGTCTATTTTCCTTGTCTAATCAATGCAGTCCTACTGGAAATAATGCTAATCTAACCCTGCTTATAGGCAGGTGAATTAAAAGAAAAAATATTTAAACCATAGCATTTGTACTTAAATGGTAGATGAGTATTACTCAAGCGACTTGAGTTGGACCACTCCTTCTACAATGCGGATCAACGAACGACAAAATTTTCAAAGCATCTCGATCTCTTGGCTTGATAGATATCTGAGAGGTTGGCGCAGCTGAACATGAACGTCAAATTCAACTTCGTTTCAGATGTTCCAAGTCGTCATGCAGTCTCCGAATCATTCGTAAACTGGACTATGAAAACAAAGATAGGTCATTTGCGGTGAATTTATCAATTTATGATGGAATAACAGTGAGTCTTGTGTATAAGTTACTTGTTCTTGCCTGTGTTGTGAAAGATGCACGTAAAATTATTAGCTTTACTAGTTGGAGATAGTTAAAATAATCGGTCTTGTTGACTGACTTGGAGCATTGGTATGTGCGTTTGAAATGCAATTAAATATCTATTAGCCCCGTTCCTCATGACGACTGTACACACATGGGCAACATTTGGATAACTATATGTACATACTATAAGAAAGGTCACGAAAAAAACTTTATAGCAATTATGATACTGTTTATCGTCAAGTCAATGCATGCAGTAGAGAAAGAAAGAAGGCGGCCACAACACAAAGCGGAACATCCTCTATAGGCCGATAATGCGCCACTTATTCGTTATATATTAAGTATGAAGCCATTCGCGAAAATACACTGCGAATATATCCCGTGAAAAAATGAATAAATGAACTTTGTTTACACTCGGAAGCATATTAGGCACGGAGACCTTCTTCCATGTGGCCGAGTTGTCAATTATCCCACTCTCATTCTTTCAGTGCTGAGTGTGAGGCAAGAATGCACAGTGTGCCCATTTTATATGTCTTAGCTTTGACTCGACCAAGCGTTGAACCACCAAGGTCACCTGGATCTTATGTGAACACTCTACCACAAGACCACATCACCGGTGCTTAGTAAGCTAAGTGATCCCTATAGGCGTATAACAAGTTTACGACTCATTTCTTAGCGTTTCTTAAATTTTGCATTCAATTGGTAAGTGTTTTTATGACGACGAAATCAGCCTTTGTTTTATAACAAATTATTCTTTTTTTTAGACGCCGGTCGTTGGCACTCTTATCGTCAATGTCACGGACGAAAATGATAGCACACCAACTTTCGAAAAGGAAAAATACGTCTTCAGAGATATTCCCAGAGATGCCAATCAAAAGATCGGGAGCGTGAAGGTAATTCATCAACTTGCTGAATGAGAGCAGGCGCCACGGCCACGGCGTTTAATTTAGCTGGAGAGGTTGCCGATATCTATGCTTGTAATCTGATGGAACATAGTCGTCTGCTAGAGGAACTGCACGTCTGTCAGAGCTTAATTTGTGGGCTGGCCCCACATAGATAGATTCATTTGCGTGTGGGCTGGTCAAGAGCGGACATCATCCTATCCCAGTCCCACCCAGCCACTGCATGCAATTGAAACAAGCGACAGAAATTGATGAAATGATTCATCTTCCTCTTTTGATTGGCCACGCGCGCGCATTGCAGAAGCAACTCGCATCAGCGAGCTTACGAACCTCAACAGTCAGATCGCAGGCAGGGCAGTCAAGTGAAAGGCGCATATTTTTGTCTCAATTTTTCTTAAAGATAAAGTGGTCGAATGTAAATATATTCTTCACACCGTTAAACTCCTCAGGATATAAATTTCCTGATTGTGTATGTGCGTTCAATGTGGTGTCAGTCTTCTGGCTCATCAGAATTCAGACTGAATTTGTATTACTCTTAATGGAAAATCAATTTTCTTGCTCCTCGTGTCTAGCCGTGACCATTTTAGTTACTGTTATTAGTCTGAGAACTGCTGACGTTTTCTTCATAAATTTGCGCACGAATTTCATACTACTTACTATTTTTGCATCTGCACCAAACTCGTATGCACATATAGATCCATAAATAAATGGAATTTTTGCGATATTCGACGAACCGCAACTTGCAAGACGACTGGAACTATAACTTAAGAATTGCCGTTTTGCTGATGTTGGGTGACAATCTACAAAGTAAAAACAGTAAGAAGATTGTGCGCGAATTTAGGAAGAAAATGTCAGTAGCTATCGCACTGTATCACCTCGATCATGCAGCAAAGAGACGCAAGCGATTTCAAGAGAAGACGATCTCTAGAGAAGCTCGAGAACGTTTTTTCGTGCACCTGCTATCTTTTTTAATAATGATCGGAAGGACTAAATTTTATCGAAATTTTACTAAACTTAGGTAGAATTATCTGGATCGTTCGATTCTGAAGGAATCTAGGCGATTGGAGTATTTTGAAGGAATTCACAGCAATCAGCAAGCGATGAATGACTGTTTTTGCTATCTCAGTAAGGCATTAAGAACTTCTTTTGGCCCAATTAGTAAGTTCCTACATGTGCCATCATCTTGAATCAGTTTGCATTTCAAGTAGACTGACACGCTTACACAATCTTGTTCTGCGTGCGTGACACAGCATGATGTGTTCCTATTCATCATGCCCATTGTGAATTCCATTCTTTGTTGAATGCTATTGCTCTGTGTCAGCAGTGACCACTGCTAACTGGAAGTCACTACACATTATCTCACTCATTCGTAATCAGTTGCTATCCCATTTAGCAAGCGGGCCATTTTATTTTTTTGCTTGGGCCAACCTACTAACGAAACTATGGCAGAAGTGGAGTTTCTTTGCAGAGTGGAGAAGGTATGAGCAGGAAGACGCATGATTTAATCAAAAGAGAAAGTTTGTTGGGAAGATACCACTCCGCCAAATTACATTTTATTGCGTGCTGCAATAAAATGTAATTTGGCAGATTGGTCTCTTCACTATAAACTTTTTCTTTTGATGCAGTATTCTTTCTTAGACACTTATGCTACATCCGACTGTAAGCATAAAATCGGTAGCTTTCCCATCTCAGTTAGACCCTGGGCATATGGTCTTAATAGTTAATGTAAAATATATTTGTCAACTCGTTTCAGGCTATCGATGCTGATGTTAATACGAGGATCGTCTACTCAATTAATGATACCAAGTAAGTCAAGCTTTATACAAAGCATGCTCTGCTTCCCCCACTTATTTTTCTGTTTTTTTCAAATTTTCTGTTACTGCAAAAATTATCAAAATTTCTTGACGATTGAAATTTATAAACTAAAGATTTCTGTCTTTCAATGCAAAGAGATAGTCCCACATCTTTGTTGATAAGAAAACAATTTGTTTCCTAAAGGTTAACATGAAAGAGGCTCCTTTGCACTCATTTATCCTGGTTTGCCGTGCGGTTGTGGCAATCATAAAAGATTCTCAAAAAATCTGCTGGTCACAGAAAAGTTAATCTCTGCTTAATATTTCATGACATGTAAAATCTGTAGACCAAGAGATATGAAAACACGTTATATTTGTTTTCTGCGTGCCGACGGGGCAGTGATAGCGTAAAACGAGATATGGTAGAGAAGCACACTTTACGTGTAGTGGAGTTTAGCCGTTCTTCTATTCGGAGAAGCACAAGGAGTTTTTAATATATTCATTGATGAAAAGGGTTTTCAAGCAGTATCATATTGATATAGCATAATTCACACACCCTATCTCGACAAAAGCCTATGCTCTGCGTCGGTGAAAATGTGATCGAATTTTGAAGGATCAATAACTTTCACAGGAATTATTCAGAAATTTAATTGTAACATTGGAGTTGAAATTGCAACTATCACTCTCATTTCACCAGTGAATCGCTATTCCCAAGTGCATAAATTTGATTATATAATGGAGTTGCATCAGATTTGATCTTGTTTAGCTATTTATAATTATACCTTATTTCACATCAGACGTTGTGCTGACACAAAAGGTATTTGAATGAATCAGTCAATTAATAATCTAGTATTGGTCAGTGTCAATTTTCTGAATATGTTTCTCACGAATTTCAATTAAGTTTGTTACTTGAAGATCTTGTATTTTCACTTTGACGGTGATGACATGATAAGAATATGTTGGAATTTTGTAAATTCTTCGGGACCTGATGCCTTCCTGCTTACGTCCATTGACATTCTCTATGCATACAGCTCTACTTCCTAAATGTCACAAGCCCCACTCACCACTATGGTCATTTTCCAATATGAATGTTTGAATTCTTTTGTGCCCAAGTTTCTGGTATGACAATTTGGATCTTTTGTCTTGGGGGAATAGCTTGGGTTTTAACGATCTCAGTGCAGGATGGTGCCAAGGTGTTGACCCAAGATGCTGGGATGCACTCCAAGAGTAAGCTAAAGACTCAAAGATGAGTAATTTGCCATAACAGATTTGACATGAATCTTGGTTCCATGAACCGTAAAAGCACATATTAAAACAGTGATTTGGAAGCTGAGAGCCACATTCTGGACATATTGATATATCGAAGCTCAATCTTATTACCAGTGTATGCTGTCATTATACTCGTACTTTGGTTTTCACGCAACCACCTGCAAATGGGGTCCAGATGTTGTCCGACGCCGCCATAATGAATTGCGAAATCTTGTCCATCTCTTTTGTCGAATGGCTCTGATGATGAAGGCACTCAGCTTGAAAAGGGCTTCTGTTCTCAAAATCAGTCTCGCCCGGCCGATATCTTAGTTCCAGGTGGGTCACTAGGGCAAGCTGCTGCGTTTAATCTGACGGTGTTGCATCCGCTCACCTCTCAATGCATAGTTGGAGCGAGTACTGCCTCAGAACTTTGTTTAGAAGCAGCCGAGGAACAAAAACACCAAGATAAAGATTGAAAGTACAGCGATTTGAGATGGAGATGTATTCCTTTGGCAGTAACGATTTATGGTATGTGGGGAGTAGAGGCAACATCGTCACTCCACCAAATATCTGACCGTCTGTCAATTTAGACAAATGACGATCGGTCACCACAAAATTGACGATGCTCCAGTGCCTGTCGGCGACTCCTACGAGATTGCCAGCATGATCTCTGCTAGCTCTTGTCACAATCTTGAAATTTTTTTACAGGCTTATTTATTTGTCGTAGTGTTTTGCCTTAAGGACAATCACATATAAGTTCAGGAAGTTGAGGAATCCTTTTTTATATCAATTGTTTATTCGATTTTATTCTAAATAAAGAAAAGTACTGTCATTAATCTGGTTTAACTATATAATGCATGCATTATAACTGTATAAAGCATGTCTCACAATCATGCTATAAAATCACTTTTGATTAGTTATCTAGAATGTCGTAAAAATGGAATCAAGTCTGATCAGAACTGCTTGTGGATTGCAGACCTTTTGATTTCATTTAGACTTACCTGCGATATAAATGCAGGATGCGACTAGGATTATTATCAAAATCTTATTACATTGTTGAGTCGAGCTAAATCTCCACAATAAATTAGCACCCACATTTGTTATTTGCCTGAGTAAAGCATGCATGTGTGTGTTTGTAATAATGTGCAATACACAGCCGTCAGCCATGCAACCAATGGCAATTTATTGCATTGCATGTTTGTATACCATGTGGTGTATTTTTTAATGTAGACATGCGTGACAATTCAACATTGCCACTTGAGTCCAAATTTTCAAATGCATCTTATGTAGAATGTATACTTCATTAGTGGTCTTTCCTGAGTTTAATATTTAGTTGTACCAAAGATTTTCCCCAAGATGAATCTTCCTTCGATCTTGGGGTCCACCCATAATTAGACCCAAACCCAACCTTGTGACCTACAGTGGTGGACGTGACAACATGGATTCTTGTGTTCTTATGTTTGATCGTGACTGGCGGCTTGTAGTTACGATCTATTTCTATAATAAGAGGGAATTATAAGGGTTGTCTGGATTTCTTGCCTATGATAGGTCCTTCTTATGCATATGGCAGGCCCAGTGCTATCATGTAATTTTCAGAGAGTCTAACTTTCTCTAACTCTTCAATTTATTATTTGATTGTATTTGCGTAACACTGTACCCAGGGATTGCACGGGGTCAAGATCCGGATCCAGCGAAGAGCGTTGAAGATAAAATGTTTGTGGTCATTACTGCAGTGGAATATCCTATTTAACGATTGAAGTTATAAAAGTTATAGAACTAGTTTTTCTCTAAACTCACTTAGATTTGGGAGTGTATGTGGTTAGCTAAGAATGCGAATATAAATCTGAATAGAAATGTTTTATCCAGGAATATCTGTAGCTCGGTATTGAATGACCATCTATTAAGGTTACAGAAAAGATGTAGTAACTTTTTCTTACTTTGTTTATTCTAATTTGTCATGTTACCGTTGTAAGCTTGCAAGCACTGTAACCACTTTACTAATTCATACTAATGAATGAATGGACATTCATGAATTTCAAAGCTAATAACATGAAGAAATATCCATTGTGATTCTCCAGACTTATGGTATTGGTCCAGCTACCTTACTATATACTTACAATGAACAATAGCTGCAATTATCCATAAGTGGATATGCGCTTATTATGAACAATAGCTGCAATTATCCATAAGTGGGAATTGCGCTTATTAGTTAAAAAAGCAGAAATAAGAGCAAGTTTGCTGTCTTTCCCTTTTTCTTTTAGCTAAATACACGTGCCTTTCAGTACGCCGTGGCTCATCGCTATTGAAATTGGTCTGGATTAATCTCTATTTTGATTGACAATCATGGCAAAAATTAACTAAACTAATACAAAAAATTCAGTTTTAGTCATCATGTCATAAGTAAGAGTACACAGTGCTCTATACTCGGTCTCAGATTATATTGCCGTTATGTTAAATACTTGTAATCATCTATTGACATTTAGGAATGATATTTCATAAAAATGGTATAATAACAACTGAGAACTAGAGTGACAACTACAGTTGGCGATAGCAAAATCTTAGGATTTCAATATTAATTCATTATTATGTACTATGAAGCATATAATTTAAAGTTAATCTCAGAAACCAGGCTATTGAGTATTTCATGATAATGAAAACGAATTACATGCAATTATATCACTTTTAATAATAGGATCTGGGATCCACCCAAGCACCCGGGTCTAGGATCCGGAACCGGGATCCGGGTGCTTGAAAAAACCCGGGTATTTGCAATCCCTGGCTGTACCCAAAAGAGGCCCAGAGCGGAG
This sequence comes from Prostheceraeus crozeri, assembly GCA_907163375.1. NCBI lineage: Eukaryota > Metazoa > Platyhelminthes > Polycladida > Euryleptidae > Prostheceraeus > Prostheceraeus crozeri. Next base: position 182,479 of record CAJQUW010003879.1, read on the forward strand.
TTTGCACAAGATTGAAAGTCACAAGAAAATGAAGTTAAAAGAGAATAAAAGAAGACATTAAATGTCTGAAGAGAATGGCAACGATTAAGTCAGCGAGCTCTTCTACACCGCGGACTTCAGTTCGATTCCTGAGTCGGGCGAGTACGGTCGGGGATTCAAGGGTGTTGGTGTCTTTTACTGACTTAATCGTTGTCATTTTCTTCACATATTCAATGTACTACTACAGACCTGTGTTGTCAAAGAAAACATTGTTCATCAAAAGCTTCCTCCAGTAGCGCTTGAAAGTTAACAGACTGTTTGTTTTTCGAATATCTTGACGGATGCAATACCGTACCGCAAGGTCACTGAATATGAACGCTCCACGTCGAGATACTGTGTGTGTGTGATTGTTTGAGGAATACATCTGCCACGCGCGAGCGCGTCAAAACTCATTTATCTCTGCTTCGGATTGACAGCAAAACTATACCAGACCACCCAGACATTCGCTTTTTTCGCTTTTATTCGCTTTTTCGATAATATGCCTGAATTTTCGCTTTTATCGAGTGGAATTCGTTTTTTTCGCTTTTTTGGTAGAGCAGGAAAAAGTGTTTCGTAGTACAGGCCTTTTTTACATGTTGACAAAGCAACGTGACTTTTTGTCATGTTACCCATTAGTCATGCTATCATTCATGTGTTGACAATTAAATGCATATCTTGACGATTGCATGTAATAACTATATGATATAGGAATTGGAAAATGTGCCCTTATTAGCAAAAAAATCATGTATCAATTCTTGAAGGCAAAACCTTGTCGTAGTGCGTTCCAGTAAATGCACAATTTTTTACAGTAACTTTGAGGCCATGGTGCTATACAGGGTGTCTGCGCCCCCTGGGAAACACCTGGAAAATGAATTTTGCCCTGGAAAACCTGGAAATCCTTGAAAACTCATGGAAAATGAAATTTTACCCTGGAAAACTCCTGGAAATTATGAGACTTAATAAAACACTAATTGCAAGTTGTTGAAGTCATACTTACTCCATGGTTGAAGTGCTATCTGTTTTTCCAGGTTTTATTTTTCATATCTCTACTTATTTGTTGCAAATATAGCCTTCATTCTCATACAATTTTTTTAGAACATTCCAGTGACTGGAGTCTCCTATCATAACGTATACAACATGAATGAGACCGAACTGCGTGGTATGGTTAACTATGAACAGTTGTCGAAATTTTCATTATTTTCTAGAAATACAATGTAGCCGTCTGATGCATATATTGGCATTTTTTATTTGGAATTACCTGCGCCTTAAAAATTCAGCCAACTTTTAAATTTTTTTCGTCAATAATATTAATTTTATGGCATGCAAGCTTCTTAGCACAGAACTCTGGGTAGATTTTTCCCAGAATTTTTCTTTTAAATTTGACGCGTGTATTTGAGTGAGATTTCCTTGCAGAAAGTCAGAACATTTTCGTTCAAATTTGACCCCTGATTTTTGGTAAATTTCTCTGGGAAACCTGGAAAATGAATTTTGCCCTGGAAATCCTGGAAAACACCTGGAAATTTTCATTCAAATTTGCGCGGACACCCTGTATCTATAGCTTTTGCACGATTCTGAATCGATGCATGTTGAAAGTACATGCGGGTTGCATGTCACAAATGAATGTCATAGAATTTATCAGTCAAGGAATTCGAGACATTAATCCATGCTAGCTTGCCAGAGACACGGGAGGCCTACTATCGAGTTTTCTTAGAAAATTGATGTTGGCTAAGTGAAACAAGCGGTTTTGTTTATGCGAATGAGTGAGGTGCATTGCATAATGTTGACAAATAGGCCTAAGAAATTGATATGATAATATACACAATGGAGTATTTTCTGTTGAATTTTTTATTGCACTGTCACTTTCACTGTGATTTTCGTAAATTACATGTAACTAGGCAAAAAGTTGATGTGTATAATAATCATTTTGCATTCATTAATATGATATTGATATGATCGGATATGTGTAGCCTATTTTCTTATAGCCATCCGAAACTTTCTGAGTTTTAGATTGAAGAATACTAGATCTACCAGTAGCCCTAATGCACTATTTCGTAAATAGTTTGACTACCGTTCACATTGCTGCAGTCATTCTGATTATGTCATACTTCAACCGCTTTGTAATGTACATGTATTTTCATAGCTTCTGTGTGCTGAGCTATGCGGTATCGACTTATCTCGTGTGCTTCAACAACTCATGACTTCTGGCAAATGCGTCAGTAAATAGGAATGCCCACATAAAATTCAACCAGAGAAAGTGGTGCCAACGATCAAAGACAATGAGAACCTTGAATCGTATACCTTGGACTTGGTTTTAGATAAATTGTCTTGGCTATTTGTCATGTTTTGAATCGAATTGGAAAGAGCCAATATTGAAAGACATAGATTTTATTTTCGTTTTTGTTATTTATTACAAAATAACGATGACGAAAATAAAGTCAATATTTTTCAATATTGGCTATCTCCAATTCAATTCAAAGCTTGGACTTGGTTGCATTTTTAATGGAAGTGCATGGAGCATGATCTTAATAATTGGCCTTTCAAGTAGGCTGCATAGTGATAGTTTTTTACGGAATATTTTCAAATATTTAGCCAAAATTATAATTTATCGTCGGTTTTCATCAATTTAGAGTTATAATATTGATGTATGTTTACATTGTAAAGTTTTGATTGAAAAAGTACTAATATATGTCTCATGACGCATTTTTGATCTCTGGAATAGGCCCACTTACAGTCAAAAGCTTGACGGAACGGGTCTGTAAAGAAACCACTCAAATGTAAGTCGTCACTGACTACATAATTTTCTCTCTTTGGCAGCCGTCAATTGTCGGAAAAATCCATTTTTGAAAAAATCCAATAAACGATCGGAAAAAAACGAACATCTGTTTTGCGGACTCCCTAGAAATTATTGCAATAAATAAGGATCCGTTATTTCAAACAATTCTATCACTATATAAAATAATTGCCGTATTGATGTAAAACCTTAATAAGGATCCTTTATTCGTCATATGATCCGTTTCGCATGACTTTAGCTGACAGACACCTATCTAACAAATACTTGAAAATATCAATATGCTTTGGAATATTCAGATAAAAGAGATGTTCAAAGTTTTTGGCTAATTTAGCAGTTGGAAGCATGGCAGCTAGAGAAATTTCCTTAACCACATTAGAAATTATAAAATCATTTTCATTCTGCTAGCAGTATTTCTAGCAGTATTTTTTGATTTTTTCAACACTATGTTTCAACAATCTTGGAATCTACATTATTTGTCTAAAATTGAAGCAATCTAAATTGATTGCTGGTTGTCTGTCTGATCACCAATAGAATACAACAGCTAGTTTATGTATAAATATGGTCTGGTGCATTTGCGAATCGTTTTACAATATGCAAGAAAAATACCTCCTAAAGCGGTACTCCGTCAAGTTATCATTTTTGTACCAGAAAGTAATTTTCGAAATCCACACAGGTTCGTAGTTCGTGGTAGTTTATGACTTGATGGCATATTATGTCGTTATAACGCTATTCTACATTGATTGATGTTAAAATTATCGGTTCGCTTTTTTTCGCTTTTCTAAGTTAAGGATTCGTTTTTTTTCGCTTTTTTTAAATTCGAATCGGCTGGGTAGTCTGCTATACATACACTGAATTTGATAAGGTACGAGTATAAAAAGCTGTATCATTATTTTCATTATAGTTAAAAAGGCATAATTGTTTTATTGACAATGAAATCAGTGTGCATAAATGACGAATTAGATAGGCATCGGGCATTCCAGGTAGTACATGTGCATGTGGATCACTAGTAGCAGACAATGAATTGCATGAATTAACATTGATCTTCGGCTGCCTCTATTTCAGAAATTTTCGGATTGATTCTGTGGGAAACATTACCTTCAGAACAGATCCACTGAAATTGACTGAAATTAGTTACAGCTTCACAGTTAAAGCCACCGATGGCAAGAATTTCGGAGTGACAGTAGTTTCTGTTTTTCTCAGTGGAAGCATAGGTAAGTGATTGTCAAGCTTCAAATGTAATGTAAGAGAACTTAATATTATATCCTTTTATTCCAGCCGCATCGGCTAATACCATGCTTATCGCAATCGCAGCATTGGGCGGAGCTGTGGTACTCATTCTGATTGTTGGAACCGTCGGATGCTGCTATTTTCGACGATCGTAAGTATAACAGGAGACACTCAAATCTTGTCAATTTTATGAAATTAGTTTAGTGTTTTATAAATTAACAAACAGCAGTATGTGACCTCATGCCAGAATCAAATTCAATATTTTTATTGTGATATGAATAGTTCAGATCTGAAATTTGTTGGATGGATGAATCAAGAAAATAAACTTAAATAATTCTTCAGAACTCGCAAGATTTTTGAAGAAGGTTTTCTTACGCATGCTTGTTAGCAGTTAACAGCTTCTTTTTCGCATTCGCCCTAAATTGTAGATTGATAGCAATTGGAATAAACTGAATAGATTTTAAAAGTGTGCATTGATGTCAGATAGGTTTGATGCCGTCACAATTTGATGGATTACGTCATTAGCTAAAACCATTTAATGTCAAGGCAATAGTAATTCTTTCTCTGATTTGATACAAAGTATGCTCAGAGTTTAAAAGGAAAAATGCCAGAAACAAAACTTATATTGGCTTATATATTATTTTTCTCTCTGTGCAGTTCGCAGCGGTACTTGCTGTGGTGTTGATCTGGTATGTCGTTCATAGATGGCATCGTGTACGTTACAAAAGTAAGCAGCACAATTGTTAAATGATAGTTGATATTCCACAGACGCCTGCGAAAACGTGTGCTCACAGTCGATGGAATTCATTTTATAATCCTGTGAATAGGTAAGCTAACAATTAATTAAGGTTGCATTCAGATCGTTGTAAATAGGTAGCTATCTATGCCTGTCTATCTTAAAGTCCCTGCAGTGATTCATTTTGTAGTTAGCATATTAATTTGATTTTCGTTTCAAAAATTTTTGATCGCATTGGCTATTATTTTGGTTACTTCAGTCTTCAGATGGATCGCTTGTAGAAGAGAAACCTCTAACGATTGTTGACCACCACGAAAGCTTTTTTCCATAATTCCATAATTTTTTTGTTAGCTTGTCATATTATTATTGGTTACTGATTGGCATAATGCGATTGAGCATATTAAGTATACATTTGCCATAGTTTGACCATTATGTTGCCCTCATTTGTGATGTGCAGAATACCGTTCATGTAGAGCAGGTCAGATTAACGCTACAGTCACAGAGTAAGTATATATATAGGTAGAGTGTCGACTCAAAAAAAGTATCTGTATACAGTAAAAATTTCTATAGGAAAATATTCAGTTTTTTGCGGATATTACGTTCCCGTGGTCCAAAAAATTATTTAAGCAGTTTTAAAAAAGTCAAAATTTTGCCATTATACATATACTACCGAGATGACGCACCCTTATAAGTATTATAAAATAAGTTGGATATCAACAGGAATGAATATTTGCTAATAAGCATCCTAACTATTAGGAAATAAAGCTAATTTGCAAGGGAATTTCATGAACCACATTAGTCTTCATGAAAAAGTCGAGATCTTATTGTGATGTTGTGGATGAAATTTCATGGTTTTAATTCAGTTTTCATTGGCATGATTTTATGATTGACTAAATTCATGTTTCATTTCTTGAATCTGAATAGTGATGTGGACCCATTTACATCTGTCAAAGTTGATTGAAATCAATGTCTTTGAGTATGTTATTTTGCTCTATCAGTGACAGGTTGCTTATGATATGTCTCGCTTAAGGAGACTCTCTTGAGGTTCAGCAAGAAAGCAATAGCAGGTCATCGAGTTGGTAATTTAACAAACATCACCTATCCAAGGCTGTCATGACACGGACGATCTGTAGAATACTATCATTCCTTCTGCATTGCTATCATGATCAATCAATTCCGTGGTAATTTCTGCAAAACAGCAAAAATTTGCATATCTAACATTTGGTGACAATACCACCTGTATCCCCCTCGAGATCATTTAATAAAATCGAAAGTGTATACACATTGGGGATTTAATAAATGCGGAGTTGCCACTGTATCTAACATACTTACTCTATGGCTACAGTAGCATGCGAAAATGGCTTAATTACACTCTCAGGAGCGCTGTGATGGGGATGCACAGTTGAGTGTGATAACAAGTTCAAGAATAACGTCAAAACCTTTATTATTGCCTCTAACGATTGGCGCGACGTGGAGCGCGTTAGTCTTTCATCACTTTTCAATAAACTGTGACTTTTCAGTGGTTGCGCCCAATTGATTCGTTATTCATACTTAAGCTGAAATCATAATAAACCAAATGTGAGTAAATGCATATAAAATATATTTAAAACTGAGAAATATAAAAGGAAGTTAATTAGCAGGAATAATATTACAGGACATTAATAACAGCACATCAAAGCTATTCGATTCGTGATTATGATATAGACGCTTTCAATATTGTTGTATTAGTGTGATGAAGTATGATTGAAACGTGAACGGTATATCGGCGGCATATAAAACTGCTTGAACGATGCCAGCAACGGTATTTGCGAGCGATTCTTTGCGTGAGGTGGGAAAGCCGGAGAACCAACTCCAGCGTCTTGCAAGAATGCAACACTAATGGTATTGAGGTCGAGATTATCAAGCACTGGTTGCGATGGGCAGGCCACGTGGCCAGAATGACAAAATCCAGGTTTCCGAAGCAAGTGTTCTACTCAGAGCTAAGGGGGGGAACCGCGCAGTGGGAAGGCCTATGAACCGTTTCAAGGATGGCTTGAAGGAGACATTGAGGAGCTGTGGGATTGACTCCGCCAAGTGGGAGGACCCCGCGCAGGACCGTGCGGCAGATCGTTAATCAAGGAGTGGCTGACTTCGAGCAGAACCGGCTGGAGGAGGAAGCCGCCGCGCGACAACAGAGGAAAGATGCGGCAGCGGCGCCGCAGGAGCAGAGGACGGGTGCGCTTGTGAGGTGTGCAGTCGTGTGTGCCGCGCCTGCATCGGCCTCCTATCACATGAGGACTCACTGACTTATTGACAAATCATTCTGATTTATCTGTGGATCTATATTAACTGCTTACTGCTGTAATGACTACTATGTATTGACTACTCTCATTGATTCAAATAAGGCATCTAGGCGCCTTACTTGACTCGAGTGGCGGTGACGACGACGATTAGTCTGATAAAATACAAGTATTAAACTGCGTATGTTCCGGCATGAAAATCAATAAACACTATTAAAAGTATGCTTCTGATTTGAAATTATTCATTACAGATGGCGATTTGGCAATTACGAGTGGGTCCGCACTTTTTTAGGCCTACTGATACATTGCTGTAGAGTTAGCATCAGATGAATTTAGTAATCATAATAATTTTGATTGAAAATTCATGCATGACTCATTTGATTGCACCTAGCAATAGTTTAGTGATCAATTTGCTGCTGTATTTTCTTGTAGAACTTATCAAAAAATGTCCGACACATTGGATGATGAGTTGTATGTCTGCTACCATTGAATTATTATTGATAATTAATACAATAATAGTTATGATAAACATATTCATTAGTATTCGGCATGAATGCTCGAGTGCTCGTCATCAGGAGAGCTCAATAGAATTTGCGGCGCCCTCGCACCACAGAAAAATACAAAAGTTTAATCAAATGACCTTTTAGATCGATATTTAGCTGAAGAGTGGACATCCAATACAGACGATCCATTGGTGTGGTGGAAAAATAACAAAATGAAGCACTAGCATTTAGCAAAGCCTAGTCGATTCTGTCTGTTACGAGCGCAAATTGCGAGCGCGCCTTTCGGCAGCTGGATTACTTATAACTCAGAGAAAAAGTCGTCTCAAGCCTAAAACAGTGCGACTCCTGCATTTTGTAGCTGAAAATATGTGGATATTTGTTTTCCTAAGCTCGTTCGTATTCATGTACAATTCTTGTACTGCAAGTCTTTCATTCGAACACGCTATGTTATGTGATAGAGTGACATGTTTGATTAATCTTAGTACATACAGTACATACTGTCAGGCAGTAACTTTTAAACTGTCATCATTGAAGTATAGATCTAGATCATTCAATATGAAATGTGACAGTCTTTTTGGATGGAAGCTCCTATTATCTTAATGAGTCAATAGTTGAAAAAACTGCAAAATGCCTAAATAAAAGCGTTACCGAATCAGCTTAAAATAGATCTAATAATTTTTGGGTAATGGAATGGACACTAAATTGTAATTATATGAAATAGTAAGTCTATTCTATACTAATTTTGCTTTTTCTGTACTAAAATTGCTTAATTTTAAAAAACGAAGACAAGGTCAATAATAAATTGTATTGAAGAGCTTTCGACTACGTCTTTGTCAGAACGTCTTGTGAAAATCGTTTTTCAAAATTATATACATAATAAATGGCATTCAAGGATGAATATGATGAATGGTATAGAAAAACTAGAATTAAATATTATTTTTTGTTATAAATTAACACTGCATGTATATCAGAGAGTGAATTTTCTGTTAACATATTGGCCTAGAGTAGTCTACTAACATAGAATTAAATAATAGTCTATAGTAGATAGACCTGTGGCAATCTCTTGTAGCATTGGATAGAAGTGTATTAGTAACAGCATTTATCAGCATAAGGAGACTTGTATTTATCTATTTTTCGAGTACTCGAATCAAATGATCGGGTAATACTCGAGTTCCGTTTACTCGATTATGCCGAGCACTAGCATTCATGGAAACATGTTTATTTGGATGCTTTGCGAATATTTGATAACATGTGAATTAATAAAGTCAATAATCTACTAGAAAACATACATTATATGGCAGATTAGTCTTCTTGATTCACAGTTTTGAAGTTTTGAGATATATGTATGTCTGCCTCAACACGCTATGCTTTCAATATCATATTAGAGAATAACGTGTCCTTGAATCAGGACACATAATCGTTTTTCCAAAATTGTAATGCACTCTATATCCAATCTATTAGGTGTGTTGCGGAGCAATCCCACAAAGTTCAATGGACTACTGGGATTTTGATCTAGAATATCTAAAACATGGGATCCCGGGTCGTTAAAAATCTTTTAAGTCCTTTAAATAGAATCAATTCATAATTAATCATGCAATGGAAAATATTCTCCCACCTAAATGATAATTTGGTTTATAGCCCATAATTCATTTAGTTATTTCATTCACGTTTATGGAAGCCTGCGATTGTAATTAGCCAAGTGTGGTTTGGAAACCTCATAATCCTAAAAAACGCATTGGTGAGATCTTGATCTTGCAAAAAATTGCAAGAAGTGCGGTCATAAGGGAAAGAAAAACGCAGCAGCTACGTCGTCAGGAAAGATGCGCCGGGAAGCACTGTTGAATTAATTGCCTTCATAAATATATGTTCTATGAACTAAAAATTAGCACCGTACATCGAAGTAATCAGATCATGCACACTGTATTTTTGAGCGGTGTCAGTATGATAGTTTGGCATGAAAAATCATAGTCTTGTACAGAAATAAATGACATTGTGCTGAACTCACTAGATTTTCTAATTTCTGGTTTGTTGTATTGAATTGTCTGTTGAATATGGATGTAATTTTTGTCCGGTTGTTGCCTCAATTCCCCCCCCCCCCGGGAGTTGATAATATTATTACAGTACTTCGTCTGATGGAAGTGTTTTGATTACTGAATTCTGCAGTCATCAAGAGTTAAAGCTTTTGAACCAATGTGGATGACTGGTTTATCTCCTCATAAACGGCGCTCGCCACAATTATAATCATTATAGGTTTCCATCATTGATTTGAATTTTAATCTCCTAACAGCAAATGAGAGAGCTGCATTTTCTCTCGCTAGTATTTTTTTATACTCTTCCTGCCGACTTCCAATGACACTTTCGGGGCTCGACTTGTGGACCAAAGGATCTCTAGGTCAAGCGCTTAACCACTGTGCTACGGAGACCTAATTTTCTTAAATAAAATCTGATTATCAATTCAATATCAAAGTATATAAAGAGCCTGTTTACGTATACTTTTCCGATTGAGCAATGGCAATATATGATTTTTGACGAGAATGATCATTAGCTTTTCGTGAAATGTCTCATTTTTCGTATATAATTTGTGCTGCAGCATGTAATTTATTAAATGAAAGGAGAAACAGCGAGATTCTCTTAATTAAATAAGTATTGATATCCGTGGGATAATCTCGTGCACCAGTAGGGTTGCGGTTCTTGTCTAGTTATTGAGGAAATCTATTTTGCTATTTTGGTGAATTCTTAGACTTCACTTTGTTGCAGTTAAATTTTCTCTGATATAATAGATCATACTCTGTTTACAGATTAAGGCGTTGGTTTTTTGTTCATTACAGAGGTGACGAGGATGGGATATAGGCCTACATGGATTATACACTGAATTTACTCGTATTCATAGACAGATAAATTCGAGCGCACTAGAATAGCTTCTAATGAATCTCATCAGTTCACTAGCGAGACATTGAAGACTATGTTGAAGACTTGAAGAGAATATGAAAATAGATTTTTACTCTTTAATCAACTTTTCTGCTGTCAGATGCAAGCATTGAAATATTTTCCACTCTACTTCAACAGTGCGAAAGCGCGTCGCGGTGATCAGTTGGGACCAAATCCTCAACAAAATGCTTCTTATATTTATGGAATGACGACTGTTCAAGAGAATCCTATTTGTATGGAGATTTATGGCGAAGAAGATGGCCTTGACAATGATATGTACCGCAGTGATCGAGCCGTCGGAGAGATGCAGCTGAACGACACAGGCGGTGCAGCGCCGTCTTCAGTTGGCGGATCGATTCGGACGACGATGAGCAGTTCAAATTCGTTCTTCGCAAACTCCCAAAGTCACTTAGTTCCTAATGGTAACTCCATCAAGCTCTCCACTAACAGCATGGAGCTTGTGGCGGCCGATGTAAGTGTTAGACCAATACCAAAGCAAGAGGCCGATAGAAATAACCAAGCTTGAAGATGGCACGGAATTTTCATCCCATCCCATAAAGCTATTAATATTTTAGCCTCTTTCTAATAACTCGCTTTCATAAGTTTGTCGTCCTAATTCGCGTCATAAGTTTTTCAATTTGCTGTGTTAGGGGTGTTTTTAAAAATAGAAGCATGGTCCTATTTTTATTTACAGACCTGGAAATAAATTGCTGAGACCTAATCATGAAGTATTTTCCGGACCGCTAAATTTGCTTCAACGAGCAATTATTGCTGCAAAGTTGGATATTTCTTTATGAAAAAAATTTGCTGATTTCATATTCAAAATGGTTCATTTAGAAAGGGGATGAACATCAGGCTAGTTATTAGTTATTCCCATGCCGAAGTACTCGATAGACCTATGTCTTTCAGGCATGCCATGTGACCACAGTTGCACTTGTTCATGCATGGATCGCCAAACAAATGCTTGATTGTTAAAAAATGACCATGGATAGCATGTGCAAAGGAATGTAATAGTAACAACTTCTTTAAAATTGAATTGCAAATATACAGTGTGACTCAAAAATAACCGTTGAATGTTTTCCTTTTCATTTAAGGTGTTATTCACTGTTTTGATGCTTTATAGTCAATTTATTATGTGGCCAGATTAATTCCGAATATTCTTTTCATGTTGTTGAAATTTAATTTGGCTTCAAATTGTATAATAATATTCCAATATTTATCCCAATTATCTTTTAAGTGCAAGATGTTTTTCTACATAATGAGCTTATCCTTATTTAAGGATAGGTAGCAACAGTAGGTTTAAGCTTCAAAAGCCATAGGAACTTGAAATGTTCTCAGCTAGAAACCTATTTCGACCAGGAAATGATATAAATTCATATTTTATTCTCAAAATGGCCGTCGCCCTTAGGCATAGGCACAAGCACTCAGTCTTCCATGAAATCTTATGTTTTTCATGCGTACTAATTCATCAAAAAGCTCAAGAAAGCTTCAAAAATATTCCTGTGATTCCCGTCTTGAATGCTGGTACAATGCATTTCCTTCATTATTTCCCAAACAGAATAACCCATCTTTGTCGAACCAGGACCTCAGTAATGCCACCCGATTGCATCTCAGTATCAATTCATTTTCGTGAGATTTGCATATCCAACTTCTGTCGCACTGCCGTTGCAAATGCGCTTTCTTTTTGAAATCACATGGTGTCATTTGCCATCTTACACGCAATGCAATTTATTAACCATTCTAAAGTAATATCATCCCGTTACGGTTCCGAGAAGATTAGGAGCCAACTAAATATGTTGAACAGACATCATCCCAGAAATTCACTCGAGGGAGGGACTGTTGGCTGACTTTTCGGATTGTCATGAGTGTAATAGACATTCAATGAACATTTATGTTGAAGATTACTTCATCATAAATAAAGGATGCTTATAGGATATTCATAAAATTGCATGAAGGAATTACTGAATTTTTGCGATTCGAAGCAAAGGAAGTACATTACAGTTCCCAAGTCAGTGTCTATTTTTAACAGGGGATTACAGCCGGCATGTATTTCTTAATTATACTTTTTGACTGAAAGAGGAAAGTTGCTCCCGGTTTGAAGTGTGCGGGAACTATCCATAATATTGTTGAAGAGATGTCTTTTAAAATTCATCATTATAAGTATTTCCATTGTTAGCGCGTTCGAGTGGCATTCATTATCTCCTTCAAGCACTTTTGCTTCAAATGATTGTTGAAGTTTACATTTGATATATACAGTGAATTATAGCAGCACATTTACGCCTTTAACAGCATCCTTGCAGAGTTTTGGTCCAGTTTTTTATGCCCATTTCCACCAATTGTGTTGCGTCTCTGCTGTATTACATAAACAATCTCATTATTAGATATGCTGTTAAGTAACATAAATGAGTTGCTCATTTAGAACTCAATGAATTCATAATTTTGTATTCATTGTCTATAGTAGCTTGGTAGAAGCATTTAAATGATGTCCATTATTTGTGATCACTCAATAGATCCTTCTATATAGTAGATTGAATGTATTGTTGTATGAAATGCAGCTGCATGAAATATATTGTTGTATGAATTAATGAGCAATGCTTGCATTCCACCAGTTGTCACAATGTGTACATGTACAGTATAATATCATGGACATCTAGAATACTGTTGTTATTCTAGCTCTCCGTGATAATATATTTTTGGACAACTTAAAAATCCATATTGCCTTTAAGGTAATCCAGACAACTTTCAAATTTATAACTTACTCTGAAATAATACACTTCACTATAAACCAAATTTTGAGGTAAATTTCGTGATTTGTTCAGGGAACTCATAGGATCACGCAACTTTAAGAGCAGGTGTTTGATAATTATGTCTGTTGGGGGTTGCGATGGCTTGGTCTAATTGCCTTTTCTCACGGTTAATTTTTTTGCTGGATTTCTGGCTCTTGCAAGCTAGCGCTTATGACACCGTGGAGACGTCCTTGCAACTAACAATGAACACCAGTGAGCATGTCTCTGATAATGTGAATGATTGGAAGTCAGTGTAACACAGTTGCATGCCACCCGGAGATGAAGAGCTTCATAAGACTTTCCTCGAAGAGTAACAATGTTCCTTGGCGGCTTAGTGGATTGCCCTTTCCTGCGTGCATCAACTTTTACTTATCAGGTGACCGAGGGTGATTCTGGGCTGTTGTTATGTTGGAACTTGATGGATTAGCTAAACTGTGAAGATTCCGTTAATCCTCAGGGTTCTACTTCGTCGAGACGGTTTCAAGTTTTTATTGCATCAGACATGCGATTTCGATGAAGCCTGGGTATTTGTGCTCACAATTTTCCTTAATAAGATTGTAATGTTACAATCAGGTATTAGGTATTAACTATCCTACAGACAAATTGCGATCCAAGCATCGATCTTCACCCATTCTAGTGAAGATCGATGCTTGGATCGTAATTTGTCTGTAGGATAGTTAATACCTAGCAGAGTTAGGATAGCATAACATTACAGTGTTACCAGTGAAAGTTATGCACAGATAATGAAGATTGATTCCTAATGAATTTCGGAAATGTGAAATTGAAATGAAAGGCAAATATCAATAATTATCCAAATCTTGCTTATTTACACAAATGGCTTTTCATTTGAAAGCCTTTGCAAACGTGTGTTGAGTGGTTAAATGTAATAGTTGAGTAGTTAATTAATAATCATGTGGAGGGTGTTTCATGTCAAATACAACGTCAAAGATCAAAGATGCGAATTCGTACATGAAGCTTTCACATTCTGATTAACGTAAAAGAACCTCAAGTCACAGAAAATGCGTTGGAAGAGTTTTGATGAACGCCACGTGCCTCCTACAACAATGACCATTGAAATCTCTGGGTAGAAAATAAATTACTTTTGACTCTCAGAAATATGTCGTATAATATGAAGAGCTTCTCTTCCATTGTCTTATCATTTCTCAATCAAAATTCTCGGTCAATTGGCTGAACATATATGCGATGAACATTGACTGTGATCCTGTTGCAATGAAATAAACTGCTAATTAGAAAAGCTACAGCTTCATTACCATTATATGAACGTTTCAATCGCAACAGGGGGTGCATTCCAGATAGTGTGTTTACCTCAAATGTTCACGCTTTGCAGATCATTGGCTCATCAGAATGGCGACTTGCACGCAGGTTCGTAAGACTGATGTTATTAATCGACTTTGTAGATCGCGTTGTGTTCACCTAAAGTTCAATATTTTAAAGAATTTGATGATTAATTTTCATTATATGCGAGTAAATCAATCCTGAGAATGATTGCCGTTGGCAACAAAAATGTTTTACATCCAAATTGGTGATTGCTTAATTTTAGAGACCTAAATTTCAAATGTTCTCTCAAAATTAGCACTGACAATTATTGAACAAGCATAAGCTGTACCAAAGCACAGACTGTGTTTTTGATCAAGTAGAATTGCAGGCCATGTAGGTATTCACATTATGCACCTGCCGGTTCATGCAGCTGTTCAATTTTTCGTGTAACTTCGACACACCACAATGTGTCTTGAGATTTTTCTTCGTTTACGTTTCAATATGACTCCGTATAACTTCGCATTCACTTCACTTTCTAGTGCACGTTTCAGTTTCTTTTGCTTCTCTTGATCATAAATGTTTAATACAAATCAATTAATCAATATATAGTAGACCTATGTACACAAACTTTCAATCTAATTATTGGCTACTCGCACTTCCCATCCGATAAGTCATTATATTCAGCTAACCTAAAATTCAGAGTTTTTCTGAGAGTCAGATGTATAAACGATAAATTTCGTCCGCAGGGCCGACATCTTGTTGCCATTCGCGCTCGGCTGGACCCAACCTGGTGATGCGGAGATGAAGGAGGCCCAATCCCGTCCCGACTAAGCCCGAGTTCCACATCTTCAGCTAGCAATATACTCTAGCCATGTCAATGTTTTTTGCGAGAAATTCTTCATTCTTATTTTATTTTGTGATTATCAACATACACACGTGTTTAAGTCCTTCATGTATTGTAAACGGAACAGTAGCTACGAGAATTTGATAATGATATTTTATTACAAAATAGTGATGCTTCATGAAAATGTACATGTATGATCAATTTCGGAAGTTGCGAGTAAATTCTCGCGCTATGTAGTGTGACCAATCAGCAACTTCATAAGCTCATTATATGCGAATGATGGTACACAAGATAAAAAGCATGAAAACATGGATAGATGAATTAATGATGTATGAATGAAACATTTTATTGGCATGTATTGCGGCATGTTAATTGTGATGTTATCTGCCTTATATTGAAAAAATAAGCTTCTTTACTTGATCTTTTCAGAACGCAGTGAACAGTGGTCCCATTGAACAGTATCGGCAGCAAGAAGGCAAAGATCATTTGACGATTTACTATTGAACTTTCGCTGCTGAATTCTTTGAAGACTTCTGCATCGAGGTTCTTGTCGGTCGTGAAAATATTCGTCTGATGTTCGTGCAATAGATTTGAAGAGCATCGCAATTTGTACTTCAGACAGGTCATTACACATCCGACAGTTTTCTTGCTATTTATATGTTGCCATGTGATGCCCTCATTCCCTCTCCACCAATTTTTGCTCCTCATTCCATCTCCACGATTTTTGCCATAAGACCCTTTTGTACAGATGAATCACCAAAGATTAGATATTTATACTGCACAAAGTTGTAGTTTTTACTCAATTAGAATATGACTCAGTTTTTATGAAAGTGGCAGCATTGTATGAAGGATGAAGTGTTTTCTGATGATTATTTTATACAATGTTTCCAAAGTAAATTCCAGGGTTGACGTGGAGATATTTGTTTCCATTCCATTTCCCGATAAGGAAGTGACTGCAGAGAGTGGAAATGTTCCACAAAAATTATCCAGTGTTTTGACAAAGCAAACTTCGGTCACATAATACCTCAATTTAAAAAAAGATGGTTTAACGTTACTGCTAACCTTACAAGGGGCTTGGACGGTGCTGGCACTTCAATCTGGAACGTTGTAATCATTAGTCCGGATGCCCTTCCTGACGACTTCCAGTGACACTTTCGGAGCTCGACCTCTTGAGCGAAAGATCGCTAGGCCAAGCACTTGAACACTGAGCCACGATTTTGCAAAATTAATTATGAATGTGTCACATCACACCGGACCATTTTCCATGGAATGGACGTAATTGAGCTTCTTCCACGGCAGCCCTGATAGATTCACAACAATATTGAAATGTTAATCTTCACGCATAATAATATCATTTCCCATGAAATGTGCGTCGCATTTTATGAAAGTTGATCGTGTTTCAATTCATTGGAAGTCCATGTTAAGGCCGTTGAATATGTTTTAATTTGCTAACCGGTTTAAGTAAAATCCGATAATCGCACGCACCTAATGACTGCCAGGTTCAAACATCATGATATTTCTGATGATAATAAATGACTTAACATCTCATTCGAATGATCTTTAACTTTAGTAATAAATTATTCATCTTCGCATGCATCTGAATTATGATTTGAATGTGCAGCTCATTAACTTTATGATTTGAGACATAACACCAGACAGAAATTAAATGAAACGTATTGATTAAATCATCGTAGAAACATCTATCGTGCTCTTTTATCAGAATTCTATGATTTTTCCGTGAAACGATAAAGCAGGGTAAATGGTGTAAGGGCAAGGCGGCTTTGGTTATCAAATTATTCAATAAATGATAAGATATATTGTAGGAATCAAAATGTACAATTGCGCGAAAATCTCATTTTCGGATGAATGTATCCTTTCAGTGACAACATTATTTTTTAAATTCTATAATGCTTTATAAGAATATCAGAAACGTTTCCAATGAATGAAAACACGCATAGATCAGGCTATAAAATAAGTAGGCCTATGACAGATTATGGAGAACATAAAATGACATTTGCAGAATGACAATGAAATCATAAGTGAGATATTTACAAATTATGATTTGAAGTGAGAGTGATAGACGTTGAATAGCTATGTCTGGAAGGAGAGGACAATTCATTTAATACTGTATATAAGTTGACAGGTATTTTCGATACTATAGGATCAATTGGAATGACAAGCATCACTAGTTTTGCAATCATTTAAAACAAAATGCATAATGTTGATGAACGGCATTAACAGATGTTTGCTTATTAATAATCTTGACACCGCCTAGTTAGGAAGTCCTAATATGTGAGAGATCAGGAACAAAAACACATGAAAAAGTAAAAACGCAATAATTGTCAATGCTTACATCTAAATGATGCTTCAAATTGTCATACCTGCAATAGGATCGGTTAATGATAGTGCTGCACAAACTCAATAATGATAAATTGACCAAGTGCTTAATTTTAAGCATTAATGCTTAATTTTAAGCACTTTTCACACTTAGAAAATGGATATTATTTAGTATTCATCACACAGAAAACCAGCCGACAACTCCACAACTGTAATCATTACGTTCAAGTATAATACGTCCTAATTTGGAATCCTCTTATCGGTCTTGCTTTTTGTTTGACATCACTTTGAACAAAAATGTATTTTTGAAAATATCAAAAAATTGTCATTTTTTAAAAGCTATACGGTTTTTTTATTTGACAGTCTATGAATATTGAATAGCACTGTAATACGTGAAATGTGATGAAAAACCAGAAGAAAGAGGTTATAGAAGCTTGGGGACTTCAAAATGTGAAAATTTTCCATTTTTATGCTAATTTTTAATATATTTTGTTCAATGAAAAAATGTTTTTATCGACATTAATGCATTTTAAAGACGCCAAGCCGTTGGGATTAGTACAGATTGATGGAATGTGTGTTCATAGAAACATATGTAAGCGCAATTAAAATTGAATACATTTCGTAGCTGCTGTCGCTGGTTAAATATGAGAAGTAAAAGTGCTTAATTTTAAGCACTTTTCTCTTTTTAGATAATATATACCAAAGTGTAGGCACGACACCAAAGTGATAGCTAAACTTGCTATTTTTAATGTGTATGATATGCTTTCACAATTGCTGCATTATATCGGTTATACCTGGTGGCTATAAACCTATAATTTTCTATAAACTTTCTATAGCGTAGTACCCGCGGCCTCGTTACCACAAGGGCTTTTATAACATATTTACCTAAAGATAGTGCATGTTAGTTGTGCTACACAACTTGAATAAGTCCTCAGTGATTAAGAAAAGTTATGATTGATAACTCACATCACAAATGTTATTCTAGTTCACATAGTAATCAGATGGTAAAAGTTCTTAATTTTAAGCATTTTTGACAAATGTACTCATACTTCGTTTTTGGTACGTAAAATGGTTAAGTTACCAATTTTAGTTAATCAATCTACACCCCAATGTATCCGAAAAGAAAAACACCGTTTCTTCTAAATATGTCTCTGTTTATATATCCGCATATTTTTAAGAAATCAATTAAGCAGCATTTCTTAAAATCCTGTTATACGTAATTTTTGTACTAAATGCTTTTTACTTACATACTTTTATTATTATAATTTTGATGAAATTTTGTACAGTGGCCTTGAGACGTGTAAACATGTGAAATGTCACTCTAATATAATTCGTTCCTGACTGACTGACTGACTGAAATCTCAATCAATGTACCAACAGGTTTACGAGAATGCTTCAGCCAAATAAATCACGTAATTTGTATGATAGAAGAGTCAGGGAAAATCTATTTAAACTCGTTTTTGACGTCGTCTTGGGGGAAGTCCTTTTTGAATGTGCTTCGACCAACAGGGGCGAGTTGAGTTTGGTTTGCAGATAGGTTTTTCGCAGAAAACACATTGAAATGATGTTGTGTTTCGCTCACTTTCAGCATATCCATGTCGGCAAAATATAGCATGGCTTTGGATGAGGCAAGTGAGCTGGCCTATGAGAGCTCTTCATCAGATCTTGAGGAACGTTTGGAGAATCTCTTCTTGTCTCATTTCCAACTTTGATCATAGTGAAATGGAGAAGACTTTGCTAAATTCATTTTGAAGTCGGCATGTGTCAATTCAGATTGTCCAGGCTTAAAATATCTATACGCCAAGAAGGAATTAGTAAAAATGAATCCCAGAACACCACATGCCTGGCGTATATACGATGAGTGTGTTTTGACAACATCTTCGAATCCTAAAGCACCGGTTCTGAAGTGATTGAATACATCGATCGAAGAACAATACTTCAAATATTCCTCGGCTACCTGCGGTCTGGGTATCTCACCGTGATGCTTTGTTTTCCTGGGATTTCCAGCGATTGCAGTAGATCACATTGAAATGAACTGCTTCTTCTTTAAATCCATAAAGCTAACAGCCTGGAGGTCTGTGTCATCAAGTTTCGCGGCATAAGCTATCCATTCCCCTCGCTCGAGTTCTCTCTCATTCAGTAGCTCTTTCGGATAGTTCTTGTGTGCTGTTTTTACTAGCATGATTGAATATAGACCTACTTTCATCGATGCAGTTGAACTCTTGACGGAACCGAACCAAGAGTCTGCAATCACAGTTCTCCCTGATCCATGATAGTCCTTTGTCAGTCTCAGCACTGCGGCTGTGGTGGCTCCGCATTCTGAAACGTGGTCTTTTTCTCGCATTCTCTCCTTTCCTTCGTTTAATTCTATCTTAAGAACAATGTTTGACCGTGCGTCCGACATATCCTTGATTTCATTGCCGATCGGTCGCGGTTTGCAAATAATTTTGACTTTTCCAGTCAGTCCTTTATGGTAAGATTTAGCCATGCTTTCGTCCAGACAAAGCCGGTCCCCAGGACTAGGAGCGCATTGGAAGTTTTCGTTGGCGCTGTTGAAGTCAATGATTTGTTCATCGGGATCTTCTGCCTTCGAAAACTTCAGATACTGCAGCACTTGTTCAAATCGATTGCGCGAAATGAAAGCGCCAAATTTCATAGAAGGAAATATTCCTCTATTTTCGTTCCACCAATACATTCTTCTTTCTGGGAGTTTCACTATTGTCATCGAGTACATCATCGCAAACACTTTCAAGACCTCTTCCGTAGTAATTGGCGAGAAGTTCTTGAAATTCTTTCGAGCATGGGCATTTGTTGCTGGTGCGCACATGCTGTGATCAGAGAACATCAGGAGGCAACAATTCAATCTAAGTTGACGTTAAGTTCATCAGAAGAGAAGACAATGCAAGGTTATGGAATACATGTGGGTAATTGAGAAAAGTGTGCAGAATTAAGCATTTTTTATAGTTCACTTCCAAAGAAATGAATGCATTGTAGTAGCTTAATTTCATTATTCATATTTCTTCAAACTTGTGAAATACTTCTATTATACATTTATAAATAAGAAACTGAAATATAACCTTTTTTATCATCTGAGGGCATTTGGTTATTGAATAGTAATCTGATGATTACTCAATCAACGTTTAGGCTACTCATATGAAAGTCATGATGATATCTTAATATAATCACATTTTAACATGAATGAATATAGTTGATCATTATGGTTGATTATCACCCCATATTAATGCAGTTTTAACTCATATTCAGGTATTTATACACATACAGTTTCAAAAGGAACTTGAAATAGGAAAGTGCTTAATATTAAGCACTTTTCTCTTTAATCTATGATAGCAATTTTAGGAAAAACTATTAAGTGTGCATACTTGACTGCTATACATATCATTCGCAAGATATAGGCCCAGGAATTAGCACAATATCAATGGCTTGGCGGGTTTGCTTCAGTGTCAATTTCTTGCTTTCGTCGTTTTCAGACGTGTGAAAAATACCTACATTTTCTGTTAATTATCAAATAAAAATATTGATAGGTTTCTCAAGCCGTTGCCTGCTATCTTTTATGACAATTCATATCGTTCCTCTTTTGCAGAAAGTGGTCCAGAGTTATTAGCGGTTGTAGTTTTGAAGAAATATGCTTTCAAAGTGGAGTACTTTAATTTAGAAAAGTGTTTAAAATTAAGCACTTTTCTACCTATCTTTAAAGGCAGATTTCCATCTTCCAACTACTTGTGAGCGCTACCCGCTTTGGGATATCACCAAACATTACTCAAATAAAAAAATCCTAAAAGTTAATCCACCTTGACGGCTTTAGTTGCAGAACTAGATAAAAAATGCGAAATTTTGGCTCCTTGAAAAATTGACTTCTAAAATCAACGTGTTAAAAATTCATGATATCAGTTTCATAAAAACGGTTGCATTACACAAAGCGGCTATTTAGATCATTGTCAACGAAATATCATTATTAACAGGGTGTCTCTAACTAAATAAAGTGGTACAGCTTCTTTTCAAAATGGTTAGAAAAGTGCTTAAAATTAAGCATTTTCGTGGTCAAATTATCAATAAACTTTCCGGACCTCTCGAATCTTGCTCGTGTTTCTAGTTCGCAGTGAATGTGATGCAGCATTTCATGAATCTTTGATTCAGTGTTGGGCAACCAAGTTGGGATAGCGGGCCACAAGGAGTGGCCCGCGAAAAGGCTCGAGCACCACCAATTTTAAAAGGCAGCAGTACAGGCTTAATATTCTTTTATTCCGTACTTTTAAGTGCATGATATGGGCTGCTGTACCGCACGTGCAGTGGTCGTATTACATAACAAAATTTTGCATGTAAATGTATACAGCAGTATTGTGCGCAACTAATTTGTTTAATATTAAGGAATCATAATCTACTTTTTACAGTTCATGTGAGTATTGAAGAGCAAGTAGGCCTATAACAAATCATGGAAGCTTTTCTTTTGTGTAATTTGACTTTTTGGTGATTTGACCGACATTACCATAATTCATCGAAAAACAACGGTCTTTAAGTTCAGTGCTACCATTCGTCTGAAAGCCGCAAAAGATGAAAATGAGTTTGCTACAATTATTGATCATGCCAAATGTACGTACGTGCACATATCACCCACGGCTTTCAAAAACCGTACATGGGCTCCACTAATGGTAGTCGTGTGCTAATGCCAATCGAGTATACTATATTGGTATAGTAGTATACAAATGAAATTCAGCAAGAATACTTGAAAAAAATGCTGGCCTGTCAAAATCTTGCGGTTGGATTCATCCATTTGTAGTCAAGGTCTATAGCCTCTTTCTAGGTTCATTGAGGCGTGGTTATTACGTAGAGAAACATGCTCAGCAGGGCATCGAATACTGTACGGCTTAGCATAAACTCGTGCAGGTGATGACCATTTTGCGCTTATACGAGAAGACATTCATTACGAAAGGAGCATGGTTGTATGATTCTAATGTGAATTTTTGTTTTTTTGTGCCATCATATTGCTCATCTAACTGTTAATTAATGGTTTTGCAAATTCTAAAGAGGATCCAGCACCCTTAGATGCATCTCCCAAAGGTCGAAGTCGGAGTGAGTCATTTTCACATCATCGATTCAAATAATGTCCGCGGGCCACCAAGTGGCCCACGGGCCGTGCGTTGCCCACCACTGCCATAATGCATCTGAACATAGATCACGATTCCATTGATCATTGTTGCAATCTGTCAGTTCTGATGTTTGTCGCGTTCTTAATGTATTCGCTAAATTGCATGACTTTCCCATTTCTAAAGTTTGTAACATAACATAGAAATTTTGTTTCGAGATGCGTGAAAAGAAGGGTATGAAATGCAGCCTGATATTGTTCTATACTGTACATTCACAAATGAAATGAAATGAAATACAATTTCTATTGTTCTATCATCGCATACTCGTATATTACATAGTTTTCCTCATAATTGCATGACTAAATTGCATGACTTTCCCATTTCTAAAGTTTGTAACATAACATAGCAATTTTGTTTCGAGATGCGTGAAAAGAAGGGTATGAAATGCAACCTGATATTGTTCTATACTGTACATTCACAAATGAAATGAAATGAAATACAATTTCTATTGTTCTATCATCGCATACTCGTATATTACATAGTTTTCCTCATAACTCAATCGATTTCTATAGCTACCGGCCCTTACTGCACATCATGGTTCCCACATCGATCTTAATTTCAAGAATGGTGTTATTACTTTTGCCATACATTGAGGTTTAAATAGGTTTTTGGACTGCAATCGAATTGGTATAGTTTCAGACAGTCAATTCCAGTTCTACTTTTCTTCGTATCATTTCGTAACATAGGGCTCTGAAATGTTCAATTAATCTTGTTTTGACTATATGTTTCTACATTTTTGTTTGCATATTTCCAAATTGGTTTGATTCATCCATAAATATGATAAATGAAGTTGTTTTAAAAGTTTTTACATTCTCCAGCACCAGGTGAATGTGTATTTTCTATTGTGTAGGTCATGTAGAATGTGATCATAACAACTTTTCATTATGCTATCATTTTCGCTGAAAACAATTCTAATCCATAGATTGATTACAGCTTTATACATAGCTAAATGTCAGTGAACTAAGTACGAATAAATGGCAAACTTTAGATAATTAATTTAACAATTGCTATAACGCTTGTATATTTTATCAACAAAAATAGGCTATTTCTACAAACGCCACTTATAAAGGCTAGATGATGAAGATAGATAAGAAATGAATTTCCAGTAGTTTTTATTTGATTTTCTCATTCAATCATTAGATCATTTTTTGTTTCGAGAATCTTTTCGGTCGCTAATAATGATTGCTTAAAGTTATCAGTGATCCCAAAGGTGCAAAACTTTGATGAAGATGTTCGACCCAATGTTGTTCTTTGCGTGCTTGATGAAGTCTACATGTCACTGTTGCGTGTGCTTCGAGAAGCAAGGATCTCCAAAATTCTGTGACAACATTAATGGACTTATCAATGAGTTAGGTAAAATCATGGAAATTGCATCATGAGCATTTGGCAACGCTGGTTTTAAATTTTGTCGATGGTCAACAATTCATCTGAAGGTTTTCTTGTCAAAAATTTGAAGCAATACAAATGATTTTCACAGATGAAGGACATGGGTTGCATGATCACAGCAGTTTGGGTCTCATCTAACATCAACTGTTCTCAGCCTTTCGAAATTACCTCCAGTCAAATTACCTGGAGTGAGTACCTCCAGTCAATTAACACTCACAGGTCTTTATAAATAATCTCTGTCTAAACTCATGCATATTCTAAACGTTAAAGTTCGCGACCTTGAGTTTATGCCCTATGAGTCAAAAAGGGTTGCGGTAGTTGAAGATTGTTCAACCCAAGATGGAAAGCATGCAGCATCGACTAAATCACAAAATTATCTGGTCTCGATGCGCTTATTTTCGGAAACATAAGTAGTAACAAAAGGTCCATAATAAACACAGCGCGCCCCCCCCTCTGGAACGACAGAGGTTGTGGTCTGTCGTGGTGTGCCGGCCAGGTTGGTTCACGTTCACAACATGTTCGCTGACTCCCCCCCCCTCTGCAACGACAGAGTGTGAGACTCGAGTGAGTTGGTCCGACCGCCTGGTTGACTTGGGCGACCGTCCAGGTTGACGTGGGCGACCGTCTAGGTTGACGTGGGCGACCGTCTAGGTTGACGTGGGCGACCGTCTAGGTTGTCGTGGATGGTGAAATGGCTGCCAGATTCGGATTCAGCGTAAAATTCTGCATCTGTGGTGTGATTTCCAGCTCAATCGGCGAGAAAAAATTTTTCTTCAAAATTTTAACAGAGTTAAAATTTGGGACGTTTTGGTGTGTAGCGCCCAAACGAAGCATCGGATGGGAAAACGGAGGCCAGATTCGGATTCAGCGTGAAATTCTGCATCGGTATGGTGAATTTGAACGCCATCGGAGAGAAAAATTTTCGCTGACGTCCCCCCCCCCTCTGGACAGCTCGCTTCGATTTTGGCTTCCAGTGGACGGATTTTGTCGTGCCATAGCTCGTTTGAAAGCTGAGAGTGAGACAAATTCAGTGAAAGAATCGGCTTGTTCCTATCTGTCTTCGTTTAGATGTGAGACGCCATTTAAGATTTTGGGACATTGGCAAAAAACGACAGAGTTAGAATTTGGGACGTTTTGGGCTCTAGCTTCAAAACGAAGCATCGGATTGGAAAACGGATTTCAGATTTGGAATCAGCGTGAAATTCTCTATCTGTATGGTGAGTTTCAAGTCAATCGGAGAGAAAAATTTTCAACATTTTTCGAAAAAACGACAGAGTTAGAATTTTTGCGATGGCTGCCTACTGTAGAGCCAAAACGAAGCATCGGATGGGAAAACGGAGGCCAGATTCGGATTCAGCGTCAAATTCTACATGGAAATGGTGTATTTCCAGCTCAATCGGAGAGAAAAAATTTTCACTGACGTCCCCCCCCCCCTCTGGACAGCTTGCTTCGATTTTGGCTTCTAGTGGACGGATTTTGTCGTGCGATAGCTCGTTTGAAAGCTAAGAGTGAGACAAATTCAGTGAAAGAATCGGCTTGTTCCTATCTGTCTTCGTTTAGATGTGAGACGCCATTTAAGATTTTGGGACATTGGCAAAAAACGACAGAGTTAGAATTTGGGACGTTTTGGGCTCTAGCTTCAAAACGAAGCATCGGATTGGAAAACGGATTTCAGATTTGGAATCAGCGTGAAATTCTCTATCTGTATGGTGAGTTTCAAGTCAATCGGAGAGAAAAATTTTCAACATTTTTCGAAAAAACGACAGAGTTAGAATTTTTGCGATGGCTGCCTACTGTAGAGCCAAAACGAAGCATCGGATGGGAAAACGGAGGCCAGATTCGGATTCAGCGTCAAATTCTACATGGAAATGGTGTATTTCCAGCTCAATCGGAGAGAAAAAATTTTCACTGACGTCCCCCCCCCCTCTGGACAGCTTGCTTCGATTTTGGCTTCTAGTGGACGGATTTTGTCGTGCGATAGCTCGTTTGAAAGCTAAGAGTGAGACAAATTCAGTGAAAGAATCGGCTTGTTCCTATCTGTCTTCGTTCAAAAGTTAGAGCGGTTACAAGATTTTAGGTCGGAGCTCGCTTACCTGAAAAAATCCTAAGTGTCAGAGTGACTTTGTATGGGTAAAATTTTGAAAATTTTCCAAAGTGTAGAATTTCGACCTGGGACCGTCACCAAAACATTTTTCATCAAATTTTGAAATTTCACTGACGTCCCCCCCCTGGACAGCTTGCTTCGATTTTGGCTTCTAGTGGACGGATTTTGTCGTGCGATAGCTCGTTTGAAAGCTAAGAGTGAGACAAATTCAGTGAAAGAATCGGCTTGTTCCTATCTGTCTTCATTTAGATGTGAGACGCCATTTAAGATTTTGGGACATTGGCGAAAGACGACAGTTAGAATTTGGGACGTTTTGGGCTCTAGCTTCAAAACGAAGCATCGGATGGGAAAACGGATTTCAGATTTGGAATCAGCGTCAAATTCTTTATCTGTATGGTGAGTTTCATGTCAATCGGAGAGTTTCAAGTCAATCGGCGAGAAAAAATTTCAACATTTTTCGGAAAAACGAGTTAGAATTTTTGCGATGGCTGCCTACTGTAGAGCCAAAACGAAGCATCGGATGGGAAAACGGAGGCCAGATTCGGATTCAGCGTCAAATTCTACTTGGAAATGGTGTATTTCCAGCTCAATCGGAGCACTAGAACCGGAGATATACGGGATTTTTAGTGTTTGGATGATGGGTATTACGTCATCAGCTGATCGCCACACACTATATAAGCTGGGAACCGACGGAGACTTGTCATTTAGAGGAGAACGATTGTCAGAGGTAGGTCGTCTCTCTGAGCTCCGATGATAGCTTCGGACATTCCAAATTCCAAGTTTCTGTAAGAAACCGACTTAGAAAATTTCATTGCTGATATCAGCTAAGCCGTCAGACTTAGAGGTTCGCCAGGAGATGGCCTTCGTCTCCAGGCCATAAAAGACTCCAAAACTTTAAAGGCTCGTAACTTTGCTTCTACAAGTCCGTTTGACTTGATTCAAAAAAAGGTTCGGTCGCTATTGACCTGCCCTAAGTGATGGACTACTTATAAAATTTCATAAGTAGTGCTGAAAAGTTGAAAAATTTAAATCCACTAGTTTTGGAGGTTTTCTGGGGTTTTCGACCCTGCTGAAGTCAATGAAAGCATTTTTAATGATGTCTGAGCCAGTCTTCTCATGGTATAAGCGGCTTTTCACTGAAAGCGAGCAAGACACGGAGAGTTTTGCTGTAATATTCCACTGACAGGGTGTTCCTTCGGGGCGGCGGACGATGCCGTAGTGATAAGTGTGGCAAGGGAATGTGTCATATTTGAGACCGTAACCGCTGGGACAACTCATGTCTCATGTTGGGCATTTGACACAGCTCTCAACGTAGCACTTTGAACGCCAATCGGTTGAGTCTTAGCTATCTTGTCATGGGTGGCCTCTAAACATCTCCATTGCAAAACGCTGGTGAATCAAGCTCTCTACGGCTTGCTATCAAGCAGATCAAAGCAATAACTTGGGATGTTTCCTCAAGGTTTTCAAGTATGCTGAGTTCAAATCTGCTATCAGATTTCAAATTTAACTAAGACTAAGGCAGCTTTGAGGGGTTAGATCCCAGCTACTGTTCACTACCTTTGACTCGGCGTTGCTGTTACCACTTCGGGGCAGTGACAATGATGTCTTCAGCTGTAAAGAGCGGGTATCGGGGAAGATCTCTCACTTCCCTAGTGATCAGTACAAGGCCTTCGGGCTGTCGACGGGATCTAGTGCCACTCACTACACTCAAATCTATCATTCCTCACTAAGTGTAAATTACTGACTATACATTTGTCCTGAAATCAGGTTATTTTTGACTTGCTTTCTAGTTGAATAGTCTCTTGCTATCAAGAGATTCACTTCTACTCATAAAGCACATCATCGCTGTAATACCTCCTTTGCTCGAGCGTTCCTTCGGGACGGCGGGTACTGCCGTAGAGGGATTGTGTTGCACGGGTTGTTCGTCGTTTGTTAGACCGAAACCTCTGAGCCGTTGCTCATGTTGGGCGTTCGACTTCATACTCAACGTGACGCTTTCTCTCGCCAGGTCAGATTACTTCAGCCATTCGACAAAGGTTAGTCTTTATGATATGGAGTAGAGTGAAATGTAATTCATTAGATGTCCCTTCAATGATTGCTCCCATGATAAACGCTGATGAGACAAATGAAATGATTCTCATCTTCCCTTTTCAATGATTGAAATCTACTAACACACTACCGTATAATCGTCCACTATGGGGCAAGACATGATAGAGCCTCCACGCGGTTTGCCCTGGGCAGTCTTTAGACTGGCGAATACTATCATTAAGTTGAATCTGTTATCAGTCAACTTGAACGTTGCAAATGAAGTTCGGTGTAATACTTCCTTTCGACGGGTGTTCCTGTAAAGGGCGGCGGTGAAACCCGTAGCTATGTATACCGCAAGGGACATTCGGCAATGGTCAATCTTGTTAAACCTCTCTGCGTCATGTTTGCAAGTGATTGCCTCTGTCTCAACGTAGTATGCATTCGCGCCAGGGCGACATTTAGCCAACTGTCGAAGGTTGCCTAAAACTTTCCATTGCATACGTTATGAGAACCATGAGTTCTACCTGTCTCTATCAATGAGACGAATTGATGAATGGAATGAAATGGGAGGACACTCACGCGCCACACGCAACATAACACACTTCTCTCTTTCGTAGTCTAACAAGCTCTTTACACATGGATCGCAGTCGATTGCTATCCCTGTATCAGAAGTGTAAGCTATCTTAATTTTATTTGACACTATTTCATCTACCATCATCACCCATATGAAGTGTCATAAGATTTACAAGTTAGAAATAAAGTTTCAATAGTGTATGCGTTAGAAATAAAGGTGTAACTGTTTGTAAAAATAAGATCGCAAGATTTACTAGTTTACAAGTTAGACTAAGTGTAAATTAAAAATAAAATTATAACTGTTTCAAGAGTTTACAAGTTAGAAATTAAGTTTTAGCTGTTTGTATATCAAAATAAAGTTTCAAGAGTTTACAAGTTAGAAATAAAGTTTCAATAGTGTATATGTTAGAAATAAAGGTGTAACTGTTTGTAAAAATAAGATCGCAAGATTTACTAGTTTACAAGTTAGACTAAGTGTAAATTAAAAATAAATTATAACTGTTCACGTGTTAAAGCGTTGATGCAACGATGAACAATTAATAAGCTTAAAAGTTTTAGATTCACTTTAACATTATCATATGTTTACAGATAGAAATGTATTACAGCAAAGCTACTTCATGAGTTAGTTTGCCAGGAGTGTATCATCTCAAACTTTTACTCCGACTGTGGAACATTGATTTCCATGATGAAGATTTAAATAGTTAGATTCGATGGCGAACAAGATTTACTAGTTTACAAGTTGGACAAAGTGTTCTTCTATTTGTAAATGAAAGATATCATTTCAACAGTTTACCAGTTAGAAATAAAGTTTCAACAGTCTACAAGTTAAAAATAAAATTATAACTGTTTCAAGAGTTTACAAGTTAGAAATTAATTTTTAATGGTGTATACGTTAGAAATAAAGTTTTAGCTGTTTGTATATCAAAATGAAGTTTCAAGAGTTTACAAGTTAGAAATAAAATGAAGGTTCACCAGTTTACAAGTTAAGAATAAAGTTCTATCTGCTTGTATGTTAGAAATAAAACAAAGTTTCAACCGTTAACAAGTTAAAAATAAAGTTTCAATAGTTTACAAGTTAAGAATAAAGTTTCAATGGTGTATACGTTAGAAATAAAGTTTTAGCTGTTTGTATATCAAAATAAAGTTTCAAGAGTTTACAAATTAGAAATAAAGTTTCAATAGTGTATATGTTAGAAATAAAGGTGTGACTGTTTGTAAAAAATAAGATCGCAAGATTTACTAGTTTACAAGTTAGACTAAGTGTATGAGCAAGCTCTGAACACATAAGATATCATAGTAAAATCATCAACGAATAAATCATATCGCAATAGGAATGTACATTGACAGATTCAAATAGATGCTCATGCGTTCATAAAAGAGAGTTTGTGACATCAGCATTAATTGGAAGTGCGTGAGCGCACTGGAAACTCCTGATCGTCTTGTGATTGGACGAGACGTCTCATCCATTCACCGCTTAGGAAAATCTTATAAAAGGTAGTGCACCAGCTCTACTCTTCACATTTATCTTTCATAAGGTGAGTGTTGGTGAGCTCCCGCTATCAGGTTGTTTTGACTTGCTATCAAGTTGAATAGTCTCTTGCTATCAAGAGTTTCACTTCTGCTCATAAAGCATATCATCGCTGTAATACTTTCTTTGCTCGAGCGTTCCTTCGGGACGGCGGGTACTGCCGTAGAGGGATTGCGTTGCACGGGTTGTTCGTCGTTTGTTAGACCGAAACCTCTGAGCTGTTGCTCATGTTGGGCGTTCGACTTCATACTCAACGTGACACTTTCTCTCGTCAGGTCAGAGTACTTTAGCCATTCGACAAGGGTTAGTCTTTATGGTATGGAGCATTTCGAAGTGTTGATTGACTCATGTTCATTGAATGACTATTCACATGATCATCATAGGTAAAATGAAATAAATCTTACGTATCCTTTTCAGTGAATTTGCCTTCGACGTCGAATCTAACTACTTTAATCTTCGATATGGATACGAGTATCACGAGAAAAATTGAATCTTATCGCGTCTCTGCCAAGATGGAGGAAACTCTCATTGAGCAATGTAAGTTTTTGTGTGATGGGGTAAGGATGCAGGTTGTGCTAATAAAACTCTTGAACTAACATCATTCGGTTACGATGTGTGTTGAGCATAGGAATTAATTTTCATAAACCTTTGAATAACATCAAGAATGTAAGAATCATATCCTTACTAATTTTCAACAAAAGACCCTTAACGTCTTTTTACTCCGCGATTTTCAAAAGCGAAGCTCATTTCTAAAATTTATAATGCACTCTAATATCTCCCTCCCTTTTTCAGTACAGCAGCGCATCATGAACAGAGAACCTATTCCTGAAGGGGCACTTGGTCGAGCCTATGAACGACTGGGAATATGTAAGTATCTTAATGAATGAATGCTGTCATGTGTTCTGTATCATCATGGCTGATAGCATGCATTCTATCATTCATCAATCTCATCTCTTTTCCACTCTACAGTTTTGGCAAGGCAGGAGAAGTGGGAGGAAGTCGCGAGGCGGAAATATGATGATGATTTTCCGACCCTACCCTCTCGCCCATCTACCTCAGCTCCACCATCTGAGCAGCCATCCACCTCGGGCATGGTCATCGCCCAACCTCCACCACCACCCATACCTGCTCCTCGTCGCCGCATCCCTCCAACACCCAAGCCGCGGACTCTTCCACCCTCGGCTCGCATCCCCCTTCTACCTCCTCTTGAACCATCGGTGATGGTGGAA
The DNA here is from genome assembly GCA_907163375.1 of Prostheceraeus crozeri. Lineage (NCBI taxonomy): Eukaryota > Metazoa > Platyhelminthes > Polycladida > Euryleptidae > Prostheceraeus > Prostheceraeus crozeri. Next base: position 214,216 of record CAJQUW010003879.1, read on the forward strand.
GTAGATTCTCTTGATGGTAAGTTACAGTGATGGTAAAGGGGGACAAGGACTTAAACAAAACGCACGCCACACTTGGAATTGAATAGTCATGTTACTGATCGCTTTCCTTCCTTTTCTCAACAGATCTCGCAACGGTATTTCTGGGCGACAACGTTCCTAACCGCCCCGCCAACTCTCACATACCACCACCGGCAACAGCAGACGACTTCCCTCCCATCTCCAACAAGTCGGTAGAAATGGAGATCGAGGTGTGCGACCACACCATTAAAATGGTAGGTTGAAGATTTCCTCACTCATCTCCCTCGAACGTTTGGCTAATAGCATCTTCCTCAATTTCAGGCATCGACTTCATCACCAAAGCCCTCCTTTCTCAAGGAAAGTTTAGAGCTATTGAGTGAAGGTAAGTTGTAACAAAACACTAAGACTTTAATAGAGATGATAGAATGATTTCTCTTTTAGGTGATGCTAGTTCCAGCTCAACACTATCGCGGGAAGGCGACGAGCGGGAATGTGCTGACTGTGGGCACATCTTCACGAGGAAACGCGATCTGCTCCGACACATCAGACAACGTGTGTGTCAACCCAAGTCGCCATCAATCTCCCGAGGTGAGGATGACTCTATTGAACACGTCTCCTTTACTTGCGACTTCTGCATTCAATCATTTGAGTCACATTTTGAATTATCTTCACATAGACTTCGACATACACACACGAACGATACCTACACCAACGGTACCTCCTCTATCCGACTCTCTGAAATATCAATGAACAATTTAGTGAGGAACTACCAGATGGACTCCTCAGAAACCATTGCTAACTTTAAGGAATGGTTTCATCAAAATTCATCCTTGATAGATGCGCTCTTTAGAAATTTAGACAACTTTAGAATAAAAGCGCTCATCTACTTAAAAATAAAATATGTAAAAATCGATCATCATACTGGTCAAATAGTAGAGCGGTTGGAGTTTCACATACCCTCCTCTCCTGCTACAGAAGTAATCGATGAAGATTCTTGGTTAAATTTTCATATCCAAGGACTAAAACTAAATATAGTTAAATTCAACGAACGCGATAGTGGCCTCATTTTTGATGGTATAGAATCTGCCAAGTTTAAAATCAATTTGCTAGAAAGTTATAGTGGGCGAGGCTCCTTCAATCTTCCAAAAATTTTAAAAGACAAAAAAGCAGTCATTTCTGTAGATTGCGAATCGCAATGTTTTAAGTATGCAGTGTTATCCATTCTCCACTACAATGATGTAAATGATAATCGTTTCCGTAGAAGTAAGTATCAAGAGTGGGAAAATGAATTAAAGTTTGATGACTGCAATAGTGAAGACATGAAATTGAAAGATATAGAGAAATTTGAGAAATTAAATAAAATTAAGATAGTGGTTCACGTCTGGGAGAAAGGGTTAAAAGGCGTTAGGTATAACAACCGCCAAAGTAGCTATGATCGAGTTGTCAACCTTTTGCTAGTGTATGAGGACAATACTCAACAGTGGCATTACTGTGGCATTCCAAAAATTCATCGCCTTTACAACCATATACAAAAATCGATTAAAGGTGAACATTTCATATGCGACCGCTGCACACGACCATTTTGGTCGAAAAATAAATTTCTAAGTCATTATGAATGGTGCAAGCGGGGTAAACTACAAATAGAGCGCATGCCCAAAGATAAGGAGTTTTCATATAGAGAGAATGGTGATGAACTAAGTCCCCTGCGTGTCATCTATGCTGACATCGAATGCTATATCGACGATATCATCCACAAGCCAGCAGCCATTTCCTGCTATGAAGTATGGCATGACCATTTCCAAAATAGAAAAAATAAAATGCACGTCTGGCAAGGTGAGGATTGTATTTACGAATTCCTACAATTCCTCGAACAGGCTGTAAAATTTCAACAAAAGTATGATAGTGAACTCTATCGCAGATCATTGCATATGACAGCAGATGATCAAGCAAAATTTGATAGTTGCAACGTTTGCCCCAAATGTAGTAAAACATTTGATGATGATAAGATTAAGAAAGTGCGCGACCATGATCACATCACTGGTAAATTTAGAAACGCACTATGTTCAAAATGCAATTTTTCACTTAGGATGAAACGGCGTACATTACCCGTCATTTTCCATAATTTTAAGGGCTACGACAGCCATATGATAATAAAAGGAGGTTTAGGTCAAATGAAAGAGTGGAAGCTTGATGTAATAGCACAAACGAGAGAGAAGTTTATGGCCATGACAGCAAAAGTGCCTGTCGATAAAACTAAAGAAAATAAGACGGTCTATTTTGATATAAAATTTTTAGATTCCTACCAATTTATGACTGCATCACTGGCCTCTCTCGTACAAAATCTAAAGTCTCTTCCACTAACACAAAATCTTAAGAAACAATATCCAAATCTAACCGATGAAGTCATCACACGGAAAGGAGTCTTTCCATATGCATATTTTGATGCGATTAGTAAACTCGGCGAGACTTCTCTTCCGCCCATAGATAAATTTAAAAATGATTTGACCGGCGCAGAATGTAAGACCGAAGATTATGATCATGCACAAGATGCATGGATAAAATTTGACTGCCATACATTTGGCGAATACATGATTGCCTACCTTAAGTTAGATGTATTTTTGCTGGCTGATGTATTTCAGGAGTTTCGACGAGTGGCATTAGAAGAAGATAAGTTAGATCCCGTCCACTTTGTCAGTCTGCCAGCCATGTCATTTAAGTCTGCTTTTAAAATGACTGGTGAGACCATTCATCTCTTACAAGATCCAGAGATGTATAATTTATTTGAGTGAGGAATTCGCGGTGGTCTCACATTTGTAAATAAACATAGGTTAAAATCAAAAATAGTAGGCAATGACCAGACTCATCTGAAGTATTATGACCAAAATAATTTGTATGGTAGTTCATTATCCAAACCGCTACCTCACTCTGAGTTTAGCTGGTTAGATGATAGTGAAATTCAACATTTCTCCAACCCTTCCAACATACTAGCAATTCCAGATGAAGGTGATTGGGGATATTATTTTGAGATAGATCTAATCTATCCAAATAATATTAAACATAAAACCGTAGATTTTCCACTCTGCTTCGTGACAACTAAACAGAAGCTCATCAATCCGTATCGCCTGAAGGCCGTCTCGGGCCCAACTACACCAAATCACACGGCGATCCTCAACAGCAGCGCCTTCCATCGATCTCGCTCGCAATAAGAAATCCGGCCTCGGCAACTCGAATACTTGACGGCAAACTCGCCCAAACTAGCGGCAATCGACTCGCCCCAATAACTCGGTCAATTCCGACAAAAACGCGCTAGATCGCAATCGCACTCCCAACCCACACAGAGCATCCACATCACACTACTCAGGCCCCACTCGACCTCGCGCTCGATAAACCCTCGCATCCGCTCAGGATACTACGGGTCCACTCGTGCGCTACTCGTCGGCCCTGCACGCACATGCAATCCGGTCACATAATCGCAACAGTATCGGCCCACTCGCTACAACCTCGCGCTAACACATTTTTCGGCCAACCCCTCACACTCGCAAACTCGGCCCCAGCACACTCTAAAGTACGGGATATCGCTAACACTCGTCACACTCCTACGCGCTATTACTCGTCCGTACCCACTCGGCGCGCTCGTCGCCTACTCCCGCCCACGCCAATTACATTTATCAGCACTCGCCTGCAATTACGTCGCACTCAGTAATACAACTCGAACTCCGGCTGAATCGCTAGCACTCGAAATAATCGCAACTACGCCCGCGCGTGCCACGCCACCCTCGCACGAAATCCGCGCTCATCGCGGCTTCGCCTAACGATATTCGCAAAGTCACATCGCTCCACTCTCGCCAACACGCTACTACTATCGACAAACCAGCCGACAGGATCGGTAGCATAACGCAAACGTCATGCCGCGCGCCCAATCCCAAACAAAAGAAACGCTCGTGTCGGCAAACCTTCTCTCGAAACACTTCTGCAAAGGGGGACTCTGCCAATCGCGCCGGCCTGGACGCACACACGGCGGTCGTCCACTATAATCGCCTCCCCACGGCTCGTGGTCGCCTCAGCGATGCACGTACGCAGCACAACGACCTCGCAACATCGCAGGAGACGCCGGTCCACTCTGCTACTCCGACTCCGTAAACATCGTCGGAATACGCTGCGTTATAGACCTCGTCATCGCTACTGCCTTCATCCGCCACCCACCCACTCACACCCTCCTCGCACGAATGCTGGTAAACTCCCTCACAACTCGCAAAGACTCCCGGCGCACACTCATTTCCACACTAGCCCTCGCCGCCGTGGCCTCGCTGGCCCGACGCACACTATCGGCCACAATCCTCAGCACAAACCACCGCCAACTCTCAACAACTCCTTCGATCGGCCCGAAAAGGTCCGCATCCAACTCGCGAGCCCCACGCTCGGTCGTATCCTTATTATCAATCGGGACCGTGGAACAACTCGCCTCAGCGCCATCGCCCGCCTCGGGGCGTCCACTACGCACCCCGACTTCAGAACGTCGAACAACTCCGACTCGACTCCGCACAAACAAAACTAAAAATCGGGACAACGACTCGTCGACGCGCAATGGCTATACACTAGCATTCGTGGTATTCGGACACATCGCCTGCACTCTTGGCCCGCAAACTCATACGCAGGCGAACATACCATCGAATACCGTCCTGCCTCGATCCGCCTCCATACCCCACTCGCCGCTCAGCGCCTCGCTACACACATACCCGAATCAGGTGAAGTGAGTAAAGATATGTTTTCCGACTTTATGAAACAATTTCATAAAGATTTAGAATCATGCGGTCAACCCGACTATAAGCCTGCCGCAAACTTTTACTCACCCAGTATGATAAAGAAAACTATCTAGTCCACATTAGCATCTTAAAATTTTATTTAGAAATGGGTATGATTTTAAAAAGAGTTCACCGCATTATTAAATTTAGACAGAAAGCCTTCCTCAAACCATATATTGATAGCAACAGCCC
>CAJQUW010003880.1:0-12092 GCA_907163375.1 Prostheceraeus crozeri
TTTAATGAACTTCAAAATATTATGAAATAGCACAAGCTTCAAGAGGATTGACTTTCTTAAAAATAAAGGATTTTTTGGAAAAATTAAGTCATTGGTGTCTTTAATAATTCCAATTATTACTATTTCAATACTAAGAGCTCAAGATCTTTCTCATGCTATGATTGCTAGACAATATAGCATTAAACAAAAAAGATCAAGATACCATAGTTATACTCTAAGAGCAGAAGACTGAATTATGTGATTTTTATATCTTAAGCAATTATTGTTTTCTTTATTGTTTCTTATTTAGATATTACTTCTGATATCCACTTTTAAAAGAAAATGTTATTGAAAAAGGTAAAGTTGAATTAAAAAATAAAGTATTTGAAGACATTTTGGTAAAGCATTTTTTGGAAAAATATATAGTTATATAGCTGAAGTTAACAGTTTTGCAAGTTAATCAAATTTAGTACTCTTTAAAAAGTAAATGCTTAAAAATACTATCTTGATAATTTCTGGATTTAGCGGCTCTGGAAAAGGAACCATTATAAAACATTTATTATCACTAAAAAACTATAACTTTGCTTTATCAAAGTCTTATACAACAAGAAAACAGAGAACCAAAGAAGAAGAAAAAAACTATTTTTTCTTAAGCAGATCAGAGTTTATAAAAAAGACTAAAAGTGATTTTTTTCTAGAATACTGCAACTTTTTTGATAACTACTATGGTACTAGCAAAGATCAAATAAACCACCTTTTACAAAACAAGAAAGTACCAATTTTAGAAATTGATGTTCTTGGTAAAGTAAAAATTGAAAAACAGTTTCAAAAACTATTTCCTAATTATCAACTAAAAACAATTTTTATTGATTGTAGTTGAAATATTTTAAGAGAAAGAATAAAAGAAAGAAATAAAAACAACACCATAAAACTTTCTTCTATAAAGCGTTTTGATAGGTATTTTAAAGAAAATAGGTATAAAAAAAACTACTCTTTTATAGTTAGCAATAACAATTCAGTTGAAGAAACTGTTAAGAAAATACTTGACTTTTTAAACTCTTAAAATAAAAAAAGAATTATACTTTTTTATTCTAATAATATTTAGGGTAAAAAAGTGGAAAGTATTTTTATTAGTGGTCAGGTTATTTATAGAGACACCGAATATATTGTTTTAAAAAACAATAATCTTGGTTATAAAATTTTTGTTTTAAATAATGTTTTGGAAAACGACAGTATTAAAACTATTAATCTATGAATAAAAACCTTTTATAAAGAGTTTAACTTCATTTCTTTTGGTTTTTTGGATTACGAAGAAAAAATTTTTTTTGAAGAAATCAACAAAATAAACGGACTAGGCCCAAAAACTGCAATAAAACTGATGAACAGTTTTAACTGCATTGACCTTTTAGACTTAATTAGAGATAAAAAAATTGAAAAGATAAAAGAAATTTCACCACTATTTCATAAATGAAGTTATAGTTTATCACTTCACTTTAATAGTTCAAGACTTATATCAAAGTTTAAGAAAACCAACAAACTACCAAAAAAAATAATAATTAACGATAAAGAGATATTAGTTAAAGACCTATTTGAAAACTTATCTGCTCTTGGGTATTTAAAAAAAAACATTTTAGTAATTTTTCATAAACTAAAAAACAAAAAGTATTCTTCTGAAGAAGACTTTTATAAGGATTTTTTATTTAACTTACAAAATATATAATTGCTATGGAAGAGTTTATAGGACAAGAGTCAATAAAAAAAGTTTTAAATATTTTTTTTAAATACTCAAATAAAAAGTTTAATTATATTCAACACATTTTAATTTTTGGCAATCACGGCTCTGGAAAAACAACATTATCAAAAATAATTGCCAAAAACTTAAAAAAAGAATTAAAAATTATTTTTGGACAAAATATAAAAAACAATACTGATTTGATAAATATTATTTTATCATTAACAGAAAACAACATTTTGTTTATAGATGAAGTTCATTCTATGAATATGAAGGTTGCAGAACTACTATATTCAGTTTTGGAAGAAAATTTTCTTAATTTGGTAATTTCAAACAAAAATCAATCAAAAATTTTAAACCTATCTTTACCAAAATTTACAGTTATAGCTGCTACAACAAAACCAAACACCTTGCCAAGGCCATTATTTAATAGATTTAACTTACTCTTAAACATTAAAAACTATAGTTTTAAAGAAATTGAAAAAATTTTATTTATTTTTTTTAAAAAAAATAATGTTAAAGTTAGTTCTTCGACTTTAAGAATAATTTCATTTTTTAGCAGAAAAAACCCTAGAATAGCTCTTAGTTTAGCAAAAAAAATATTTTTATTTTTAACTATTGATAACTCTATGGTGTTAACTTATGATAAGTTAAAAAAAATTTTTAAAGAGTATAACGTTTATTTATTTGGTTTTTCAGAAGAAGAAATACAACTTCTTAGTTTACTTGATAAGTATAAAACCTTAAGTTTAAATATGTTAAGCAGGTTGTTTAATAAATCAAACAACTATATTACAAACTTTATAGAACCATTTTTAGTTCAAAATGAACTTCTTTTAATTTCTACTTCCGGAAGATCTTTAACCAAAAAAGGTAAAAAAATATTGTTTTTTTTTAAAAAAATAGATTTTAAAATATAATAAAATAAAGTAAAATGATTTATAATTAATATAAAATTAATTCATATTTTATTATGTTAAAGTTTAAAAATATAAAAAATAAAGTTCTTCATTATTTTATTTTTACTTTTGTTTTGATTTCAATAGTTAGTTTATTTGGTTTTTTTATTTCAAAAAACTTTAAGCTAAGCCATAACATTGCTTCTCAACAAAAAGAACTAGTTTTTTCTTTATCAAATGATAACGAAAAACTTGCAAAAAATAAAAATTATTTTAAATACTTATTATATAAAAAGTTAAAAGTTAATGGTTTTAGTGATTTTTCAATTAAAAAAAACCGGTTATTTTAATAAGGATAACAAATTAACTATCACAACAAACTTATATGATGCAAATTCACTTGCCAACACTATAACTTCTTATAATCATGTAACAATTTTTGATAATGATATTAACTTAAACTTTCAAGAAGAAGTAGAAGACTCAAAAACAAAAAAAAAATCTACTAAATTTAGATCAACACCAGTAGATTGATTTTCTATTATTAACTTTACAACTTTTGAAATAAGCGGTAACAACTCTGTAGTTATAAACTTATATAAAAATAAAAGCTTACCAAAAAAAACAACTGGTTCAAAAAAAATTTTTATTAACTATTGAAAGTATATTGAGAAACTATATACTAATTCAGAAATTAAAAAAGAGTTATTAAAAAAAGTAAACCCATTTTTACCAAAGTATAACATTAGAAACTTTGCAAAAAACTTAGAAAATAGTTTTTTAAAAAAAAGTGATTTTGCTAATTCTATTTGAAAAGACTACAATAAGTTTTTTTCTACCGATGAAGTAATAAACTACTTTAAAGATAAAAGCCTACAAAAAAAGTTAGAGAAATTCAAAATAACTTTTTAATTGGAAGTTATATAAGTTTTGAAAACGATAAAGTAACAATTTCAACAAATTCTAAAAATAAAGAACTATTAAAATCACTAACCAATATTGATAATTTTGCATACTTATTTGGTTTAAAGTTATTTAAAAGTTCATTAAAAACAACTAAAAATTTATTTTCAAAAACAAAACTTATTATTTTTATTTTTTCAATTGTTTTAGTAATTTCAATTATTATTGGAGTATTATCTTTTGTATTTAAAAAGTATTCTATAATATTTTTTTATAATATCTTACTTTTAGCCGCAGCTTTTATAGGTCTAGGAAGTATTTTTAACTTTTACTTTAGTTTAAGCTCTATTATATCTCTACTTATTGGATTACTTGTTGTAATAAAAATAGTTTTTTCAAATGTTAAACACTTTTTATTTAAGTCAGAAGTTTTATCAAAAATAAAGAGTAATAACAAGTTTATTGAATTTAAGAAAAAGTTATCACATGCAAAATTAAAGTTAGTTGACTTTAGTATAATATTTTTATTTTTTGTTCTATCTTCTTTATTTTATTTTTTAGGCGTTGGAAAGCTTTATATACTTGGAAAAAACTTACTTTTACTTTCTGTTTTACTACTAATATTTTTTATTGGTAATAAGATATTTATCTTTTTTTATAGTAGTTGACTACAAAAAGAATCACTTAAGTTTTTTATTGATAACAAGAAAAAAAACATAGACAATAATAAAGGCGATTCTATATTAAACTTTTTTACAATAACTATTTCTTCTACTAGAATAAACTCAGTTTTTCAATTTGTTTTAATTCCAATAATTTTAATAATAACTGCAATAACTCTATACTTTGGCTTTGGTTATCACAACATTTCAAACAATATTTTATTTTTAGACGGTTTTACAATTGCTGAAGTAGAAAGCCTTAATTTATTAAAAGTTTTAGGAATTGTTTTAGGAATTACATTTATATTTTCAATATTTTTTTACAAAGTAGTTCTTAGTTTACTTTATCTTTTTAAAAGTATTATTGATGTCGCTCTGCTTTTTGCATTATTTATACTTTGTAAACTATCGATTAATGAGTATTATATATTTATTTTTATATTAGCTTATTTACTTTCTGCTTTAAGTAGTATAAGTTTATTAAACTTTTTATATAAAAAACTAAATAACTTTAAGTACATTACAGAAGAAAATAAGTTCAACTATAATAAACTATCAAAAGTATTTTTTTCATACTTTGAAAAAAACTATAAAGAACTATTGTTGTATAGTTTTTTATACTTTTTATTATTTTATAATTTATTGTTTTTTAGCTCAATTAATACCATTTCAATAGGAATTTTTATTTTTATAGTATGTAATTTATTTACTTTATTTTTTACTTCTTATACTCTATTTATTTTCTTTTTCTTTATTTTATATGCAGTAAATAAAAAAATAATTATTTATAAAAAGAATAAAATTACAGACCCAGAAGAAACTAAAGTAAAAGGAATTAACTACTTTCCAAATAAAAAGAACAAAGAAGAAAAAGAAGAAGATAATAATCTATAAGCCATGTTCTGTTAATAGTTTAAAAAACTATTAGTTAATTATTTATCTAACCTTTTACAAGGTTGAGAAAAAAAATTGAGTTCTTCTTTTTCTCTGCCTTTACCAAAATTTAAGTTGCTTGCTAAGGGGTTTACTTCGTTCCACTTTTAAATTTCTTTAAATATCGTCTCTATAGCACTTTTACGATTACTTTTTTCATATTATAGTAAAAACTATAACTTAGAAAATTTCATTGCCGTCACCAACTAAAGTTAGTGCTTAAAGTTATTTTTTCCTTTAACTTATACACTATAATCAATCTCAGATTATGCAAGCATGGACTTTCCTCTAACAAAAAAATTGCCAGCAATTAACCAATTATTATCTTCATAATAATTTTACTTTTTTTTTGGTTATTTTTTTAATAAAAATCCAATCAAGGCAAAAGCAACACTCACATTATAACTATCTAATGCTGATCACTTTTTTAGTAATAGGTTATAATCAATATGTTTTTTGAGTTTATTAGATAGCCCTTTGGCTTCATTTCCTATTAATAAAGCAATATTTTTTTCTTTTAAGTAATTTACCTTATCATTTGGATTATTATCTAAAATTATCTCTTTATATTTATCATTAAAGTTGATAAAACTCCCGCAAACTATAAAGTTATTGTCTTTTAAAAACTTAATAATATTGTTAATATTATTAAGTTTTGAAAAGTTCATATTAACAATAGCTCCTGCACTAGCACTAAAAACAAAATTTGATAACTGAGTTTGTTTTTTTTCTAAGTAAATTATTCCATCAAAGTTTAATAGGTTAGCGCTTCTGATAATAGCACCAAAGTTTAAAGGGTCATGCAATTGATCCACAATTAATAACCTTTTTACCTTTTTGTTTTCTTTATCTATTTTTTTTAAAAGTTCTTCGATTTTGAAGTGGTTATTTAAAGTTATTTTACAAGCTATATTTTGGTGATTAGAAACCTTAGTTAGTTCAAAAAGTTCTTTTTCTACTACAAACTTTATTTTAATATTTAGTTTTTTAAGCTTATTAAGTATTAAAGTATTGTTAAAGTTTTTAGTTATATAAACCACCTTTATAAGGTGGTGTTTTTTTAAGTCAAATAAAAATCGTATAACTTTTTTTTTATATAGTATTATTTCCATTATAGTTGTTTATTTTTAATCAATAAACATAAAATTTCAAGCCCTTTTTTGGCTGCAAAACTTCTTACTTCCATTCGATTTCCAGGGTGAAGGAAAGAGTAAGAGTAAAATTTTTGTTTGGTTTTAATTCCAATATAAAATAAACCACAAGGCTTATTTTCCATTACTTCAGGCCCTGAATTACCAGTAAAGGCAATTGCAACATCCGATCTATACTTTTTTAAAATTTGAGTTGACAACTCTTTAACACAATCAACTGAAATAATTTTCTTTTCTTTAATAAACTTTTTATTGATTCCAACTAAATCAGTTTTAATTTCTGAAGAATAACAAACAACAGCACCTTTAAAAAACTTACTAGCTCCAGCATTTTCAATAATTAAGTTTGAAAATAAACCACCAGTTAAAGATTCAGCAGCTGCTAGAGATAAGTTATTTTTAGTAAAGTAAGAAAAAACTACATTAAGAGTTTTCTGGTATTTTACTATCTTTCTACCAGCTTTATAAACGTAAATAAATAGACCAATATAACCAATAATAGTTGAAGTATATAGGGTAATATTTCCTAATATTTTTATAACTCTTCTACAAAAGTTATCAAGATCAATAACATGCTTATTCAATAATAAAAAGTAAATTATTGCAATAAAAAGCATATAGGTCTTTACTTTACCCCAAATATTTGCAGCAATTACAATATTTTTTTTTAACATCAGCATTCTAAAGAGATTAATAACTAAAACTCTAATAAAGATAAAAAATAGAGTTCAAAAGTAAATTGCTTGTATAACTGTTAAAAACAGTAATATTGATAAAACAGCTATTTTATCAATAATTGGATCAAGTAGTTTACCTAATACTGTAATTTGTTTTAGTTTTCTTGCCAAAAAACCATCTAAAAAATCTAATAGTGCCACCACTATAAAGATTAAAAAAGCAATAAAATAAGACCAATGCATTTTAACAACTATTAGGTCAATTTTATTTTGAGAATCTTTGAAGGTATTTTTTCAAAATGAAAATAAAACAATCATTAAAATTGTCAATATAAATCTAAAAAGTGAAATTATATTAGGTATGGAAAAATCTTTATTTAAAAGAGTTTTAAAAGGTTTATTGTCTTTTTTTTTATTTTTATTCATTAATTAAATAATTTTATAAAAAATTATTATTTTATATTTTGTTTTCAAGCATTAAGTATAATAATGCCATTCTAACATACAATCCGTTAAGTGATTGTTCGAAAATTTTTGAGTACTTAGATTCAACTAAATTTGATTCAATTTCAATATTTCTATTCATAGGTCCAGGATGCATAATAAAGGCATGTGGTTGAAGTTGTTTAGCATCTTTTTCAGTAAACATTATTAAGTTCTTTTTTGCAAAAAGGAAATAAGTTTTGAGTGATTCATAACGCTCAAACTGATATCTTAATAGGTATACAACATCAACTTGGTCTAAGTAATCTTGATAATCTACATACTCAATTGATTCATCAACTATACACTTTTGTAAAAAGTCAAGAGTTGAAACATAAATTTTTACACCAAATCTTTTTAATAGGTTAATATTACTTTTTGCTACTCTTGAATGTACTATATCACCTATAAATAAAATTTTTATTTCGTTTATTGGTTTATCTATATTTTCAAAAATTGTATATAGATCAAGTAGTGATTGAGTTGGGTGATTTATAGTTCCAGATCCACCATTAATTAAATGACCATTAATTTTATTCTTTAACTGTTCAAAGTAATGGTTTTGAGAAGAACGAACCACAAAACAATCAGGACTATAAAGGTCAAACGTTTTAATTGTATCGTAAATTGATTCTCCTTTTTTTGTAGCAGAATTATTTAGGTTTACGTTAATAACGTTAATACCTAACTTTATAGCTGCCATATAGAAAGAGTAATTTGTTCTAGTAGAAGGCTCAAAAAATGCATTTACTAAAATTTTACTATTATTATAATTTATTTTAAGTTTATTGTTTTTAAACTTTTCTGTATAATCGAAAATTTTTCTAATAGTTTGGTTACTTTCTTCACTTAAGTCAACAAAAAATCTAGATTTTTTTTTATCATTCATATTATTATTTTTATTAAATAATTTTTCTTTCTATTTATTTTTAATTAATTATATAATAATTTAAAAATATTTTTTAGTTATTTTAATTTTTTTTTCTATCAAAAAAGTATTTTAGGTCTTTTGGTAGTTGATAAGCTTTTTTTTTTATGTTTATTTTTTTTTAATACACTTTTAATTGCTTTTAGTTTTTTTGGTTCTATAGTCTCTTTATTTAAATATTTTTCAAAGGTTTTATATGAAAAACCAAGTTCTTTTTCATCTGTAAGTTCATCTAAACCGCTAGTTGGTTTTCTATTTACTATATACTCTTCAACTTTGTAGTATTTTGCAAGTTGATAAATTTGTGTTTTGTTTAGATCAAATAAAAGGTTTATATCATAACCGTTATCACCAAATTTGGTATAATACCCTAATTTATTTTCAAGTTTATTCGAACTACCAATAACCAAATAGTTTTTTGATTGACTAATAGAGTATAAAACTACCATTCTTAAACGAGATTTTAAGTTATTTTTCTGTAGTTTATTTGTATCTAAATTTAAATTATTATTTAACTTTAAAATGTTTGCTCAATTTTCTTTTAAGTCAATCGTTTTTATATTAAAGTTTTTTTGGTTTAGCAGTTCAACAGCTTTATAGTCTTTTTTGGAAGAATTAATTGGTAAAAATAAAGCAATATACTTATTTTCTAAAGCTTTTTTTACCAAATATAGGGTTAAAGCACTATCAATTCCACCACTTACTCCTAAACAAACACCATTAAAGTTGTTTTTTTTTATATAAGTTGATAATCACTTAATTAAATACTTACTATATTTAATTAAGTTTTCTTTAGAATAGTTCATATATTATTTTATTTTCTTACAAAAAAAGAAAATAATTGTTTACTAAAAAGTAGTTTTGGTAGAGTGCAAAGCTCACAATTAGATAAAAAATTAAGTTTTGATTTTAAAAGAAATGGAGATGAAATAAAAGAGTTAAAAATTGCAGAACACATAGCAAAAATTATTATTATAAACAATAATAAAATTATTAACTTATAAACTTTAATTATATTGAATAAATTAAAATTTTTTTTTATTATTTTTTTCATAAAATTAAATAATATTTATACTATTATTATAACATTTTCGTAAAAAATATTTTTTGTAATTTACTTTTACTATTAAAATAATTGAAATATTTTAAATAGTATAAAAATTACTACAGGAGCACCAAATAAAGAAGAAACTAATATAATAATTAATTTATTATTTTTTTCACCATTATTGTTGCTCTTTTCTTTTATATTTTCAGGCAATCGTTTATTTTTATTTTTAAGAAAGCTTTTATAAACAACATAATCATCAATTTTTACAAAAAATCTATCATCTGTTTGAATTTTTAATTTTACTTTTATTTGACTTTTTTCATTTTTTAGTATAAAATCATTTAAAGTAATTTTACTAAAAACTTTACCGTGATTTTCTTCTAATAACTCATTCAGCTTTTTAAGTGCTGCACCATCCAATTTTTCATCTATTTTTACAAGAATATCACCACATATAACTTTATATTTTGATTTATCAATTTCTATTTTTATTTTATTATACTCAAGACTTAAATAACCATCAGTAGCTTGAAATTTTAAATTAATATCGTTTTTATTTAAGTCATCTATTTTTAAACTATTTTGACCTAACCCCTTTTGTTTTTCATTTAAGAGTAGTTCCCCTTCTTCTTTTAAAGTTTCTTTATTATTTACGTTAATTTGTTTTATTGTTCCATTATTAACTTTATAACCTATTATTTTAATTGGTGTTTGGTTTTCTTCATTTTTTAACTTAACAGTTAAACGGCCATCTTGAGAATCAAATGCTAATTTTTTTTGCGTGTTTAAAAAAATAAGAGTTAAAGTTTTTTTTGTTGTTAATAATTCTTTCAATTTATTTTTAATATCTTTCAATAACTGACCAAATATTGTTTTTTCAGTATTAACAATATATTTTTTTGAATTAATTTCTATTACTTTATAGTATAGGATATGAACTTTATGATTTGTCCCTTGAAAAGTTAAATTAACTTTTAATTTATCCTTATCACCTTGATAAAACTTAAAATTATTTAATTTATTAATTGTTTCATTAAATACCGAACCGTTCAATGAAATTAATATTGATTTTATAAGTTTAAGAATATTATCAGTTAATTTTTGATCAACATTTATTATATATTCGTTATCTTGTATTTTAATAACTTTGTAATTTTCTATTGTTTTTAAGGTGTTATCATAATTTTTTAGTTTTACTTGAAAGTTTTTATTTTTACTATCTTTTGAAAATACAAAAATAGATTGTTCGTTAATATAAGATAAAATAACAACATTTTTATTTTTAATATATTTTCTTATAATAATAGTAATAAGTTCAATTGGTAAAGGTTTAGAATGATCAACTAATATATTTTCAACTATTGAAAAACCATTTACTTTTGTTTTAGTTAAATGAAAGTTTTCTAATTCAATCATTAAATTGAAATTATAATTAGAAAATTTAAATCCCAATATTCTAATTGAACTTAAAGTTTGACCGTTTTTTGAAGTTATTTCATTCTTTAAAATATCAAGTATATTTTTTGGTAATTGTTTAGAAATATCAAGTATATATTGATAACCATTTAAATCAATAACTTTATATTTTAATAAAGTAATAGTCATTCCTTTTAAATAAACCATTAGGTAATTACTTGACTGATTTTTATAAAATTGAAAATTTTTTGTATTATTTTCATGATTATTAATGTTATATAAACTTCAACCATTTTTATGTTGTAAGTAATTTAGAAATATTTTAATTTTATTGTCTTTAAATTCTTTAAATTTTTGTTTTAATTTTTTTAAAGCAAAATATAAATCTTGATATACATGATCAAATATCTCTAATAATCTATCAAGATCTTTTTTTTTATTTAATTTGTCTTTTTCCAATATATTTTGATATTCAAAAATCATGTTTTGCAATTTAATTTTAATTTTTTGATATTTATCTTTTTTTTGTTCTTCAGAAGATTGCTTTTTGTCTTCTAATGGTTGAATAATACTATCTCATAAATAATTATCAATAAACTCTTGAGTTAGAATTATTCTAAAGTGTTTTTTTCCCTTAATATTTTTAAAAAAAACTCTTCCAATATTTATATTTTTAAGTTTAATTTTTTTTCTATTAATATAACTATATATAGATAATAAAAGTAGTTTTTAGTTTTTTTCATTTATATTTTTTTTTTAAAATTATAAGATTCTGTTTCAAAATAAGTGATGTCTTTTTCAACTAAAAACTTAAAACCATTATAAGAAAAAGTTATATCTTCTTTATGAACTTTTACTAATTTTTCTTTTCATTTTCTACCATTTCTATCGTATATTAAACTTTCGCTTTTTCTTAATCTTGAAGATTTAAAACCATTTACTGATAGTCAAGTATTTGCATTTTGATTTAAAAAATCCAAAATTTTTTTTTCTTTATTTTCAATTACTTCTTTTATTTTTTTTCATAGTTTTTCTATTTTTTTATTTTCATCAATTTTGGTATATAAATCAATTGGGTTTTTATAGCCAAAACTATATAAAAGTTCTTTTTGTTTTTTTGGAAATAGTCTTATAGTTTCATTAATTTTATTTATTAATGTTTGTCTGTCTTTGTAAGTTATTAGTTCTTTTAAAATTTTAAGTCATCTTTTTACTAAACTTTCATTTTTTTTATAATAGTTTATTATTCTTCTTTTTTTTGCATTATAGTAATCCAAA
>CAJQUW010003881.1:0-160562 GCA_907163375.1 Prostheceraeus crozeri
TTTCCGTGGGCCCACAGTTTGGTGCCACACTTGGGTCCCCTTCCCCGTGGGAATATATTCCAACAGACTAAAAGACTAGAATATAGGTCACTCAGCTCAAGCAAGTAAAATATCAAGTCTATAGGCCATCCACAAGTGGCTCTATCGGCCCTCCAAACTAGTCCTACTTTGACCATGCAAAAGGAGGCCAAATCTCAAAAGTCAAAAATTGCACAAAAGTTGCTGCAACTTTCAGGGACTCCTGGACCCATGTATTATAAAAGTTTGTTACCGGACCTCATTATTCTCATAGAAGGGGTCTGTATATAACCATTGACATAGATATCGATAAATTTTAACTCATGAAATGTCCCAGGGGGGCCAAACTGAAATACATCAAAATAACCCTATTTCCGTGGGCCCACAGTTTGGTGCCACACTTACGACCCCTTCCCCGTGGGAATATATTCCAACAGACTAGAATACTAAAATATAGGTCACTCACCTCAAGTACGTAAAATATCAAGTCAATAGGCCATCCACAAGTGGCTCTATCGGCCCTCTCAACTAGTCCTACTTTGACCATGCAAAAGGAGGCCAAATCTCAAAAGACAAAAATTGGACAACAATTGCTCCAACTTTCAGAGACTCTTAGGTCCATGTCTGATAAAAGTTTGTTACCGGACCTCATTATTCTCAAAGAAGGGGTCCATATATATATCCATGGACATAGATATCGATAAATTTTAACTCATGAAATGTCCCAGGGGGGCCAAACTGAAATACATCAAAATAACCCTATTTCCGTGGGCCCACAGTTTGGTGCCACACTTGGGACCCCTTCCCCGTGGGAATATATTTCAACAGACTAGAATACTAAAATATAGGTCACTCAGCTCAAGCAAGTAAAATATCAAGTCAATAGGCTATCCAGAAGTGGCTCTATCGGCCCTCTAAACTAGTCCTACTTTGACCATGCAAAAGGAGGCCAAATCTCAAAAGTCAAAAATTTCACAAAAGTTCCTCCAACTTTCAGGGACTCCTGGACCCATGTATTATAAAAGTTTGTTACCGGACCTCATTATTCTCAAATAAGGGGTCTATATATATCCATTGACATAGATATCGATAAATTTTAACTCATGAAATGTCCCAGGGGGGCCAAACTGAAATACATCAAAATAACCCTATTTCCGTGGGCCCACAGTTTGGTGCCACACTTGGGACCCCTTCCCCGTGGGAATATATTTCAACAGACTAGAATACTAAAATATAGGTCACTCAGCTCAAGCAAGTAAAATATCAAGTCTATAGGCCATCCACAAATGGCTCTATCGGCCCTCTAAACTAGTCCTACTTTGACCATGCAAAAGGAGGCCAAATCTCAAAAGTCAAAAATTTCACAAAAGTTCCTCCAACTTTCAGGGACTCCTGGACCCATGTATTATAAAAGTTTGTTACCGGACCTCATTATTCTCATAGAAGGGGTCTGTATATAACCATTGACATAGATATCGATAAATTTTAACTCATGAAATGTCCCAGGGGGGCCAACCTGAAATACATCAAAATAACCCTATTTTCGTGGGCCCACAGTTTGGTGCCACAATTGGGACCCCTTCCATATGGAAATATATTCCAACAGACTAAAATACTAAAATATAGGTCACTCAGCTCAAGCAAGTGGAATATCAAGTCTAGGTGCAATCCAGAAGTGGCTCTATCGGCCCTCTAAACTAGTCCAAGTTTGACCATGCGAAAGGAGGCCAAATCCCAAAAGTCAAAAATTGGAGAAAAATTGTTCCAACTTTCAGGGACTCTTAGACCCAGGTCTGATAGAAGTTTGTTACGGGACCTCATTATTCTCATAGAAGGGGTCTATATATATATCCATTGACATAGCCATAGATGTCCCAGGGTAGGCAAACTGAAATACCTGAAAATAATTCTATTTTCGTGGGCCAACAGTTTGGTGCCACACTTGTGATCCCTTCCCCATGGAAATATATTTCAACAGACTAGAGAAAATAATGTGTTGTGATATATCATTTATAAGCTTGTACAGAATGGAATACAATGAAACAAATAGTCTTTCCTTAATTATATTTCGTGGCTCATTATAGGTCAACGACTTGAGGATGATGAACCATGATTGGTAAGTCAATGTCAATGAGTACAGAATATGAAGACACAATTAGTAACTGGATGTCAAAGACTTTTCTGTATGACCATCATTCACAGTTAAATTATCATAACACTTATAATAATTTATTTAATATAATACGTGCATTGGTCAATATACATAGTTTTGAATTCTATATTCAAATGAGGAATATCACAGTGGGTGTTAATCTACTAAAACGTCATTATTTTATACTGATTCATATACATGTGCATCAATGTATTGCCGAAATTCGTCATTTTCCTTCAATAACAAATGTCTATGACTTCGATTTTTAATTCAATTGATCGACTGATCGATGAAATTTTATAAAGTCAACCCTCCGATCCCTGAATGATGGAGAAGCTTCTGAAAATCTCAAGGTTAAGTAAGAAATTGCACTGCAACATAATCAATCATACCTCTTAGGAACATTTCAAATTACACTTCATGTGGGACACCGCCCATCATGGATTATACCCTCAAAACTCTACCCTACATAGATATCAAATTTCGTCTTCATTCTGCATTTATCAACTACCTATGGAAAGATCATTTCAACACTGAGTTTATTAAATCGATTTGACATCTGCCATCTTTCGTCTTGAGACATAGCATGAGCATGTAAGTTCAACTTGTGACCTTGACTAGTTTTTGCATCAGTAAATGAAAATTTCCTCATGTTTCAAAAACTGGTGAATGTAACCTCCTTCAAGAATCGATGAAAGGTGACAAAGTTAACCTATTGGATCCAAGGATAACAGACAGGTTGTGGAAAATTTCTAGGTCACGCTTTTGATGGCAATGTACGAGTATCCACATCAATGATATCTCTTAGCAACGCTTTAAATTAAACATTGAATATCTTAACATTTAAATGTCTATGAATTTGATTTGAAATTTAAAGTGAATCAAATTCGAATTACACTTGTATTTCATTCTCATCGCGTCGTCTACTGAAGCTGGTGTTTCCTCTTTCAATACCAACATCGATCAGTGAAACAATGAATTTGTGCTATTTTTGGGCATTTTCAGTTGGCATAGATATGAAAAAACGTCAATTTGCTGTATTTTTCGACTATCTATGAGATCAACCTTGAGCAGGTATAACTTCGAATTCCAATCTTCAATGATCATCCTTCGTGGGACATCGTATATTCCGGGTCATCGTCTCTCAATTCTGTGCTACATAGATATGAAAAAATGCCATTTTTCTGTATTTCTCAGCTAGCTATGGGAACACCGCTTCACCTTTAGACTTACTACAATGACTTGTCATGTACAATCATTCGTCGTGGGACATCGCATAAACATGTAAGCATACACAGTAGTTCATGAAATATTATCTACAAAGTTTTACCATGTCAAAGTCAACCGAAACGCGTTTCTTCACAATTGTGAATTTAGATAAATGTGAAAATGAATCCTTAATATCTTGAAAAGTACTACTGAATCATCACACATAAATGGTTGGAATGCTTTCTCAACTCTCAATGTTGAAATGTCCTTTTGCATTGACGATAATTAACAAATCCTATATCTATGATATCTGTACAATTGAATCATATCAACATATTGATCATCTGCACTAAACATCCAATGCCGCAAGGTAGAAAAGGAAGTTATTATACTTCCATATGACAGAGTGATATTTCTGAAATATTTGACATCTTCATTATGTCGAAACTCGTTTCTACGTAACTGCCGAGCTACAAAAATTTTAATTGATAAATATTTGTTCACTTGTTCACTATATTTATCGCTTGGATCATCTGTCAATTTTCAGTGATCATATTCCTAGTTTATTAGCATTTACAGCACTAATAACTGATTAATCCGATATCTATGATTTTTCAAAAAACATCATTTATAACAATTAAATGAAGCCGCACATTCATAGCCCTCTTCATGTCAATATTCAATATTTATTGTAGTATTTCATGGTAGAATAAACATTTTCATGATATTGACGTCTTCAGTTAGTCGAAACGCGTTTTATCTGATACCTTTCCAACCTGACATATCACCTTCAACTTAATAAATGTCTCTCTAACCTATGAAAAATTCTAAAGGGACATCAACAACCATTCCATTGCTTTCAAATACTAGGTATTAATTAATATTTTCAAAAAATCGATGTCTATGTCAAATCACCGAATAACAGTGCTCATAGAAAGACTGAACCCCTTGAGCACCTTCATACAAAATTTCAACCTAATCTGTTGAGAAGAAATTCCGACATACAACTTTTAGGAAAAATAATTAATCAAATGCTACATATATTTTTTAAAAAATCCTAAAAAATAAACGCCACGATCGATATCTATGAAAAAAATCTGAGTAGTCCACAATGACCTGTAGTCTCACTCCATGAATTGTGGACCTCCAGAAAAATCGTTTGTAGAAATGCCAGGCAGTCAAAGTTAACCCTAATGCATTTTTTTCACAAATATATAATTTTGAAGAAGTCCTCATTCTGCAAAACCAGTTCACATGCCATGAAAATCTGCTAAAATAATATCCTTACTTCATAAAATGTTTTGAAGGTCAAAATGTTGATTAGCTAACAAGTTCAAGCGATACATAACTGTTCAAACATGAAAATACTCAATATTAAGAAGATTTTTTCCTCTATTACCATAGATATCTAAGCAACAGAGTATCGGAGCACCATAAAACTTTATCAGAAGTGAGCCCGCTGTTGTATGATGGTTCCCAAGCAAAATATATTATAATATCTCAGAATTTGAATTCAGGGCAACCATTTGAAATTATGATTTTCTCAAAAAATTGTCACTTTTAATTTTTGGGAATTTTTTAAAGTGTTCCCATGGTCCAATCATCTCGAAAAAAAATTACGATATAGCCAAAAGCTGTAAGAAAAATATGCAAAAGAGATAACATGCTAACCCTAACTAGTTTGGTTCCTAAAAATTCCCAAAAATCTGTGGGCCCACGACTTTTTCAAAAAAGAGAACGTTTCGGACTCGAACTCTGATTCTAGGGGTCGTATGGACTCATAAGTGGTACCATTGGATAGAGCTTGTTGAGACGCTTCAAATGATATATCATATGTCCTATTTCGGTGGAGTCCGGCTCCGGAAAAAAAATTTGGGGGGTCCAATAGGGCCAAAAATAACCCGATTTTCGTGGGCCTTGAAAAGCCAAAATATTGGTATGTTGGAGTCGAGACTTGACATAAGTCCCCCTGAAAGCCCAGTAATTAGCCCCCAATACTTACACCCCCCGATGTTGGAGTTAGTGAGCCGGAAGGGCGGACACAAAAAAGTGTCCAAGAATCCAAAAAAAGAGTCCAAGAATCCACAATAGTGTCACGGATTTAGGGTTAGGGTTATTGTGGTTAGGGCTAGGGTTATTGTGGTTAGGGTTATTGTGGTTAGGGTAAGGACTAGGGTAAGGGTTATTGTGGTTAGGGTAGGGGTTAGGGCTAGGGTTATTGTGGTTAGGGTTGGGGTTAGGGTTAGGGTTATTGTGGTTAGGGTTAGGGTTGGGGTTAGGGTTATTGTGGGTAGGGTTAGGGTTGGGGTTAGGGCTAGGGTTATCGCGGATAGGGTTATCTTAGGAAAAAATTTTCCTCTCCCATGGCTTTCAAGTTTGCCATGCCGACATAGAATTTGACTCAGATTCCGAATCTGCCCTGCGTTTTCCCATCGGATGCTTCGTTTTCCCTCTACAGCCCAAAACATCCCAGGTTCGCCGTCAACTCTCTAGAATTGGGGCTAGGGTTAGGGTTATCTTGGTTAGGGTTGGGGTTAGGGTTAAGGTTGTTGTGGTTAGGGTTATTGTGGCCAGGGTTAGGGCTAGGGCTAGGGTTAGGGTTGGGGCTAGGGTTATTTTAGGAAAAAATTTTTCCTCCCCCATTGCTTCGAAATTTACCATGCCGATATAGAATTTGACTCTGAATCCGGATCTGCCCTCCGTTTTCCCATCCGATGCTTCGTTTTGGCTCTACAGCCGCAAACATCGGAAGTTCGCCGTTAACTCTCTAGGGTTAGCGTTAGGGTTGGGGTTAGGGTTATTGTGTATAGTGCTGGGGTTAGGGTTAGGTTTAGGGTTATTGTGGTTAGGGATAGGGTTAGAGTTAGGATTATGGTTAGGGTTATTGTTGTTAGTATTCGGGTTAGTGTTAGGGTTGCGGTTAGGGTTATTTTTGAAAAACTTTTTCCTCTCCCATGGTTTTTGAAATTTACCATGCCGATATAGAATTTGACTCCCAATCCGAATCTGCCCTCTGTTTTCCCAGCGGATGCTTCGTTTTCGCTCTACAGCCCAAAACATCCAAATTTCGCCGTTAACTCTTTAGGGTTAGGGTTAGGGTTATTGTGGTTAGGGTTAGGTTTAGGGTTATTAGGGTTATTGTGGCTAGGGCTAGGGTTATTGTGGGTAGGGTTAGGGCTAGGGTTAGGGTTATTGTGGTTAGGGTTATTTTAGGAAAAAAATTTTTCCTCTCCCATGGCTTTCAAGTTTGCCATGCCGACATAGAATTTGACTCTGAATCCGAATCTGCCCTCCGTTTTCCAATCGGATGCTTCGTTTCGCTCTACAGCCCAAAACATCCCAGGTTCGCCGTCAGCTCTCTAGGGTTAGGGATAGGGTTGGGGTTATTGTGGTGACGGGTAGGGTTATTGTGGTTAGGGTTAAGTTTAGAGTTATTGTGGTTAGGGTTAGAGCTAGAGTTATTGTGGTTAGGGTTAGGGTTAGGGTTGGGGCTAGGGTTATTGTGGTTAGGGTTAGGGCTATTTTAGAAAAAAAAATTTCCCTCTCCCATGGCTTTCAAATTTACCATGCCGATATAGAATTTGACTCTGAATCCGAATTTGCCCTCCGTTTTCTAATCGGATGCTTCGTTTTCGTTCTAGAGCCCAAATTATCCCAGGTTCGCCGTTAACTCTCTGGGGTTAGGGTTATTGTGGATATGGTTAGGGATGAGGTTGTTGTGGTTAGGGTAGGCTTGGGGCTAGGGCTAGGGCTAGTGTTAGGGTTAGGGTGGGGTTATTCTAGGGAAAAAATTTTCCGCTCCCATGGCTTTCAAATTTACCTTGCCGATATAGAATTTTGCTCTGAATCCGAATCTGCCCTCCGTCTTCCGATCGGATGCTTCTTTTTCGCTCTACAGCCCAAAACATCCCAAGTTTGCCATTAACTCTATAGGGTTAGGGTTAGGACTAGGGTTATGGTTATTGTGGTTAGGGTTGGCGCTAGGGTTAGGGTTATTGTGGGTAGGGTTAGGGTTGGGGCTAGGGTTATTGTGGGTAGGGGTAGGGTTGGGGCTAGGGTTATTGTGATTAATGTTAGGTTTAGGGCTAGGGTTATTGTGGCTAGGGCTAGGGTTGGGGTTATTGTTGTTAGGGTTGGGGTTAGGGTTAAGGTTATTGAGGTTAGGGTTGGGGCTAGGGTTAGGGTTGGAGTTAGGTTAGGGCTAGGGTTATTGTGGTCAGGGTTAGAGTTAGGGTTATTGTGGTTAGGGTTAGGGTTAGAGTTATAGTTGTTAGGGTTAGAGTTAGGGTTATTGTGGTTAGGCATAGGGTTGGGGCTAGGGTTATAATGGTTAGGATTAGGGTTATTTTAGAAAAAAAATTTTCCTCTCCCATGGCTTTGAAATTTGCCATTCCGACATAGAATTTGACTCTGAATCCGAATCTGCCCTTCGTTTTACCATCGGATGCTTCGTTTTCGCTCTACAGACCAAAACATCCCAGGTTCGCCGTTGACTCTCTAGGGTTAGGGTTATTGTGGATAGGGTTAGGGTTAAGGTTGTTGTAGTTAGGGCTAGGGTTAGAGTTAGGGTGGGGTTATTTTCGGAAAAAAATATTTCTCTCCCATGGCTTTGAAATTTACCATGCCGATATAGAATTTTACTCTGAATCCGAATCTGCCCTCCGTTTTCCCATCGGATGCTTCGTTTTCGCTCTACAGCCCAAAACATCCCAAGTTTGCCATTAACTCTCTAGGGTTAGGGCTAGGGTTATTGTGGTTAGGGTTAGGGTTATTGTGGTTAATGTTAGGGTTATTGTGGTTAGGGTAAGGGTTATTACGGTTAGGGTAGGGGTTAGGGCTGGGTTATTGTGTTTAGGGTTGGGGCTAGGGTTATTGTGGGTAGGGTTAGGGTTAGGGTTGGGGTTAGGGCTAGGGTTAGGGTTATTGTTGATAGGGTTATTTTAGGAAAAAAATTTTCCTCTCCCATGGCTTTTAAGTTTGCCATGCCGACATAGAATTTGACTCAGAATCCGAATCAGCCCTGCCTTTTCCCATCGGATGCTTCGTTTTTCCTCTACAGCCCAAAACATCCCAGGTTCGCCGTTAACTCTCTAGAACTGGGGCTAGGGTTAGGGTTATTTTGGTTAGGGTTGGGGTTAGGGTTAAGGTTGTTGTGGTTAGGGTTAGGGTAATTGTGGCTAGGGTTAACGTTGGGGTTAGGGTTAGGGTTATTGTGGCGAGGGTTAGGGCTAGGGTTATTTTAGGAAAAAATTTTTCCTCCCCTATTGCTTTGAAATTTACCATGCCGATATAGAATTTGACTCTGAATCCAGATCTGCCCTCCGTTTTCCCATCCGATGCTTCGTTTTGGCTCTACAGCCGAAAACATCGGAAGATCGCCGTTAACTCTCTAGGGTTAGCGTTAGGGTTGGGGTTAGGGTTATTGTGTATAGTGCTGGGGTTAGGGTTAGGTTTAGGGTTATTGTGGTTAGGGATAGGGTTAGGGTTAGGATTATGGTTAGGGTTATTGTGGTTAGGGTTCGGGTTAGTGTTAGGGTTGCGGTTAGGGTTATTTTTGAAAAACTTTTTCCTCTGCAATGGCTTTCAAATTTCCCATGCCGACATAGAATTTGACTCTGAATCCGAATCTCCCTCCGTTTTCCCAGCGGATTTTTTGTTTTCGCTCTACAGCCAAAAACATCCCAATTTCGCCGTTAACTCTCTAGGGTTAGGGTTAGGGTTATTGTGGTTAGGGTTAGGTTTAGGGCTAGGGTTAGGGTTTTTTGTGGTTAGGGTTAGGGTTATTCTGGTTAGGGTTGGGGATAGGGTTCGGGTTATTGTGGCTAGGGTTAGGGTTGGGGCTAGGGTTATTGTGGGTAGGGTTAGGGTTATTGTGGTAAGGGCTAGGGTTGTGGTTAGGGTTAGAGTTATTGTGGTTAGGGTTAGGGCTAGGGTTATTGTGGTTAGGGTTAGGGCTAGGGTTATTGTGGTTAGGGCTAGGGTTAGGGTTACTGTAGTTAAGGTTGGGGTTAGGGCTAGGGTTATTGTGGGTAGGGTTGGGGTTGGGGCAAGGGTCATTGTGGGTAGGGTTAGGGTTAGGGTTTGGGTTAGGGCTAGGGCTAGGGTTATTGTGGTTAGGGTCAGGGTTATTTTAGGATAGAATCTTCCTCTACCATGGCTTTCAAATTTGCCATGCCGACATGGAATTTGACTGTGAATCCGAATCTGACCTCCGTTTTCACGTCCGATGCTTCCTTTTCGCTGTACAGCCCAAAACATCCCAGGTTCGCCGTTAACTCTCTAGAATTAGGATTAGGGCTAGGGTTATTTTCGTTATGGTTGGGGTTAGGGCTAGGGCTAGGGTTAGGGTTAGGGTTATTGTGGTTGGGGTTAGGGCTAGGAATAGGGTTATTTTAGGAAAAAAAATTTTCCTCTCCCATGGCCTTCAAATTTACCATGCCGATATAGAATTTGACTCTGAATCCGAATCATCCCTCCGTTTTCCCACCCAATGCTTCGTTTTCGCTCTACAGCCCAAAACATCCCAGGTTCGCCGTTAACTCTCTAGGGTTAGCGTTAGGGTTAGGGTTATTGTGTATAGGGCTAGGGTTATTGTGGTTAGGGATAGGGTTAGGGTTAGGGTTATGGTTAGGGTTATGGTCAGGGTTATTGTGGTTAAGGTTGGGGTTAGGGTTACGGTTAGGGTTATTTTAGGGAAAGAATTTTTCTCTCCCATGGCTTTCAAATTTACCATGCCGATATAGAATTTGACTCTGAATCCGAATCTGCCCTTCGTTTTCCCATCGGATGCTTCGATTTCGCTCTACAGCCCAAAACATCCCAAGTTCGCAATTAACTCTCTAGGGTTAGGGTTATTTTGGATAGGGTTAGGGTTAAGGTATTTGTGGTTAGGGCTTGGGTTATTGTGGTTAGGGATAGGGTTAGGGCTAGGGTTAGAGTTAGGGTGGGGTTATTTTGGGAAAAAAATATTCCTCTCCCATCGCTTTCAAATTTACCATGCCGATATAGAATTTTACTCTGAATCCGAATCTGCCCTCCGTTTTCCCATCGGATGCTTCGTTTTCGCTCTACAGCCTATGACATCCCAAGTTTGCAATTAACTCTCTAGGGTTAGGGCTAGGGTAAGGGTTATTGTGGTTAGGGCTAGGGTTATTGTCGTTAGGGTTAGGGTTATTGTGGTTAGGGTAAGGACTAGGGTAAGGGTTATTGTGGTTAGGGTAGGGGTTAGGGCTAGGGTTATTGTGGTTAGGGTTGGGGTTAGGGTTATTGTGGGTAGAGTTAGGGTTAGGGTTACGGCTAGGGTTAGGGTTATTGCGGATAGGGTTATTTTTGGTTTTTTTTTTTTAAATTTTTCCTCTCCCATGGCTTTCAAATTTACCATGCCCATATAGAATTTGACTCAGAATCCGAATCTGCCCTGCGTTTTCCCATCGGATGCTTCGTTTTTCCTCTACAGCCCAAAATATCCCAAGTTCGCCATTAACTCTCTAGAATTTGGGCTAGGGTTAGGGTTATTTTGGTTAGGGTTGGGGTTAGGGTTAAGGTTGTTGTGGTTAGGGTTAGGGTTATTGTGGCTAGGGTTGAGGTTGGGGTTAGGGTTATTGTGGCGAGGGTTAGGGTTAGGGCTAGGGTTAGGGTTGGGGCTAGGGTTTTTTAAGGAAAAAATTTTTCCTCCCCCATTGCTTTGAAATTTACCATGCCGATATAGAATTTGACTCTGAATCCGAATCATCCCTCCGTTTTCCCATCTGATGCTTCGTTTTCGCTCTACAGCCGCAAACGTCGGAAGTTCGCCGTTAACTCTCTAGGGTTGGGGTTATTGTGGTTAGAGTTGGGGTTAGTATGGTTAGGGCTAGGGTAAGGGTTATTGTGGTTAGGTTTGGGGCTAGGGTTATTGTGGTTAGGGTTATTGCGGCTAGGGTTAGGGTTGGGGCTAGAGTTATTGTGGTTAGGGTTAGGGTTAGGGTGAGGGCTAGGGTTATTGTGGTTAGGGTGAGGGTTACGATTAGGGTTATTTTAGGAAAAAAATTTTCCTCTCCCATGGCTTTCAAATTTACCATGCCGATATAGAATTTGACTCTGAATCCGAATCTGCCCCCCGTTTTCCCATCGGTAGCTTCGTTTTCGCTCTACAGCCCAAGATATCCCAAGTTTCCCATTAACTCTCTAGGGTTAAGGTTAGGGTTAGGGTTATCGTGGTTAGGGTTAGGGTTATTGTGAATAGGGTTAGGGCTAGGGTTAGGGTTATTTTGGTTAGGGTTGGGGTTGGGGCTAGGGTTATTGTGGGTAGGGCAAGGGTTTTGGTTAGGGCTGGAGTTATGGTTATTGTGGTTAGGGTTGGGGTTAGGGCTAGGGTTATTGTGGTATGGGTTTGGGTTAGGCTAGGGTCATTGTGGGTAGGGTTAGGGTTATTGTTGGGGTTAGGGCTAGGGCTAGGTTTATGGTGGTTGGGGTCAGGGTTATTTTAGGAAAAAATTTTTCTGATCCCATGGCTTTCAAATTTTCCATGCCGACATAGAATTTCACTCTGAGTCCGAATCTGCCCTCCGTTTTCCCATCGGATGCTTCGTTTTCGCTCTACAGCCCAAAACATCCCAGGTTCGCCGTTAACTCTCTAGGGTTAGGGTTATTGTGGATAGGGTTAAGGTTGTTGTGGTTAGAATTAGGGTTAGGATTATTGTAGTTAGGGTTTTGGTTAGGGCTAGGGTTAGGGTTAGGGCTAGGGCTAGGGTTAGGGTTAGAATGGGGTTATTCTAGGAAAAAGTTTTCCTCTCCCATGGCTTTCAAATTTACCATGCCGATATAGAAATTTCCTCTAAATCCGAATCTGCCCTCCGTTTTCCCACCGGATGCTTCGTTTTCGCTCTACAGCCGAAAACATCCCAAGTTTGCCATTATCTCTCTTGGGTTAGGGTTAGGGTTATTGCGGTTAGGGTTAGGACTAGGGTTAGAGTTATTGTGGTTAGGGTAGGGGTTAGGGCTAGGGTTAATGTGGTTAGGTTTAGAGTTGGGGCTAGGGTTATTGTGGGTAGGGTTTGGGTTAGGGCTAGGATTAGGATTATTTTGGTTACGGTTATTTTGGTTAGGGTTATTTCAGGAAATAATTTTTCTCTCCCATGGCTTTCAAATTTGCCATGCCGACATAGAATTTGACTCTAAATCCGAATCTGCCATCCGTTTTCCCATCGGATGCCTCGTTTTCGCTCTACAGCCCAAAACATCCAAAGTTCGCCGTTAACTCTCTACGGTTAGGGTTAGGGTTAGTGTTATTGTGGCTAGGGTTGGGGTTAGGGTTAGTGTTAGGGTTGGGGTTATTGTGGTTGGGGTCAGGGTTGTGGTTAGGGTCATTGTGGTTAGGGTTAGGGTTACGGTTTGGGTCATTTTAGGAAAAGATTTTTCCTCTCCCATGGCCTTCAAATTTGCCATGCCGACATAGAATTTGACTTTGAATCCGAATCTGCCCTCCGTTTTCCCATCGGATGCTTCTTTTTCGCTCTACAGCCCAAAAAATCCCAATTTAACCATTAACTCTCTGGGGCTAGGGTTAGGGCTAGGGTTGTTGTTGTTAGGGCTAGGGTTATTGTGGTTGGGGTTAGGGTTTGGGTTATTGTGGCTAGGGTTAGGGTTAGGGTTATTGTGGTTAGGGTTAGGGTCATTCTAGGAAAAACTTTTTCCTCTCCCATGGCTTTCCAATTTGCCATGCCGACATAGAATTTGACTCCGAATCCTAATCTGCCCTCAGTTTTCCCATCGGATGCTTAGTTTTCGTTCTACAGCCCAAAACATCCCAGGTTCGTCGTTAACTCTCTAGAATTAGAGCTAGGGCTAGGGTTATAGGGGTTAGGGTCGGGGTTCTGGTTAAGGTTGTTGTGGTTAGGGCTAGGGTTATTGCGGTTGGGATTAGGGTTAGGGTTATTGCGGTTGGGATTATGGTTACGGTTAGGGTTATTTTAGGAAAAAATTTTTCTTCTCCAATGGCATTGAAATTTACCATGCCAATATAGAATTTGACTCTGAATTCGAATCTGCCCTCCATTTTCCCATCGGATGCTTCGTTTTCGCTCTACAGCCCAAGACATCCCAAGTTTGCCATTAACTCTCTAGGGTTGCGGTTGGGGTTAGGGTTATTGTGGTTAGGGCTAGGGCTAGGGTTAGGGTTATTGTGGATAGTGTTAGGGTTGGGGTTAGAGCTAGGGTTAGGGTTATTGTGGTTAGGGTTAGGTTTAGGGTTGGGGTTATTGTGGTAAGGGTTAGGGTTGTGGCTAGGGTTATTGTGTTTAAGGTTAGGGCTAGGGTTAGGGTTATTTTAGGAAAAAATTTTTCCTCTCCAATGGCTTTCAAATTTGCCATGCCGACATAGAATTTGACTCTGAATCAGAATCTGCCCTCCGTTTTCCCATCGGATGCTTCGTTTTCGCTCTACAGCCAAAAACTTCCCAGGTTTGCCGTTAACTCTCCAGGGTTGGGGTTAGGGTTATTGTGGTCAGGGCTAGGGTTGGGTTATTCTAGGAAAAAGCTTTTCCTTTCCCATGGCTTTCAAATTTACCATGCCGATATAGAATTTGACTCTCAATCCGAATCTGCCCTTCGTTTTCCCATCGGATGCTTCGTTTTAACTCTACAGCCCAAAACATCCCAAGTTCGCCGTTAACTCTCTAGGGTTAAGGTTATTGTGGTTAGGGTTAGGTCTAGGGCTAGGGCTAGGATTAGGGTTTTTGTGGTTAGGGTTAGCGTTATTCTGGTTTGGGTTGGGGATAGGGTTCGGGTTATTGTGGCTAGGGTTAGAGTAAGGGCTAGGGTTATTGTGGTTAGGGTTAGGGCTAGGGTTATTGTGGTTAGGGTTATTTTGGTCAGGGTTAGGGCTACGGTTAGGGTTATTGTGGTTAGGGTTGGGGTTGGGTCTAGGGTCATTGTGGGTAGGGTTATTGTGGTCAGGGTTGGGGTTAGGCTAGGGTTAGGGTTATTGTGGTTAGGGTTATTTTAGGAAAAAAAATTTCCTCTCCCATGGCTTTCAAATTTGCCATGCCGACATAGAATTTGACTGTGAATCCGAATCTGCCCTCCGTTTTCACATCCGATGCTTTGTTTTCGCTCTACAGCCCAAAACATCCCAGGTTCACCGTTAACTCTCTAGAATTAGGATTAGGGCTAGGGTTATTTTCGTTATGGTTGGGGTTAGGACTAGGGTTAGGGTTATTTTAGGAAAAATTTTTCCTCTCCAATGGCCTTCAAATTTACCATGCCGACATAGAATTTGACTCTGAATCCGAATCATCCCTCCGTTTTCCCATCCGATGCTTCGTTTTCGCTCTACAGCCCAAAACATCCCAGGTTCGCCGTTAACTCTCGAGGGTTAGCGTTAGGGTTAGGGTTATTGTGTATGGGGCTAGGGTTATTGTGGTTAGGGTTAGGGTTCGGGCTAGGGTTTAGGGTTAGGGTTATGGTTAGGGTTATGGTCAGGGTTATTGTGGTTAGGGTTGGGGTTAGGGTTACGGTTAGGGTTATTTTATGAAAAGAAATTTTCTCTCCCATGGCTTTCAAATTTACCATGCCGATATAGAATTTGACTCTCAATCCGAATCTGCCCTTTTTTTCCCATCAGATGCTTTGTTTTCACTCTACAGCCCAAAACATCCTAAGTTCGCCGTTAACTTTCTAGGGTGAGGGTTAGGGTTGTGGTTAGGGTCCTCGTGGTTAGCGTTACAGTTAGGGTTACGGTTAGGGCTATTTTAGGAAAAAATTTTTCCTCTCCCATGGCTTTCAAATTTACCATGCCCATATAGAATTGGACTCTGAATCCGAATCTGCCCTCCGTTTTCCCATCGGATGCTTCGTTTTCGCTCTACAGCCCAAAACATCCCAAGTTTGCCATTAACTCTCCAGGTTTACGGTTATTGTGGTTAGGGTTGGGGTTATTATGGTTAGGGCTAGTGTAAGGGTTATTGTCGTTAGGTTTGGGGCTAGGGCTAGGGTTATTGTGGTTAGGGTTAGGGTTATTGCGGCTAGGGTTAGGGTTGGGGCTAGAGTTATTGTGGTTAGGGTGAGGGTTATTCTAGGAAAAAAATTTTCCTCTCCCATGGCTTTCTAATTTGCCGTGCCGACATAGAATTTGACTCCGAATCCTAATTTGGACTCCGTTTTTCAATCGGATGCTTCGTTTTCGTTTACAGCCAAAAACATCCCAGGTTCGGCGTTGACTCTCTAGAACTAGGGTTAGGGTTAGGGTTAGCGTTATTGCGGTTAGGGTTGAGGTTAGGGTTAAGATTGTTGTGGTTAGGGCTAGGGTTATTGCGGTGAGGGTTAGGGATACGGTTATTTTGGGAAAAAATTTTTCCTCTCCCACGGCTATCAAATTTACGATGCCAATGTAGAATTTGACTCTCAATCCGAATCTGCCCTCCGTTTTCCCATCCGATGCTTCGTTTTCGCTCTACAGCCCAAAACATCCCAAGTTTGCCATTAACTCTCTAGGGTTAGGGTTATTGTGGTTAGGGTTAGGACTAGGGTTAGGGTTATTGTGGTTAGGTTTGGGGCTAGGGTTAGGGTTAAGGTTGGGGTTAGGGTTATTGAGGGTAGGGTTATTGTGGTTAGGGTTGGGGTAAGGGCTAGGGTTATGGTTTATTGTGGTTAGGGTTATTTTAGGACAAAATTTTTCCTCTCCCATGGCTTTCAAATTTACCATGCCGATATAGAATTTGACTCTGAATCCTAATCTGCCCCCCGTTTTCCCATCGGTATCTTCGTTTTCGCTCTACAGCCCAAGACATCCCAAGTTTCCCATTAACTCTCTAGGGTTAAGGTTAGGGTTAGGGTTATTGTGGTTAGGGTAAGGGTTATTGTGAATAGGGTTAGGGCTAGGGTTAGGGTTATATTGGTTAGGGTTGGGTTGGGCTAGGGTTATTGTGGATAGGGTTAGGGTTAAGGTTGTTGTGGTAAGAATTAGGGTTAGGGTTATTGTAGTTAGGGTTAGGGTTGGGGTTAGGCCTAGGGTTAGGGTTAGGGCTAGGGCTAGGGTTAGGGTGGGGTTATTCTAGGAAAAAAATTTCTCCCCTCCGTTTTCCCATCGGATGCTTCGTTTTCGGTCTACAGCCCAGAACATCCCAAGTTCGCCGTTAACTCTCTAGGGCTGGGGTTATTGTGGATAGGGTAGGGTTAAGGTTGTTGTCGTTAGCGTTAGGGTTATTGTGGTTAGGGTTAAGGTTATTATAGGAAAAAATTTTTCCTCTCCCATGGCTTTCAAATTTACCAAGCCGATATAGAAATTTCCTCTAAATCCGAATCTGCCCTCCGTTTTCCCACCGGATGCTTCGTTTTCGCTCTACAGCCGAAAACATCCCAAGTTTGCCATTATCTCTATAGGGTTAGGGTTATTGTGGTTAGGGTAGGGGTTAGGGCTAGGGTTATTGTGGTTAGGTTTAGAGTTGGGGCTAGGGTTATTGTGGTTAGGGTTAGGGTTAGGGTTAGGGAAGGTGTTAGGATTATTTTGGTTAGGGTTATTTCAGGAAAAAATTTTTCCTCTCCCATGGCTTTCAAATTTGCCATGCCGATATAGAATTTGACTATCAATCCGAATCTGCCCTCCGTTTTCCCATCGGATGCTTCGTTTTCACTCTACAGCCCAAAACATCCAAAGTTCGCCGTTAACTCTCTACGGTTAGGGTTAGGGTTAGTGTTATTGTGGCTAGGGTTGGGGTTAGGGTTAGTGTTAGGGTTGGGGTTATTGTGGTTGGGGTCAGGGTTGTGGTTAGGGTCATTGTGGTTAGGGTTAGGGTTACGGTTTGGGTCATTTTAGGAAAATATTTTTCCTCTCCCATTGCCTTCAAATTTGCCATGCCGATATAGAATTTGACTTTGAATCCGAATCTGTCCTCCGTTTTCCCATCGGATGCTTCTTTTTCGCCCAAAACTACAGCCCAAAACATCCCAAGTTAACCAATAAGTCTCAAGGGCTGGGGTTAGGGCTAGGGTTATTCTGGTTAGGGCTAGGGTTATTGTGGTCAGGGTTAGGGTTATGGTTATTGTGGCTAGGGTTAGGGTTAGGGCTATTGTGGTTAGGGTTAGGGTCATTCTAGGAAAAACTTTTTCCTCTCCCATGGCTTTCCTATTTGCCATGCCGACATAGAATTTGACTCTGAATCCTAATCTGCCCTCTGTTTTCCCATCGGATGCTTTGTTTTCGCTCTTCAGCCCAAAACATCCCAAGTTTGCCATCAACTCTCTAGGGTTAGGGTTAGGGTTATTGTTGTTAGGGTTAGTGCTAGGGTTAAGGTTACTGTAGTAAGGGAAGGGGTTAGGGTTAAGGTTATTTTGGTTAGGGTTAGGGTTGGGGCTACGGTTATTCTGGGTAGGGTTAGGCCTGGGGTTGTGGTTAGGGCTAGGCTTGGGGTTATTGTGGATAGGGTTATTTTATGAAAAAAATTTTCCTCTCCCATGGCTTTTAAGTTTGCCATGCCGACATAGAATTTGACTCAGAATCCGAATCTGCCCTGCGTTTTCCCATCGGATGCTTCGTTTTTCCTCTACAGCCCAAAACATCCCAGGTTCGCCGTTAACTCTCTAGAATTGGGGCTAGGGTTAGGGTTATTTTGGTTAGGGTTGGGGGTTAGGGTTAAGGTTGTTGTGGTTAGGGTTAGGGTAATTGTGGCTAGGGTTAAGTTTGGGGTTAGGGTTATTGTGGCGAGGGTTAGGGTTAGGGCTGGGGTTAGGGTTGGGGCTAGGGTAATTTTAGGAAAAAAATTTTCCTCCCCCATTGCTTTGAAATTTACCATACCGATATAGAATTTGACTCTGAATCCGAATCTGCCCTCCGTTTTCCTATCCGATGATTCGTTTTAGCTCTACAGCCAAAAACATCCGTAGTTCGCCGTTAACTCTCTAGGGTTAGTGTTAGGGTTGGGGTTACAGTTATTGTGTATAGTGCTGGGGTTAGGGTTATTGTGGTTAGGGTTAGGATTATGGTTAGGGATATTGAAGTTAGGGTTCGGGTTAGTGTTAGGGTTGCGGTTAGGGATATTTTTGAAAAACCTTTTCCTCTCCCATGGCTTTCAAATTTCCCATGCCGACGTAGAATTTGACTCTGAATCCGAATCTCCCTCCGTTTTCCCAGCGGATGCTTTGTTTTCGCTCTACTGCACAAAACATCCCAATTTCGCCGTTAACTCTCTAGGGTTAGGGTTATTGTGGTTAGGGTAAGGTTTAGGGCTAGGGTTAGGGTTTTTGTGGTTAGGGTTAGGGTTATTCTGGTTAGGTTAGGGGATAGGGTTCGGGTTATTGTGGCTAGGGTTAGGGTTGGGGCTAGGGTTATTGTAAGTAGGGTTAGGGTTATTGTGGTTAGGGCTAGGGTTGTGGTTAGGGTTAGGTTAGAGTTATTGTGGTTAGGGTTAGGGCTAGGGTTATTGTGGTTAGGGTTATGGTTAGGGCTAGGGTTATTGTTGTTAGGGTTAGTGATGTTGTGGTCAGGGTTAGGGCTACGGTTAGGGTTATGGTTAGGGTTATTGTAGTTAGGGTTGGGGTTAGGGCTAGGGTTATTGTGGGTAGGCTTAAGGTTATTGTGGGTAGGCTTGAGGTTATTGTGGTAGGGTTAGAGTTATTGTGGTTAGGGTTAGTGTTATTTTAGGATAAAATCTTCCTCTCCCATGGCTTTCAAATTTACCATGCCGACAAAGAATTTGACTGTGAATCCGAATCTGCCCTCTGTTTTCACATCCGATGCTTCGTTTTCGCTCTACAGCCCAAAACATCCCAGGTTCGCCGTTAACTCTCTGGAATTAGGATAAGGGCTAGGGTTATTGTGGTTATGGTTGGGGTTAGGGCTAGGGTTAGGGTTATTGTGGTTGGGGTTAGGGCTAGGAATAGGGTTATTTTAGGAAAAAATTTTTCCTTTCCCATGGCCTTCAAATTTACCATGCCGATATAGAATTTGACTCTGAATCCGAATCATCCCTCCGTTTTCCCATCTGATGCTTCGTTTTCGCTCTACAGCCCAAAACATCCCAGGTTCGCCGTTAACTCTCTAGGGTTAGCGTTAGGGTTATTGTGTATAGGGCTTGGGTTATTGTGCTTAGGGCTAGGGTTATTGTGGTTAGGGATAGGCTTAGGGTTAGGGTTATGGTTAGGGTTATGGTCAGGGTTATTGTGGTTAGGGTTGGGGTTAGGGTTACATTTAGGGTTATTTTATGAAAAGAATTTTCCTTTCCCATGGCTTTCAAATTTACCATGCCGACATAGAATTTGACTCTGAATCCGAATCTGCCCTCCCTTTTCCCATCGGATGCTTCGTTTTCACTCTACAGCCCAAAACATCCCAAGTTCGCCGTTAACTCTCTAGGGTTAGCTTTAGGGTTATTGTGGTTAGGGTTAGGTCTAGGGCTAGGGCTAGGATTAGGGTTTTTGTGGTTAGGGTTAGCGTTATTCTGGTTTGGGTTGGGGATAGGGTTCGGGTTATTGTGGCTAGGGTTAGAGTAAGGGCTAGGGTTATTGTGGTTAGGGTTAGGGCTAGGGTTATTGTGGTTAGGGTTATTTTGGTCAGGGTTAGGGCTAGGTTAGGGTTATTGTGGTTAGGGTTGGGGTTGGGTCTAGGGTCATTGTGGGTAGGGTTATTGTGGTCAGGGTTGGGGTTAGGCTAGGGTTAGGGTTATTGTGGTTAGGGTTATTTTAGGAAAAAAAATTTCCTCTCCCATGGCTTTCAAATTTGCCATGCCGACATAGAATTTGACTGTGAATCCGAATCTGCCCTCCGTTTTCCCATCCGATGCTTCGTTTTGGCTCTACAGCCCAAAACATCCCAAGTTCGCCGTTAACTCTCTAGGGTTAGCGTTAGGGTTAGGGTTATTGTGGGTAGGGTTAGGGTTAGGGTTGGGGTTAGGGTTAGGGTTATTTTAGGAAAAAATTTTTCTTCTCCCATGGCTTTCAAATTTGCCATGCCGACATAGAATTTGACTCTGAATCCGAATCTGCCCTCCGTTTTCCCATCGGATGCTTCGTTTTCGCTCTATAGCCCAAAACATCCCAGGTTCGCCGTTAACTCTCTAGGGTTAGCGTTAGGGCTAGGGTTATTGTGGCTAGGGTTAGGGTTATTGTGGTGAGGGTTTATGGTCAGGGTTATTGTGGTTAGGGTTGGGGTTAGGGTTACGGTTAGGGTTATTTTATGAAAAGAAATTTTCTCTCCCATGGCTTTCAAATTTACCATGCCGATATAGAATTTGACTCTCAATCCGAATCTGCCCTTTTTTTCCCATCAGATGCTTTGTTTTCACTCTACAGCCCAAAACATCCTAAGTTGGCCGTTAACTTTCTAGGGTGAGGGTTAGGGTTAGGGTTGTGGTTAGGGTCCTCGTGGTTAGCGTTACAGTTAGGGTTACGGTTAGGGTTATTTTAGGAAAAACTTTTTCCTCTCCCATGGCTTTCAAATTTACCATGCCGACATAGAATTTGACTCTGAATCCGAATCTGCCCTCCGTTTTCCCATCGGATGCTTCGTTTTCGCTCTATAGCCCAAGACATCCCAAGTTTGCCATTAGCTTTCTAGGGTTTGGGATAGGGTTATTGTGGTTAGGGTTGGGGTTATTGTGGTTAGGGTTAGGGTTATTGTGGTTAGGGTTGGGGTTCGGGTTAGGGTTATTGTGGTTAGGGTTAGGGCTTGGGCTAGGTTTATTGTGGCTAGGGTTAGGGTTAGGGCTAGGGTAAGGGGTATTTTAGGAAAAAAATTTTCGTCTCCGATGGCTTTCAAATTTGCCATGCCGACGTAGAATTTGACTCTGAATCCGAATCTGCCCTCGGTTTTCCCATCCGATACTTCGTTTTGCCTCTACAGCCCAAAACATCCCAAGTTCGCCGTTAACTCTCTAGGGTTAGGGTAGGGTTTATTGCGGTTAGGGTTGTTAGGGCTAGGGTTATTGGGGTCAGGGTTAGGGTTACGGTTATTTTAGGAAAAAATTTTTCCTTTGCCATGGCTTTCAAATTTACGATGCCAATAGAATTTGACTCTGAATCCGAATCTGCCCTCCGTTTTCCCATCCGATGCTTCGTTTTCGCTCTACAGCCCAAGACATCCCAGGTTCGCCGTTAACTCTCTAGGGTTAGGGTAGGGTTAGGGTTATTGTGGTTAGGGCTAGGGTTATTGTGGTTAGGGTTAGGGTTGTGGTTAGGGAGATTGTGGCTAGGGTTATGGCTAGGGTTACGGTTAGGGTTATTTTGGGAAAAAAATTTTCCGCTCCCATGGCTTTCAAATTTGCCATGCCGACACAGAAGTATACTCCCAATCCGAATCTGCTCTCCGTTTTCCCATAGGATGCTTCGTTTTCGGTCTACAGCCCAAAACATCCCAGTTTCGCCGTTAACTCTCTTGGGTTAGGGTTAGGGTTAGGGTTATTGTGGTTAGGGTTAGAGTTATTGTGAATAGGGTTAGGGCTAGGGTTAGGGTTATATTGGTTAGGGTTGGGGTTGGGGCTAGGGTTATTGTGGATAGGGTTAGGGTTAAGGTTGGGGTTGTGGTTAGGGTTAGGGTTAGGGTTATTGTGGTTAGGGTTAGGGTTAGAGCTATTGTGGTTAGGGTTAGGGCTAGGGCTATTGTGGTTAGGATTAGGGTTGTTTTAGGAAAGAAATTTTCCTCTCCCATGGCTTTCAAATTTACCGTGCCGATATAGAATTTGACTCTGAATCCGAATCTGCCCTCCGTTTTCCCATCGGATGCTTCGTTTTCGATCTACAGCCAAAACATCCCAAGTTTGCCATTAACTCTCTAGGGTTAGGGTTATTGTGGTTAGGGTAGGGGGTAGGGGTAGGGTTATTGTGGTTAGGTTTGGGGGTGGGGGTAGGGTTATTGTGGTTAGGGTTAGGGCTGGGGCTAGGTTTAGGGTTATTTTAGGAAAAAATTTATACTCTCCCATGGCTTTCAAATTTACCATGCCGATATAGAATTTAACTCTGAATCCGAATCTGCCCTCCGTTTTCACATCCGATGCTTCGTTTTGGCTCTACAGCCCAAAACATCCCAGGTTCGCCGTTAACTCTCTAGGGTTAGGGTTAGGGTTAGTGTTATTGCGGCAAGGGTGGGGGTTAGGGTTAGTGTTAGGGTTGGGGTTCTTGTGGTTGGGGTTAGGGCTAGGGTTGTGGTTAGGGTTAGGGTTAGGGTTTGGGTTATTTTAGGAAAATATTTTTACTCTCCATGGCTTTCAAATTTACCATGGCGATATAGAATTTGACTCTGAATCCGAATCTGCCCTCCGTTTTCCCATCCGATGCTTCGTTTTCGCTCTACAGCCCAAAACATCCCAGGTTCGCCGTTAACTCTCTAGGGTTAGGGTGGGTTATTGTGGTTTAGGGTTAGGGTTATTGTGGTTAGGGTTAGGGCTAGGGCTACGGCTAGGGTTAGGGTTAGGGTTATTTTAGGAAAAAAATTTCCTCTCCAATGGCTTTCAAATTTACCATGCCGATATAGAATTTGACTCTGAATCCGAATCTGCCCTCCGTTTTCCCATCGGATGCTTTGTTTTCGCTCAACAGCCCAAAACATCCCAGGTTCGCCATTAACTCTCAAGGGTTAGGGTTAGGGTTATTGTGGTTGGGGTTAGGGTTATTGTGGTTGGGGTTAGGGTTAGGGCTGGGGCTACGGTTATTCGTTGTGGTTAGGGCTAGGCTTAGGGTTATTGTTAGGGTTATTTTATGAAAAAAAATTTCCTCTCCCATGGCTTTCAAATTTACCATGCCGATATAGAATTTGACTCTGAATCCGAATCTGCCCTCCGTTTTCCCATCCGATGCTTCGTTTTGGCTCTACAGCCCAAAACATCCCAAGTTCGCCGTTAACTGTCTAGGGTTACGGCTGGGGTTAGGGTCATTGTGGTTAGGGCTAGGGTTAGGGTTGAGGTTAATGTGGTTAGGGTTAGGGTTATTGTGGTTAGGGTTATTGTGGTTAGCGTTAGGGCTAGGGTTATTGCGGTTGCGGCTAGCGTTAGGGCTAGGGTTAGGGTTATTCTAGGAAATAATTTTTCCCCTCACATGGCTTTCAAATTTACCATGCCGATATAGAATTTGACTCTGAATCCGAATCTGCCCTTCGTTTTCCCATCCGATGCTTCGTTTTCGCTCTACAGCCCAAAACATCCCAAGTTCGCCGTTAACTCTCTAGGGTTAGGGTTATTGTGGTTAGGGTTAGGGTTATTGGGTTAGGGTTGTAGGTTAGGGATATTGTGGTTAGGGTTGGGGTTAGGGTTGCGGTTAGGGCTATTTTAGGAAAATTTTTTCCTCTCCCATGGCTTTCAAATTTACCATGCCGATATAGAATTTGACTCTGAATCCGAATCTGCCCTCCGTTTTCCCATCGGATTCTTCGTTTTCGCTCTACAGCCCAAAACATCCGAAGTTCGTCGTTAACTCTCTAGGGTTAGGGTTAGGGCTAGGGTTGGGTTTATTGTGGTTATGGTTAGGGTTGATTTGGTTAGGGTAGGGGCTAGGGTTAGGGTTATTGTGGTTTAGGTTAGGGTTATTGTGGTTAGGGTTAGGGTTGGGGTAAGGGCTAGAGTTAGGGTTATTGTGGTTAGAGTTAGGGTTAGGGTTAGGGTTATTGTGGCTAGGGATAGGGTAAGGGTTATGGTTAGGGTTATTGTAGTTAGGGTTGGGGTTAGGGCTAGGGTTAGGGTTAGGGCTAGAGCTAGGGTTAGGGTTAGGGTGGGGTTATTCTAGGAAAAAAATTTTCCTCTCCCATGGCTTTCAAATTTACCATGCCTATATAGAAATATACTCTAAATCCGAATCTGCCCTCCGTTTTCCCACCGGATGCTTCGTTTTCGCTCTACAGCAGAAAACATCCCAAGTTTGCCATTATCTCTCTAGGGTTAGGGTTAGGGTTATTGCGGTTAGGGTTAGGACTAGGGTTAGGGTTATTTTGGTTAGGGTTACTTCAGGAAAATATTTTTCCTCTCCCATGGCTTTTAAATTTGCCACGCCGACATAGAATTTGACTCTGAATCCTAATCTGCCCTCCGTTTTCCCATCGGATGCTCAAT
Source organism: Prostheceraeus crozeri (assembly GCA_907163375.1). Classification (NCBI taxonomy): domain Eukaryota; kingdom Metazoa; phylum Platyhelminthes; order Polycladida; family Euryleptidae; genus Prostheceraeus; species Prostheceraeus crozeri. Next base: position 24,385 of record CAJQUW010003881.1, read on the forward strand.
TTTCGTTCCACAGCCCAAAACATCCCAGGTTCGTCGTTAACTCTCTAGAATTAGAGCTAGGGTTAGGGTTATTGTGGTTAGGGTTGGGGTTCGGGTTAAGGTTGTTGTGGTTAGGGCTAGGATTATTGCGGTTGGGGTTAGGGTTAGGGTTATTGTGGTTATTGCTATGGTTAGGGTTGGGGTTAGGGTTGGTCTTATGGTGGCTAGGGTTAGGGTTAATGTTAGGGTTGGGGTTATTGTGGTTAGGGTCATTGTGGTTAGGGTTACGGTTAGGGTTATTTTAGGAAAAAATTTTTCCTCTCCAATGCTATTGAAATTTACCATGCAGATATAGAATTTGACTCTGAATTCGAATCTGCCCTCCATTTTCCCACCGGATGCTTCGGTTTCGCTCTACAGCCCAAGGCATCCCAAGTTTGCCATTAACTCTCTAGGGTTGGGGTTGGGGTTACAGTTATTGTGGATAGGGTTGGGGTTATTGTGGTTAGGGCTAGGGCTAGCGCTAGGGTCAGGGTTATTGTGGGTAGGGTTAGGGTTAGGGTTGGGGTTAGAGCTAGGGTTCGGGTTATTGTGGTAAGGGTTAGGGTTGTGGCTAGGGATATTGTGGTTAGGGTTAGTGCTAGGGTTAGGGTTATTGTGGTTAGGGTTAAGGTTATTTTAGGAAAAAATTTTTCCTTTCCCATGGCTTTCAAATTTGCCATGCCGACATAGAATTTGTTTCTGAATCCGAATCTGCCCTCCGTTTTCCCCTCGGAGGCTTCGTTTTCGCTCTACAGCCAAAAACTTCCCAGGTTCGCCGTTGACTCTCCAGGGTTAGGGTTAGGGTTATTGTGGATAGGGTTACGGTTAAGGTTGTTGTGGTTAGGGTTAGGGTTGTGGTTAGGGTCATTGTGGTTAGGGTTAGGGTTACGGTTAAGGTTATTTTAGGAAAAAATTTTTCCTTTCCCATGGCTTTCAAATTTACCATGCCGATATAGAATTTGACTCTCAATCCGAATCTGCCCTCCGTTTTCCCATCGGATGCTTCGTTTTCGCTCTACAGCCCAAAACATCCCAAGATCACCGTTAACTCTCTACGGTTAGGGTTAGTGTTATTGTGGCTAGGGTTAGGGTTAGGGTTAGTGTTAGCATTGGGGTTATTGTGGTTAGGGTTAGGGTTGTGGCTAGGGTCATTGTGGTTAGGTATAGGGTTACGGTTAGGGTTATTTTAGAAAAAAAATTTTCCTCTCCCATGGCTTTCAAATTTACCATGCCGATATAGAATTTGACTCTGAATCCGAATCTGCCCTCCGTTTTCCCATCGGATGCTTCGTTTTCGCTGTACAACCCAAGACATCGCAAGTTTTCCATTAACTCTTTAGGGTTAAGGCTAGGGTTATTGTGGTTAAGGTTAGGGTTATTGTGGCTAGGGTTAGGGCCAGCGTTAGGGTTATTTTTGTTATGGTTGGCGCTAGGGTTAGGGTTATTGTGGTTAGGGTTACGGTTAGGGTTATTTCAGGAAATACTTTTTCCTCTCCCATGGCTTTCAAATTTGCCGTGCCGACATAGAATTTGACTCTGAATCCGAATCTGCCCTCCGTTTTCCCATCGGATGCTTCGTTTTCGCTCTACAGCCCAAAACATCCAAAGTTAACCATTAACTCTCTAGGGCTAGGGTTAGGGCTAGGGTTATTGTGGTTAGGGCTAGGTTTATTGTGGTCAGGGCTAGGGTTAGGGTTATTGTGGCTAGGGTTAGGGTTAGGGTTAATGTTAGGGTTGGGGTTATTGTGGTTAGGGTCATTGTGGTTAGGGTTAGGGTTACGGTTAGGGTTATTTTAGGAAAAAAATTTTCCTCTCGAATGGCATTGAAATTTACCATGCCGATATAGAATTTGACTCTGAATTCGAATCTGCCCTCCATTTTCCCACCGGATGCTTCGTTTTCGCTCTACAGCCCAAGACATCCCAAGTTCGCCATTAACTCTCTAGGGTTGGGGTTGGGGTTAGGGTTATTGTGGTTAGGGTTAGGGTTATTGTTTTTCAGGGTTAGGTTTAGGGTTGGGGTTATTGTGGTAAGGGTTAGGGTTGTGGCTAGAGTTATTGTGGTTAGGGTTAGGGCTAGGGTTAGGGTTATTGTGGTTAGGGTTATTATAGGAAAAAATTTTTCCTTTCCAATGGCTTTCAAATTTGCCATGCCGACATAGAATTTGACTCTGAATCCGAATCTGCCCTCCGTTTTCCCATCGGATGCTTCGTTTTCGCTCTACAGCCAAAAACTTCCCAGGTTCGCCGTTGACTCTCCAGGGTTAGGGTTAGGGTTATTGTGGTCAGGGCTAGAGTTAGGGTTAGTGTTAGCGTTAGGGTTGGGGTTAGAGTTATTGTGTATAGTGCTGGGGTTAGGGTTATTGTGGTTAGGGATAGGGTTAGGGTTAGGATTATGGTTAGGGTTATTGTGGTTAGGGTTCGGGTTAGTGTTAGGGTTGCGGTTAGGGTTATTTTTGAAAAACTTTTTCCTCTCCCATGGTTTTTGAAATTTACCATGCCGATATAGAATTTGACTCCCAATCCGAATCTGCCCTCCTTTTTTTTCCCAGCGGATGCTTCGTTTTCGCTCTACAACCCAAAACATCCCAATTTTGCCGTTAACTCTTTAGGGTTAGGGTTATTGTGGCAAGGGTTAGGTTTAGGGCTAGGATTAGGGTTTTTGTGGTTAGGGTTAGGGTTATTCTGGTTAGGGTTGGGGATAGGGTTCGGGTTATTGTGGCTAGGGTTAGGGTTGGGGCTAGGGTTATTGTGGGTAGGCTTAGGGTTATTGTGGTTAGGGCTAGGGTTGTGGTTAGGGTTAGAGTTTTTTTGGTTAGAGTTAGGGCTAGGGTTATTGTGGTTAGGGTTAGGGCTAGGGTTATTGTGGTTAGGGTTAGGGTTATTGTGGTCAGGGTCAGGGCTAGGGTTAGGGTTATTGTGGTTAGGGTTGGGGTTAGGGCTAGGGTTATTGTGGGTAGGGTTGGGGTTGGGTCTAGGGTCATTCTGGGTAGGGTTAGGGTTAGGGTTTGGGTTAGGGCTAGGGCTAGGGTTATTGTGGTTAGGGTCAGGGTTATTTTAGGATAAAATCTTCCTCTCCCATGGCTTTTAAATTTGCCATGCCGACATAGAATTTGACTCTGAATCCGAATCTGCCCTCCGTTTTCACATCCGATGCTTCGTTTTCGCTCTACAGCCCAAAACATCCCAGGTTCGCCGTTAACTCTCTAGAATTAGGATTAGGGCTAGGGTTATTTTCGTTATGGTTGGGGTTAGGGCTAGGGTTAGGGTTATTGTGGTTGGGGCTAGGGTTAGGGTTAGGGTTATTTTATGAAAAAATTTTTCCTCTCGAATGGCCTTCAAATTTACCATGCCGATATAAAATTTGACTCTGAATCCGAATCATCCCTCCGTTTTCCCATCCGATGCTTCGTTTTCGCTCTACAGCCCAAAACATCCCAGGTTCGCCGTTAACTCTCTAGGGTTAGGGTTAGGGTTGTGGTTAGGGTCCTTGTGGTTAGAGTTACAGTTAGGGTTACGGTTAGGGCAATTTTAGGAAAAAATTTTTCCTCTCCCATTGCTTTCTAATTTGCCGTGCCGACATAGAATTTAACTCTGAATCCGAATCTGCCCTCCGTTTTCCCCTCGGAGGCTTCGTTTTCGCTATACAGCCAAAAACTTCCCAGGTTCGCGTTAACTCTGCAGGGTTAGGGTTATTGTGGATAGGGTTAGGGTGAAGGTTGTTGTGGTTAGGGTTTGGGTTATTCTGGTTAGGGTTGGGTATAGGGTTTGCGTTATTGTGGTTAGGTTTAGGGTTGTGGCTAGGGTCATTGTGGTTAGGTATAGGGTTACGGTTAGGGTTATCTTAGAAAAAAAATTTTCCTCTCCCATGGCTTTCAAATTTACCATGCCGAAATAGAATTTGACTCTGAATCCGAATCTGCCCTCCGTTTTCCCATGGGATGCTTCGTTTTCGCTCTACAGCCCAAGACATCCTAAGTTTCCCATTAACTCTTTAGGGTTAGGGCTAGGGTTATTGTGGTTAGGGCTAGGGTTATTGTGGCTAGGGTTAGGGCCAGCGTTAGGGTTATTTTTGTTATGGTTGGCGCTAGGGTTAGGGTTATTGTGGTTAGGGTTACGGTTAGGGCTATTTCAGGAAAGACTTTTTCCTCTCCCATGGCTTTCAAATTTGCCATGCCGACATAGAATTTGACTCTCAATCCGAATCTGCCCTCCGTTTTCCCATCGGATGCTTCGTTTTCGCTCTACAGCCCAAAACATCCAAAGTTCGGCGTTAACTCCCTACGGTTAGGGTTAGGGTTAGTGTTATTGTGTCTAGGGTTGGGGTTAGGGTTATTGTTAGGGTTGGGTTATTGTGGTTGGGGTCAGGGTTGTGGTTAGGGTCATTGTGGTTAGGGTTAGGGTTACGGTTTTGGTCATTTTAGGGAAATATTTTTCCTCTCCCATGGCCTTCAAATTTGCCATGCCGACATAGAATTTGACTTTGAATCCGAATCTGCCCTCCGTTTTCCCATCGGATGCTTCGTTTTCGCTCTACAGCTCAAAACATCCCAAGTTAACCATTAAGTCTCTAGGGCTAGGGATAGGGCTAGGGTTATTGTGGTTAGGGCTAGGGCTAGGGTTATTGTGCGTAGGGTTAGGGTTAGGGTTGGGGTTAGTGCTAGGTTTAGGGTTATTGTGGTTAGGGTTAGGTTTAGGGTTGGGGTTATTGTGGTATTGGTTAGGGTTGTGGCTAGCGTTATTGTGGTTAGGGTTAGGGCTAGGGTTATTGTGGTTAGGGTCAGGGTTAATTTAGGAAAAAATTTTTCCTCTCCCATGGCTTTCAAATTTGCCATGCCGACATAGAATTTGACTCTGAATCCGAATCTGCCCTCCGTTTTCCCCTCGAATGCTTCGTTTTCGCTCTACAGCCAAAATTTTCCCAGGTTCGCCGTTAACCCTCCAGGGTTAGGGTTAGGGTTATTGTGGTCAGGGCTAGGGTTAGGGTTATTCTAGGATAAAATTTTTCCTTTCCCATGGCTTTCAAATTTACCATGCCGATATAGAATTTGACTCTCAATCCGAATCTGCCCTCCGTTTTCCCACCGGATGCTTCGTTTTCGCTCTACAGCCCAAGACATCCCAAGTTTGCCATTAACTCTCTAGGGTTGGGGTTAGGGTTATTGTGGTAAGGGTTAGGGTTGTGGCTAGAGTTATTGTGGTTAGGGTTAGGGCTAGGGTTAGGGTTATTGTGGTTAGGGTAAGGGTTATTATAGGAAAAAATTTTTCCTTTCCAATGGCTTTCAAATTTGCCATGCCGACATAGAATTTGACTCTGAATCCGAATCTGCCCTCCGTTTTCCCATCGGATGCTTCGTTTTCGCTCTACAGCCAAAAACTTCCCAGGTTCGCCGTTGACTCTCCAGGGTTAGGGCTAGGGTTATTGTGGTCAGGGCTAGGGTTAGGGTTAGGGTTAGCGTTAGGGTTGGGGTTAGAGTTATTGTGTATAGTGCTGGGGTTAGGGTTATTGTGGTTAGGGATAGGGTTAGGGTTAGGATTATGGTTAGGGTTATTGTGGTTAGGGTTCGGGTTAGTGTTAGGGTTGCGGTTAGGGTTATTTCTGAAAAAATTTTTCCTCTCCCATGGTTTTTGAAATTTACCATGCCGATATAGAATTTGACTCCCAATCCGAATCTGCCCTCCGTTTTCCCAGCGGATGCTTCGTTTTCGCTCTACAACCCAAAATATCCCAATTTTGCCGTTAACTCTTTAGGGTTAGGGTTATTGTGGTTAGGGTTAGGTTTAGGGCTAGGGTTAGGGTTTTTGTGGTTAGGGTTAGGGTTATTCTGGTTAGGGTTGGGGATAGGGTTCGGGTTATTGTGGCTAGGGTTAGGGTTGGGGCTAGGGTTATTGTGGGTAGGCTTAGGGTTATTGTGGTTAGGGCTAGGGTTGCGGTTAGGGTTAGAGTTTTTGTGGTTAGAGTTAGGGCTAGGGTTATTGTGGTTAGGGTTAGGGCTAGGGTTATTGTGGTTAGGGTTAGGGTTATTGTGGTCAGGGTCAGGGCTAGGGTTAGGGTTATTTTGGTTAGGGTTGGGGTTAGGGCTAGGGTTATTGTGGGTAGGGTTGGGGTTGGGTCTAGTGTCATTCTGGGTAGGGCTAGGGTTAGGGTTTGGGTTAGGGCTAGGGCTAGGGTTATTGTGGTTAGGGTCAGGGTTATTTTAGGATAAAATCTTCCTCTCCAATGGCCTTCAAATTTACCATGCCGATATAGAATTTGACTCTGAATCCGAATCATCCCTCCGTTTTCCCATCCGATGCTTCGTTTTCGCTCTACAGCCCAAAACATCCCAGGTTCGCCGTTAACTCTCTAGGGTTAGCGTTAGCGTTAGGGTTATTGTGTATAGGGCTAGGGTTATTGTGGTTAGGGCTAGGGTTATTGTGGTTAGGGATAGGGTTACGGTTAGGGTTATGGTTAGGGTTATGGTTAGGGTTATGGTCAGGGTTATTGTTGATAGGGTTGGGGTTAGGGTACGGTTAGGGTTATTCTAGGATAAAATTTTTCCTTTCCCATGGCTTTCAAATTTACAATGCCGATATAGAATTTGACTCTCAATCCGAATCTGCCCTCCGTATTCCCGTCGGATGCTTCGTTTTCGCTCTACAGCCCAAAACATCCCAAGTTCGCCGTTAACTCACTACGGTTAGGGTTAGGGTTACGGTTAGTGTTATTGTGGCTAGGGTTAGGGTTGGGGTTAGTGTTAGGGTTGGGGTTATTGTGGTTAGGGTTAGGGTTGTGGCTAGGGCCATTGTGGTTAGGTATAGGGTTACGGTTAGGGTTATTTTATAAAAAAATTTTTCCTCTCCCATGGCTTTGAAATTTACCATGCGGATATAGAATTTGACTCTGAATCCGAATCTGCCCTCCGTTTTCCCATGAGATGCTTCGTTTTCGCTCTACAGCCCAAGACATCCCAAGTTTCCCATTAACTCTCTAGGGTTAGGGCTAGGGTTATTGTGGTTAGGGTTAGGGTTATTGTGGCTAGGGTTAGTGCCAGCGTTAGGGTTATTTTTGTTATGGTTGGCGCTAGGGTTAGGGTTATTGTGGTTAGGGTTGGGGCTAGGGTTATTGTGGGTAGGTCTAGGGTAAGGGTTGGGGTTAGGGCTAGGGTTAGGGTTATTGTGGTTAGGGTTATTTTAGGAAAAAATTTTTCCTCTCCCATGGCTTTCAATTTTTCCATGCCGATATAGAATTTGACTCTGAATTCGAATCTGCCCGCCGTTTTCCCATCGGATGCTTCGTTTTCGCTCTACGGCCCAAAACATCCCAGGTTCGTCGTTAACTCTCTGGAATTAGAGCTAGGGTTAGGGTTATTGCGGTTAGGGTCGGGGTTCTGGTTAAGGTTGTTGTGGTTAGGGCTAGGGTTATTGCGGTTGGGGTTCGAGTTAGGGTTATATTGGTTATTGCTATGGTTAGGGTTGGGGTTAGGGTTGGTCTTATAGTGGCTAGGGTTAGGGTTAGGGTTAATGTTAGGGTTGGGGTTATTGTGGTTAGGGTTATTGTGGTTAGGGTTAGGGTTATTGTGGTTAGGGTTAGGTTTAGGGTTGGGGTTATTGTGGTAAGGGTTAGGGTTGTGGCTAGAGTTATTGTGGTTAGGGTTAGGGGTAGGGTTAGGGTTATTGTGGTTAGGGTTAGGGTTATTATAGGAAAAAAATTTTCCTTTCTAATGGCTTTCAAATTTGCCATGCCGACATAGAATTTGACTCTGAATCCGAATCTGCCCTCCGTTTTCCCATCGGATGCTTCGTTTTCGCTCTACAGCCAAAAACTTCCCAGGTTCGCCGTTGACTCTCCAGGGTTAGGGTTAGGGTTATTGTGGTCAGGGCTAGGGTTAGGGTTAGGGTTAGCGTTAGGGTTGGGGTTAGAGTTATGGTGTATAGTGCTGGGGTTAGGGTTATTGTGGTTAGGGATAGGGTTAGGGTTAGGATTATGGTTAGGGTTATTGTGGTTAGGGTTCGGGTTGCGGTTAGGGTTATTTTTGAAAAACTTTTTCCTCTCCCATGGTTTTTGAAATTTACAATGGCGATATAGAATTTGATTCCCAATCCGAATCTGCCCTCCGTTTTCCCAGCGGATGCTTCGTTTTCGCTCTACAACCCAAAATATCCCAATTTTACCGTTAACTCTTTAGGGTTAGGGTTATTGTGGTTAGGGTTAGGTTTAGGGCTAGGGTTAGAGTTTTTGTGGTTAGGGTTAGGGTTATTCTGGTTAGGGTTGGGGATAGGGTTCGCGTTATTGTGGCTAGGGTTAGGGTTGGGGCTAGGGTTATTGTGGGTAGGCTTAGGGTTATTGTGGTTAGGGCTAGGGTTGTGGTTAGGGTTAGAGTTTTTGTGGCTAGAGTTAGCGCTAGGGTTATTGCGGTTAGGGTTAGGGCTAGGGTTATTGTGGTTAGGGTTAGGGTTATTGTGGTCAGGGTCAGGGCTAGGGTTAGGGTTATTGTGGTTAGGGTTGGGGTTAGGGCTAGGGTTATTGTGGGTAGGGTTTGGGTTGGGTCAAGGGTCATTCTGGGTAGGGTTAGGGTTAGGGTTTGGGTTAGGGCTAGGGCTAGGGTTATTGTGGTTAGGGTCAGGGTTATTTTAGGATAAAATCTTCCTCTCCCAATGCTTTTAAATTTGCCATGCCGACATAGAATTTGACTCTGAATCCGAATCTGCCCTCCGTTTTCACATCCGATGCTTCGTTTTCGCTCTACAGCCCAAAACATCCCAGGTTCGCCGTTAACTCTCTAGAATTAGGATTAGGGCTAGGGTTATTTTCGTTATGGTTGGGGTTAGGGCTAGGGTTAGGGTTATTGTGGTTGGCGTTAGGGCTATTGTGGTTAGGGTTATTTTAGGAAAAAATTTTTCCTCTCGAATGGCCTTCAAATTTACCATGCCGATATAGAATTTGACTCTGAATCCGAATCATCCCTCCGTTTTCCCATCCGATGCTTCGTTTTCGCTCTACAGCCCAAAACATCCCAGGTTCGCCGTTAACTCTCTAGGGTTAGCGTTAGCGTTAGGGTTATTGTGTATAGGGCTAGGGTTATTGTGGTTAGGGATAGGGTTAGGGTTAGGGTTATGGTTAGGGTTATGGTTAGGGTTATGGTCAGGGTTATTGTTGATAGGGTTGGGGTTAGGGTACGGTTAGGGTTATTTTATGAAAAGAATTTTTCTCTCCCATGGCTTTCAAATTTACCATGCCGATATAGAATTTGACTCTCAATCCGAATCTGCCCTTCGTTTTCCCATCCGATGCTTTGTTTTATCTCTACAGCCCAAAACATCCGAAGTTCGCCGTTAACTCTCTAGGGTTAGGGTTAGGGTTGTGGTTAGGGTCCTTGTGGTTAGAGTTACAGTTAGGGTTACGGTTAGGGCTCTTTTAGGAAAAAATTTTTCCTCTCCCATTGCTTTCTAATTTGCCGTGCCGACATAGAATTTGACTCTGAATCCGAATCTGCCCTCCGTTTTCCCCTCGGAGGCTTCGTTTTCGCTCTACAGCCAAAAACTTCCCAGGTTCGCCGTTAACTCTCCAGGGTTAGGGTTAGGGTTATTGTGGTCAGGGCTAGGGTTAGCGTTATTCTAAGAAAAAAATTTAACTTTCCCATGGCTTTCAAATTTACCATGCCGATATAGAATTTGACTCTCAATCGGAATCTGCCCTCCGTTTTCCCATCGGATGCTTCGTTTTCGCTCAAAAGCCCAAAACATCCCAAGATCGCCGTTAACTCTCTACGGTTAGGGTTAGGGTTAGTGTTATTGTGGCTAGGGCTAGGGCTAGGGTTAGTGTTAGGGTTGGGGTTATTGTGGTTAGGGTTAGGGTTGTGGCTAGGGTCATTGTGGTTAGGTATAGGGTTACGGTTAGGGTTTTTTTAGAAAAAAAATTTTCCTCTCCCATGGCTTTCAAATTTACCATGCCGATATAGAATTTGACTCTGAATCCGAATCTGCCCTCCGTTTTCCCATCGGATGCTTCGTTTTCGCTCTACAGCCCAAGACATCCCAAGTTTCCCATTAACTCTCTAGGGTTAGGGCTAGGGTTATTGTGGTTAGGGTTAGGGTTATTGTGGCTAGGGTTAGGGTTATTGTGGCTAGGGTTAGGGCCAGCATTAGGGTTATTTTTGTTATGGTTGGCGCTAGGGTTAGGGTTATTGTGGTTAGGGTTGGGGCTAGGGTTATTGTGGGTAGGTCTAGGGTTAGGGTTTGGGCTAGGGTTAGGGTTATTGTGGTTAGGGTTATTTTAGGAAAAAATTTTTCCTCTCCCATGGCTTTCGATTTTTCCATGCCGATATAGAATTTGAATTTGAATCCGAATCTGCCCGCCGTTTTCACATCCGATGCTTCGTTTTCGCTCTACAGCCCAAAACATCCCAGGTTCGCCGTTAACTCTCTAGAATTCCGATTAGGGCTAGGGTTATTTTCGTTATGGTTGGGGTTAGGGCTAGGGTTAGGGTTATTGTGGTTGGCGTTAGGGCTAGGGTTAGGGTTATTTTGGGAAAAACTTTTCCTCTCGAATGGCCTTCAAATTTACCATGCCGATATAGAATTTGAATCTGAATCCCAATCATCCCTCCGTTTTCCCATCCGATGCTTCGTTTTCGCTCTACAGCCCAAAACATCCCAGGTTCGCCGTTAACTCTCTAGGGTTAGCGTTAGCGTTAGGGTTATTGTGTATAGGGCTAGGGTTATTGTGGTTAGGGCTAGGGTTATTGTGGTTAGGGATAGGGTTAGGGTTAGGGTTATGGTTAGGGTTATGGTTAGGGTTATGGTTAGGGTTATGGTCAGGGTTATTGTTGATAGGGTTGGGGTTAGGTTACGGTTAGGGTTATTTTATGAAAAGAATTTTTCTCTCCCATGGCTTTCAAATTTACCATGCCGATATAGAATTTGACTCTCAATCCGAATCTGCCCTTCGTTTTCCCATCCGATGCTTTGTTTTATCTCTACAGCCCAAAACATCCGAAGTTCGCCGTTAACTCTCTAGGGTTAGGGTTAGGGTTGTGGTTAGGGTCCTTGTGGTTAGAGTTACAGTTAGGGTTACGGTTAGGGTTATGGTTAGGGTTAGCCCTCCGTTTTCCCATCGGATGCTTCGTTTTCGCTCTACAGCCCAAGACATCCTAAGTTTCCCATTAACTCTTTAGGGTTAGGGCTAGGGTTATTGTGGTTAGGGGTAGGGTTATTGTGGCTAGGGTTAGGGCCAGTGTTAGGGTTATTTTTGTTATGGTTGACGCTAGGGTTAGGGTTATTGTGGTTAGGGTTACGGTTAGGGTTATTTCAGGAAATACTTTTTCCTCTCCCATGGCTTTCAAATTTGCCATGCCGACATAGAATTTGACTCTGAATCCGAATCTGCCCTCCGTTTTCCCATCGGATGCTTCGTTTTCGCACTACAGCCCAAAACATCCAAAGTTCGCCGTTAACTCTCTACGGTTAGGGTTAGGGTTAGTGTTATTGTGTCTAGGGTTGGGGTTAGGGTTAGTGTTAGGGTTGGGTTATTGTGGTTAGGGTCAGGGTTGTGGTTAGGGTCATTGTGGTTAGGGTTAGGGTTACGGTTTTGGTCATTTTAGGAAAATATTTTTCCTCTCCCATGGCCTTCAAATTTGCCATGCCGACATAGAATTTGACTTTGAATCCGAATCTGCCCTCCGTTTTCCCATCGGATGCTTCGTTTTCGCTCTACAGCTCAAAACATCCCAAGTTAACCATTAAGTCTCTAGGGCTAGGGATAGGGCTAGGGTTATTGTGGTTAGGGCTAGGGTTATTGTGCGTAGGGTTAGGGTTGGGGTTAGTGCTAGGGTTAGGGTTATTGTGGTTAGGGTTAGGTTTAGGGTTGGGGTTATTGTGGTATTGGTTAGGGTTGTTGCTAGGGTTATTGTGGTTAGGGTTAGGGCTAGGGTTATCGTGGTTAGGGTTAGGGTTATTTTAGGAAAAAATTTTTCCTCCCCCATGGCTTTCAAATTTGCCATGCCGACATAGAATTTGACTCTGAATCCGAATCTGCCCTCCGTTTTCCCCTCGAATGCTTCGTTTTCGCTCTACAGCCAAAATTTTCCCAGGTTCGCCGTTAACCCTCCAGGGTTAGGGTTAGGGTTATTGTGGTCAGGGCTAGGGTTAGGGTTATTCTAGGATAAAATTTTTCCTTTCCCATGGCTTTCAAATTTACCATGCCGATATAGAATTTGACTCTCAATCCGAATCTGCCCTCCGTTTTCCCGTCGGATGCTTCGTTTTCGCTCTACAGCCCAAAACATCCCAAGTTCGCCGTTAACTCCCTAGGGTTAGGGTTAGGGTTACGGTTAGTGTTATTGTGGCTAGGGTTAGGGTTGGGGTTAGTGTTAGGGTTGGGGTTATTGTGGTTAGGGTTAGGGTTGTGGCTAGGGCCATTGTGGTTAGGTATAGGGTTACGGTTAGGGTCATTTTAGAAAAAAATTTTTCCTCTCCCATGGCTTTCAAATTTACCATGCCGATATAGAATTTGACTCTGAATCCGAATCTGCCCTCCGTTTTCCCATCGGATGCTTCGTTTTCGCTCTACAGCCCAAGACATCCCAAGTTTCCCATTAACTCTCTAGGGTTAGGGCTAGGGTTATTGTGGTTAGGGTTAGGGTTATTGTGGCTAAGGTTAGGGCCAGCGTTAGGGTTATTTTTGTTATGGTTGGCGCTAGGGTTAGGGTTATTGTGGTTAGGGTTGGGGCTAGGGTTATTGTGGGTAGGTCTAGGGTTAGGGTTGGGGTTAGGGCTAGGGTTAGGGTTATTGTGGTTAGGGTTATTTTAGGAAAAAATTTTTCCTCTCCCTTGGCTTTCAATTTTTCCATGCCGATATAGAATTTGACTTTGAATCCGAATCTGCCCGCCGTTTTCCCATCGGATGCTTCGTTTTCGCTCTACGGCCCAAAACATCCCAAGTTCTCCGTTAACTGTCTAGGGTTAGGGTTAGGGTTTTTGTGGTTAGGGCTAGGTTTAGGGTTATTAGGGTTATTGTGGTTAGGGCTAGGGTTAGGGTCGCTGTGGTTAGGGTTAGGGCTATTTTAGGAAAAAAATTTCCCTCTCCCATGGCTTTCAAATTTACCATGCCGATATAGAATTTGACTCTGAATCCGAATCTGCCCTCCGTTTTCCCATCCGATGCCTCGTTTTCGCTCTAGAGCCCACAACCCATTGTGGTAGGTATAGGGTTGGGGTTAGGGCTAGGGTTAGTGTTATTGTGGTAAGGGTTATTTTAGGAAAAAATTTTCCTCTCCCATGGCTTTCTAATTTGCCATGCCGACATAGAATTTGACTCTAAATCCGAATCTGCCCTCCGTTTTCCAATCGGATGCTTCGTTTTCGCTCTACAGCCCGAAACATCCCAAGTTCACCGTTAACTCTCTACGGTTAAGGCAAGGGCTAGGGTTATTGTGGTTAGTGTTAGGTTTAGGGTTATTAGGGTTATTGTGGTTAGGGCTAGGGTTATTGTGGTTAGGGTTAGAGTTATTGTGATCAGGGTTAGAGCTAGGGTTATTGTGGTTAAGGTTGCGGTTAGGGTTGGTGCTATGGTTATTGTGGTTAGGGTTAGGGCTATGTTAGGAAAAAAATTTCCCTCTCCCATGGCTTTCAAATTTACCATGCCGATGTAGAATTTGACTCTGAATCCGAATCTGCCCTCCGTTTTCCCATCGGATGCTTCGTTTTCGCTCTACGGCCCAAAACATCCAAGGTTCGCCGTTAACTCTCTAGGGTTAGGGTTATTGTGGATAGGGTTAAGGTTAAGGTTGTTGCGGTTAGAGTTAGGGTTATTGTGGTTAGGGCTAGGGTTGGGGTTAGGGCTAGGGTTAGGGTTAGGGCTAGGGCTAGGGTTAGGGTTAGGTTGGGGTAATTCTAGGAAAAAAATTTTCCTCTCCCATGGCTTTCAAATTTGCCATGCCGATATAGAAATTCACTCTCAATCCGAATCTGCCCTCCGTTTTCCCATCGGATGCTTCGTTTTCGCTCTACAGCCCAAAACATCCAAAGTTTGCCATTAACTCTCTAGGGTTAGGGTTAGGGTTATAGTGGTTACCCAGTGTTAAAAGTCTAGAGGTCCGCTAGCGGTCTACCGGCTGCATGGCGGTATATCAGCGGGGAAAAAAATTGATTATGTTTTGAACGCTATTTTTTCTATATTTTCTTAATTACAGTTATTTTAGTCAATAATAATGCTTTCTGAGTAATTTCCACAGTACAAAACATAACTATTTCGAGTATTGGCATTTCAAAACATTTTCATGGTGGCAGAGAATCCACTTGCCGGAAACTACCGCTGCTTATAGCGCGGTATTTCTCTTTGGTATTTCTCGGATAAACGAAAACTGCAGCTATCATCAATGCCAAGTGACGACCTCGAGTTCTTGTCAACCAAATAGGTTTTGTAAATAGATCCTTAATAATAAACCAAAGTATTAAACCCATAAAATTGAGGAAATTTCCAAAAAATGGCGTTGTTTCAGCTCGCGGATTGCCGCTAATTGCCGCTTGTTTGTATATGTCAGGGTTTCTCGTCTACAGCATAGGGAAATGTAATCATCAGGGTTATGATAATAGTTAACAAACATAATATGAAAATTATATTATAAAATTTAGTTGGGATGAGAAAGTCTAGATATATTATTTTCATGTATTTTGTTTTACTCACATTATTGCCACTAAAGTTTAAAAAGTGTATCATTACAATTTACATGGAGGATTTATAATGCCAAGCTCCCGTACAATTAGAAGGCATGCAGCCAAAGAAATAACTACCGTTTTTGCTAGCTGCGGATCAAGTGTCGAAGGAAATGAAGCAGGAGGATGTAGTCCTCAGTATAGTAAGTGCTAGCAAATATGTTTTGTTTATTTTTTACAAGAAATTTTAATACATAAAACATCATTTTGTTGGAAATACTTCCTTAAAAAATAAGAAAAGGGTTATTTTATGTATTTCACAAAAGCTTCTGAATAAAGTAAAAGTCCTTTGTAAATGTCATGCGTCAATTCAGTCCTTGCCTTGTCATTCTGAATTGGTGGGCTGAAGACGTTGCTAACTAAACTACCGGGAAAGATACGACGAGAAAGGTGCAATTTCTATTTCATTCAGTTCTAAAAAAAACACTATAGATTAGGTTTGTTGTTATAACTGAACTCTTAGATGAACTTCTTCTGTGAATTTAAAATAATCAGCTGACATTATTACAGCTGATTTTATAGAAAAAACCTTTACAACAAAATAACTTATAGTTGGCACCAATAGCTATGCATCCAACCCGATTGGATAAATAACAACCTGCAGACTATTCGACCAACTGCTTCTCTTTCTATAATTAATTTGTCAAGCCACTTGCAACGAATGTTTTTAGAATTTATGTTAAATAGGCCTATTTTTTTAATTGTGTTAATATTAGTTGATATACAGTAATGTAAGATAACTCGATTATTAATTGTATAATTGATAGGTTAATCAGTAGCTTCGGATTTTTTATATCTTTGTCTGACGATACCCATATACAGTATCTACCAAATGGGAGCTTTTTCAGGAAATATAAAATTATTCTTACTAACACGTAACTATATACTGTTTTGTAAATTTGGGAAATACATATCGGGTGGATGCTTTATCATAAGTTCACTATTAAGTTTAGTAAAATTTGATGTTTCCTATTCTATTTTAGATTTACGGTTATTGCCCTGAACATTTGTCAATAAATAAACGGTTATCAATTTTGACAAATGCATCTACACTACTTGGCACATTTAATCACAAAAAATGGACGGCAATACTTTTCATTAAGAATTATGATCATAATCATGTTCAAACAGCCCGTGCAGGTTCCTAGCAAATGCAGGTATTTATTAAGTGTAAGGATAGTAATACATAAAACAAAATTCATCAATCTGTTATATAGTATTTCCGAACATGTGTGAAAGTGTGCCTAATTTAAAATGTTGTCGGAAATCAGACAATTCTTTGTGTATTATAGAATCAAGAAATTGAACCACTTGGTGTGCAGGAATTCTTCGCACATGAGATACATGCCTTCTAATACCATCACAGTCAATCTCCAAAGATGTACCAGAATATATTTTTGTCATTTTATGAGGTCCACTCCATGGAACATCACAACGTGAGGTCCTTTTTAAGAAAACATTGTCTCCGACTTTATGTCCGGGAGCTAGCGTGAGGATGAAGTAAAGTGTACAAACAGACACTTTTCGTTGGTGCAACTGCAAATTTTAACATAGAATTTCAGGAAAATTGTTGATATACTTTAACGAAAAGTGTCTGTTTGTACACTTTACTTCATCCTCTGTCACAAAATGACAGCCCATTTGAAAGATCATGATCTGTAGATGATTTCTATAATAACCAGTTCAACAAAATACCAATATGTATAACTTTTATGAGCAAAAATTCGAAAAAATGGAGTCAACACCTTAGATGTCACAATTTTTTTACCACTGGAAATACACAGGATTGTGTTATCCTCTCTATTTCTGAAAAGCAAATGATCTGATCCGGCAGACGCGAAGTTTTGCAGTAGGTTAGAGGTGTACTATGCTATGTGAAAGTTTTATGTACTACCTCGTTCCCTGCACAACTTCACGCTAGCTCCCGGACTATATATGGATTTGCATCCATTTCTTCATCGTTTTCATCCTGCTTTCGAATAACGACTGGATGATCACTTTCAATTCTCTTATACGAGACTTTGCGCCGAATAACAGCTCATAATGATAAGGTTTGTCACCGTAGCTCGAAACATTGTACAAATACGTTGCTTCTGCTATTGATATGCTTGATTGACACGCAATGGTTTTAATGGTCCTATGGCAGCGTTCTATAATACCATTGCCCTGAGGCCGATACGCATAGCTGAATTGGTGACTTATTTCCCAATGAGACAACATAGTTCTCATCTGCTCAATGCGAAAACCTTGTCCATTATCTGATAGTAATCTTTCTGGTGGTCCCATACTTGCAAAAACTTCACTCAGACCTTTGCAAATTTCATTCGTCGATTCCTTTTGCAAACATTTCCAAATTGTATAACGAGATGCGTTGTCAATTATTGTAAGAAAAACTTTACCTTCGTAATGAGTAACATCACTCGATAAGCATTCCCAATTATTATTCTCGGCCAAATGACCTTTTTGGTATTTGGTCTCTTGCGCAGGGCAAATTCGTTTGCATTGCTCACAATTGTTGATTATTTTTTTTGACCATTTCCTTAGAGACTTGTGACCCAAATTTTTCTTTGGCCAGCTTAAGGGTTCTTTTGACTCCAAAATGGTTTCTTTCATGAATACTTTTGATGTCATTTTTCAATACGCTCTTTTCATTAGCTTCAACATTGTATGCTGCTCCACAAATTATAGTTTTAGCAACCAACCAGTCTTTTGGAACTCTAGATAGGACATCTGCTTTGTTTCTTGTAGACGAAACTTTCTCAAGTTCCAATGTTAATTCTTCTTCACAAATTATTTCCTTCACAATGTTTAGGCTTCTTCGAATTAACATTTCATTGATTGCATGAATTTTCACATTATGAGTCTTTTGAAGAATTGATTTCATCCATCCATATACTGTTGCAGAGTCGGTGAGAAGCGTGAATTTCTTAAATCCCCATCTTAGTGCTAAATTTATGCCTCGAATAACTGCATCAAGTTCACTTATTTATCTGCATGAAGTTCACTGACATTTATATGATTCGTATCACCAGAACATGCACCATGCCTATGATATCATTGTCCACTTCAATTACTACTCCATAAGCAATGTTGCTGACGTAAACCTATACTTTAACTGAACCATTCATATTAACTGTCCATCGACCTTTTGCTGGATCGCCATTATTTCTCAATTTATTTTCTATTTCAAACATCTTTCTCATTGTGTCATCACTAACTTTCTCGTCCCAATGAACGCCGTCATTTGCTGTACATCGGATATAGCTTGAACATGTGCGAAGCCATCCAGAAACAGGTAAATGTCAAGTCCATTTCCCCAAAACACTATGAATTTTTCTTCTTGTCATTTTCTCATTGTTAATTTCTGGCGATCGCCCATCTCGTTTCCAATTTCCTTCATCATCAAATTTCAACCCCAAGACGCGAACTCCTTCAGATGTACCGAAATATTTTGCCGGTTTGGATTTAAGTCCGAACATTTCCAGGTGACGAATAACATCTTGAGCTTTTACGCCGTCTTCATTAATGAATATGTCATCAATGTAACTGCTAGTGTTTTTATCAATAAGTTCATTCTTTTTCAATATTGCTTCAACGATTGCGGTCATGACTTTAGGTGCTATGCTAAGATCAAAGCCTAAACGTGTCTATAAAAAAATTTTATCTTTGAATTATCTTAGATTGTTATTTTATTATCTTAGAATTATCTTATTATCTTAGATGCTCATTTTCGGACCAATTTCCTTCCCTGAAGGCAGCGCTCATCTTTCCAAGGATGGAATAAGGTTTAGTTTGCACCATGAAATTCATCCATAAACACTTGAGAAGAAACAACAACATTTCCTATATTTTTGCAGTGGTCTACATAACAATTGTAAAGGTGAAGGTGGCTAGTAAATTTAGGTTCTAAGTATTTCTTATTGGTCGATTTTCGACAGTGATATGATGGAACTGGTGGTCAGTTGCTCACGAATTTCCTGACGTTGGAGCGGCCAAGAGAGGAAGGACTTTGGATGATCGAAACATAAGAAGTTGAAACAACGATCTGATCGAGTCTCGTTTTGAATACGTTCTTATGAAACAGTCTGTCGAACCAGTCGTATTTAACCTTCCCCCGACGAAGACATTTTTTGCGACATCACCGACGAAGCGGGGTATTTTTTTACCCCATTCGAATTTCTCTATTTAATTTCGTAGAAATATGTTTTTAAAAAGAAAACACATTTATAGGATCAAGTTCTTTTAATAACAAAACTCAGTAAAAAAAATTGAACCGGGAACTGCACATCAGAGCTGCACATCAGAACTGCATAGAGAACAAGTAACACTGAAATGTTCCTTGCAAACAAAACGTTTGCACTCCATGCAGCGAGTTTTGCATTTTCTGTCAAGAGCTCTCGGGCAAACAAAACATCTCCCAGAACTCGGAAGTGATGCCACTTGATGGTCAAAAACTGAGGCAGTCGTGTCAGCAATATATCCATACTTCTTTGCAACTGACCTCAATTGTGTCGTAATTGATTGAAAATTGGTGTCTTTCCATTGCTGAATTCTTTGTCTGATTGCATTCTCAGCCAAATTCTTGCTCATTTGTTCCAGATGAAGGCGTCGTTGTATTTTTACATTTCTTTTAAGAACGGCAGGATTTTTTTCAGTGAACAACACAAATGAATTATAGGCGGCAGCGTCCAACATAAAAAAGAAACAATTTTTGGTCCATCTGTTTGTGTACCGACGACAGGAAAATCCGGCAACCAGTTTATCAAAAGTGTCTACTGCACCTTTCGTTTCGTTGTACGCAATGATGATACTCGGTTTCTTTGCATCATCTCTTTCAACCGACTCGCTGTGATGTTCCGATGAAATGAGAATAACTGCTTTTGACTGATTGGGGACGTAAGAAACAATTGTCATTTGATTGTGAAACGCAAACATGGATGAAAATTTTGTTTTTTGCCTCTGTGGTAAGAACGTTGGTGGAATCTCCCCTTTATTCTTTCGCAATGTTCCAATATGTGTCATTCCATTCTTCCACAGATTCTCATTCAGCGAAACAGATGAGAAAAAGTTATCGGTTGTTATGCCACGGCCAGTTCTGAAGTATGGTTTTGCAAGATCAAGTACAACTTCTTCTCCAACATTTTTCGATCTATTTGACGAATGACTTTTCTTTCCAAGATAAGGTGTGACATCCAGCAGATAAGAAGTTTTGACGTCGTTGATACAGAAATACTTTATTCCGTATTTAGCAGGCTTACTTGGAAGATATTGCCTGAAACTACACTTTCCTCGAAACGAATATAGTTCTTCATCGACACAAAGATGAGAGTATGGTTCGAAAGCTGTTCTTATCTTTGATCGGAAACGGTCGAAAACAAATCGCATTTTGTAAAACTTGTCACAGGAGGTCGCATCAGTTCGTCGTTCTTCAATATCATCAAATGTAATGAATTTTGCAATCAGCTTATAACGATCTCTTGAAAGGATTAGTGTGCAGAATTCCATGTAATGACATGAATTTGGATTCCATATTTCAGCGATGTCCACGTTCCTTTTCTTTGTAAGTCCGAGAAGAAGGCATACAGAAATATAGCCTTCAAGTTCCTCGAGCGAAATTTCTTTGGTATCATCTGGAATTCTTTTGTTGGTACAATTGAGAATGAAACGCAGCATGGTCTCGTCCATAATGTAATGAAAAAAGTCGGTTTCATCTTCACAATCCTTCACAGCGTAAGTTACACCGGGAGACACACGAATGATGTTATGCCGTCTGAATGCTGATGGTCTTGGAGACTTCGTTTTCCACTCAAAATTATTTTTGCCACGAATCAAATCTTCAGTATCATTATCATCTGTTTCAGAATCCGAATTGTTATCACTGTCCAGATAAGATTGATCAATTATGTCTCCTTCTTCTTCGCCGAATTCGCATTCATCACTCTCTGTTTCACTGGCATGGTCAGAATCTGCGTTTCTCTCGTCATCGTCAGAATTCTCCAGCATCGACGCTATGGATGCAGCTGACAATCGTGAACGTGAAGCCATAGAAATAATAATTGCAATTGTGAAGGATACAGGCGCGTGAGGTTTGTCGCAAGACGGTGGAGCTGTGTTCACTATTCGACCAATGGCTTGCAATGTCGCTGCTGCCCAATCGGAGCGAATCTCAATCGGCTCACGTGATATTGTTTCTTTAGAAGTCAGAATGAGAGATGAAAAGAAGTACAGTAGATTGACAGCAGCAACACCAATTTTTCAATGGTTCAATGTGAGACAGATATAATAACATATACAGAGTGTTCAAAAAGAAACTGTGCACCTGATTATCGTAATTTATGACCAAGTTACTCAGTAAACAATGACTACATTCATGTCTAATGCATCGATCAGTTAATATTGCATTGTTTGATGTACGATTATCTATGAATAGGCAACTGATGGCTTGAACGATGCTCGAGAATACAATGTTTTCACAAAATCACTGTTTTCGCTGTTCAATTTCATTCATTCTTAACAAAATGGTCTTGACTGTGCAACAGAGAACATTCTTCTATAGAGATAGAAGCGCATGAGAACAAATAAAAGCGTCGTTTTTTTCATTTCTTACTCGTCACTCCATGCATTTGCATGCTTTACGTTGCAAAATTAATTGTAGGAGTATACTAGAATACTAAAGAAACCATTAATTCAGAAGAACCTATGATCTAAAGACAAAATAATTACAAAACTAAGACCATTTTAATAAGAAAAAAACACCGACGTAGCCGACGAAGTGGGGTAATAAAATACCCCAGTGACGTTAAGGCCATTTTTTCATTTATATACATTACGTTGATCATCAGGCAAATCAATTATTTTTTACAAGTGTGTTTGGTACTTTAAACATGTAAAATATTGCCAATGAAAAATAAGTACAAATCATAAATATCGATTATCAAATACCTCTGGGGTATTTTTTTACCCCGCTTCGTCGGGGGAAGGTTAAAAACATTTTCTTGCAAACTGACACCAGTTGACCATCAATTTTTAGATGATATTTGTTGGAAAACTTTTTATACAGGCTATCATTTGAGGTTGTCCTCCGCTCGATTTTGTTGGCAGAAACTAGTGATCGTACAAACCTTCCTTTTCTCCCAACGCATGGACCAAACTTCCTTAAAGACATAATCTCTAGCTTCATCAGAAACAGAAATACTTAATCAACACAGATGGAAAATACCTGTGACACAATGTGGTGTAGTTCTGTGAAAATTTGGATAATTCACTTTCACAGTCAAAACCCTTTGCGATAGTGATTCTCAAAAATTTCAACAGGGTCCTATTTTATCTCTCCACCTCACCATTTGCCTGAGGCCATAACGGAGTTGTTCTCCTATGCTTGACCTTGATCTCTTGGAAATAATCTGCGAGTTTTTTTGATTGAAAAGACTGATCATTATCCGATAATATTGTCACTGGATAACCATGAATGGCCCGAACGGCATCAAGAACTTTGGTCAAGTAATCACATATGAAGCTTGACATAACTGAAGCTTTAAACCAACGGCTGAAATTGTCAACAATTACTAGGATTCCTTTACCATTCTGAAATGGATCATGAGCACGTCATGAGCACACCGATCCACATCGATTTGACTTCGGAGTCTTCTTCTTTAGACACGACAACGATTGGACTAACCCGATAATTTCGCCAGTTTCGCTTAAAAACGTCAAAATCTATAAGTTTATACTTCTACGTACATTAGACACCATTGAAAATAAGTCAGTAACTTGAAACGCATTGGTATATACTGTATTTTTAATGTTTTCATGTTCGTGACTAAGAAGAAAAGGGAGATATATACATTTTTATAATTAATCACATGAATACTTGCCTCATGTCTCGGTCAATCAATGATAGTTCTAGTGGTAGACGGCTTCACCTGCCGCGATTTAAATATATTGAATATTAGCATTGAAATATATGCTGATAGCCCAGAATGTTGATACGTAATAAGACTTATATCTTAAAATTAAAAAAAATGTTTTTCCGGATTGATCCGTAAGCCATTTATATACAGAAGCTACATTAATATTATCACCAAATCTCTAATAAGATACCGTCAGTAAATGTACAAATAGTTATATTCTCTTTTAGGCTGTGAAGAACATCTAGAACATCTCGACTTTGGAAATGAAGATTTATCTGATAATTTCGCCGAGGATTCCATGGACGTATCATATTCTGATGAGAGTGACATTTCTGACTGTGTTTTCTTCGAAGAGGATCCCAATGAGCGCGATGAACAGCCTGACTTAACCATAGGAGAAGAGTTGATGATAATGATGACTAGGTTCTGTGTTAGTCATAGATTGATGCAATTTCTCCTTGAACTTTTGATCAAGTTTAAAGTTCCAAATGTGCCAAGATCAGTGTATGAGCTGAAGAAATTGAGCAGATTACCACAGATTGATATTCGTACTATGCAAACCGGTTATTTTTCTTACTTTTCTGTACAAAATAATTTGATCGAATTGGTTGATAAAAAAATGTTGAGGGGCAAGTTGATTTAGATCTTACTTTCAATATAGATGGCTTACCGTTGTTCAAAAGCTCAGGCTTATCAACATGGCCTATATTAATGCATATTCCAAATGTTGAACTTTACCATCCCTTACCTGTTGGGTTTTATTGTGGTTTTGGTAAACCCGAAGCAAAAACTATGCTTTTGCAATTATGTAATGAACTATCGAAATTGAAAGCTGAAGGATTTGATTATAGAAACGTTGAAGTGTCGATAAACATCATAAACTTTGTCTGTGATGCACCTGCGCGTGCACTTTTGCAGTGTATCAATTATCACAATGCCACGTCTGGATGTGCATATTGTAGAGTAACTGGCCACCGTGTTGATGGTCGTACAGTGTTTTTAGGCCATGATCATGAGCCGCGTTCCGATTTAATGTATTCCCTTTTCAGAGAAAATAATCAAACCTCACTTTCCCCGCTATGTAGTATTCCAAATTTTGGTTTGTCAACGAATTTCCCGATAGACTATCAACACCTGATCTGTCTAGGTATAATGAGGCGTTTGTGTAATTTTTATTTTTCTATGGTAAAAGGCTTTAAGCTACCTTGTAAATTGAGTTCTTCTCAAGTAAAGTTTGCATCCGATATCGTAATTCGTATTCAGAGGTATATACCGGCTGAATTCAGTCGCAAAATTAGAACATTGTCAGAACTACCTCACTACAAGGCCACGGAATATCGATTTTTATTATTATACCTCGGTCCTTACCTTTTTCGGAAATTGTTGCGTTACGATTACTACAACCACTTCTTGTTACTGCATTTTAGCATATTTTCTCTGTGTACCCCATCCGCTAAATCCTATGTTCCTTGTATCAAAGCATGCATTAAGAGATTCATCAACCAAACTGTTTCTCTATTTGGGGAAAAATGCTTAACGTATAATTTTCACGTCCTGTCTCATCTGCCAGATTTTGTGAATTTATATGGTGAGGCAGAACTATTTTCAACTTTTAGATTTGAGAATTACTTAAATCAACTTAAGAGACGTATCAAACCTAGCTCCAATGTTCAAAAACAGATCAGCAATTCCATGCTCAGGGTCAGGGAAATTTCCTTGTGTCATCGCAATTTTCAGTTGTTTTATTCTGATGAATGTCCCAACAATTGTTGTTTAACGTCTGAAGGTGTAATTTTTATAGTCAACATAAATGGTGATACAGTTTCCGGACATTTGCTTAACTTTATAAAAGATCTTTTCTCATATCCGTATCCTTCATCTTCACACAAGATCGGATTCTATTCCACAACAGACGTTTTTGTAACTGATTTAAAACCTATAACGAAATGTTTTTATTTTCCTCATAAGAATAATTTCGTCATTGTTCCTTTTTGTAACAACTTTTATCTATCATGACTCAGGTAGCCTAATATGTTGTATTAGTAACAAAATCTCAGAAGGTGTAATCATTTTTGCTATGTCATAAACTGTTGTGTTGTTATTTGTAATCATATTTGTTGTGTTAGATATTGTTCGAAATATGATATTCAATCAGGTTATTTTTAGTTGAACATACCGACTGTATACACGTATTTTGTAACTAATAACTAACCAATTTGAGTACCATAACAACTTTCTAAATATTTCCATTTGATTTTTTCGTATCAATGAAACATCAAATTCACAGGTTGCGTTGTGAAAAACTTATCTCATACAAATACTTGTACACCTTGTAAACTAATTAATCCTTAAAGTCACTGCTATTTTTACATGTATTCTTTGGCTTTATATAATCTGATGTTTTGTTGTACACGGAGATTCATGTATTGAATAGACACTAGTATTCTGTACAGACTTCTTTTATTATTTCAACATTTACAGTTTGGTTTTATGGGATTTGGTTTCGATGTTTGGAAAGATGTTGGTTTGGTTGAAAGATGAAAGATGTGAGAAAGATCAAATGATGTGTTTTACTCAGTTAGACCAGTAACTATAGAAGAATCAGGTTGGCTATCTGTATTGATATTCGTAGTACTTAAAGTATGTATATCACAAAAACATGTGCCTGAGCTTTCTTTTTTTAAAGTCGCCTATTGAGCTCTATTGAGTTGTCTTTTGAAAGCTTCTTGAGCTTTTGTATTACTTATCATTAGAGCTTAGGTAGTTGATATTCTCTGACATAGCGTATATAAATACAGTTATACAGTTACATTCAAATACAGTTAGCGGACAATTCTATTCTTTAGTGCAAGCTTGTGTAGAGAACGAGGTAGTACAAAAACTTTGTATTTGTATTTATTTATTCAAAATACATACATTTACTTATTTTTTTATTTTACATATTTACAATATTTTTACATATTCAAATTTGTGATACTATCTCAACCTAAATATTCGATTAAGGATTCTTTGCATTATCATTATCATATTTCAGTGCTGTACGAGCGGTGTCAGTTTTTCCATCGACGCTTAGACGTTGATGGCGTCAACTTCTTTTCCTTGACGCGTACAACACTGATTACAATATACACATGTACACTATATTGCAGATGCCTGAGTATCTAATCATCGAATTCGTTGATGAAGGAGTATTTGATATCATCAGTTCCACTTGGTTGGAGGGACGGAGAAAATGTAGTTATCCATGCCATGATGCAGAACGAAAAATGATATCCCATGTTTCGAAAGCGGATTATGATGAAACAATTTGGGAGACTTGTCCTATCCGAATAATTGCCTCTAGGAGTAAGTTTGAAGTGATATTTTCTACTGAATTATAGTGTATCATAGTCCCTCATTAAGATGTTGATATTTAAATATACTGATCATAACTATGATGTACTTGATGAAATAATTACAAATAAAAAGTTTGTCATTTAAATTTATGGCTTGTACTTAGCTTGTACTGGCTTGTGACAAAATTAATTCTAATTAATTTGTATATGTGCCTTGTTGCACAAAAGGATGCAACTCCGGTGATATCCTCAATATTTCGATATCTCCATATCCTCAAGCTTTTGGAAGTCAATCAGGTGCTGCTAGAGACCTTCGAAGATACCTTATAAGTTTTTACTTAAATTCATTTGATAAATTCGTGAATCTATTGTGAGTAATGTTTCAATTTTCAAGTAAAGAAAGTGTTGACGGAATGGATTCTGCCTGTAGAACATGACAAACTGACCAAAGACGAAGAAGTTTGCTTCCTTTATTCTATGCATACATAGACATCCCCATTTTACTATTTATAGAGTCCCGTTGTACCCATTTTGAAAAATAGTGTAGTATTGTTAAACACCCTTTTAGTTATAGAAAAATACTTTAAATAATGAACATATATATTCATCTTTTATTCTTGTTACTTTGACAAGAATACAGTTCAAAGGTTAACGATAACATGGCTACAGTTTTCAAAATAAATGTTCTTGGAAGAGATATTCTCGGTGCCACTACCGGATCCACCTGCCATTCTTTTGGACATTTCTAACTTGGAAGCGTCAGTGTTTTCAAGATACTTTCTTGCCGTGTTCTCCGATGTCCAATTGAAATGCTGCTTCATAGCAACTGAGGAAACGTTAGCCTCTGCGAGCTTATTCGCTGCAGAACGACGCAAGCAATGTCCGGTATACCTTTCGGGTTCCGGTAGTTGAAGAAATCCCGCTACATGGCAGCTGATTTTTCGTAGTGTATGTATCCCCATCGGCTGCTTCGTATAGTACCATGTACCATCTTTTCTCTCACGATATGTTTTAAACATCCTTCCACTTTCCACATTAAATCTACTCAGTTCATTATCATATGCCTCCAGATATTTGCAATACTCGAGAGGAATATTGAATTTGTTGCGAATTTCCTCTCCCCTTTGTTTGCTGACTTTATATGTGATCCACATTCCAGTGGTCTCACTAAACTCGCAGTCATCACAATTTATATTAACAAGGTCTGCGCATCGTAATCCACCGTAAAATCCAACAACGAGGGCAGCTTTCCTATGTATATTTTCTTTTTCATCTAATGCGTCAGTAAATAAGTATCAATTTCTTCTTTTGTAAAGAATTTTGATGTTTTTCTTTGATGACCTGCTTCAAACGATTTCAGTAATAATGTTAAACTTGGAAACTTCTGAAGCTTTTCTCCATATAAACCTTGAAATTTGTTGTTAATCATTGAATAAAATGTCCACAAACTGGTTGGAGCATATTTTTTCTCACGCTGTAAGTAGTCGAAGTATTCGATGAAGTCACTTTCTGTTGGTTTATCTTCTTTCTCGGAAAATCTGATGAAAGAATCCCACGCATTATTGTAGCGCTTAGCACTTGCACGTGGAGTTAAGTTTTCAATAATTTCGCTGGCTGATCGCTTCATGGTAACCTGTTTTAGCGCTCTCTGCCTGTTTGTTTGAGTAGCAGCTTTTATTATGATTCTTAATCAAATTTCAAATATCACAAGTTCGGATTGACAAATCTAGTGAGCAAGAGATTTCTACATGACCATAGAAGTTTCTAACGGCCATCATTTCTTATATCTATGCATAGAATAAAATTACCATGGACTTCTAAATTTCTCTGGACAGATAGGTTAAAATTGGCCTCATACATGTTCAGGCCAGCAATCCTACTGAAAAAGGAAAACGTCACAAATCTCTCCCGAAATATATATAATGCCGAATACACACAAAAGTTTAAGTAAAAATATAATACAAGTAAAATCGGCAAACGTTTCGCGTCCAGACGCTTGGTCACTGCCTTACTAAAAGGGATGATGCTCACCTATCTGTCGAGAGAAATTTAGAAGTCTATGAAAATTACATACACTAGATCGCTGCGCTCTCTCGTCATAGAAAGTTTACCTCGTATTGTAAAATGACGCTTTACCAATTTCGTGTAAATAATTATTATTAAGTGTTCTAACCCGATGAAGATGAATTTGCTATGGATTTCTCTATCATTCAGCGGGCAATAATGCAGTAGTTGGCTTTATTGCCCGCTGAATTTCCATTGAAATTACACGTACATTGGATAAAAACTGCATTATTGCCCGGCACGTAAATCCTATGCCAATTATACATAGAAATGATGCAAATATCACTATTTTGGGAAGATTCATGCATACACATTAGCAGTAATATCTAGGCCCTACTTCCCTCGACTCATTAGAGATTTCAAGATATCCTTTATCTAACATAGATTTTCATTTATAAACATATCACAGAATCATTGATTATAGGCAGCGACATAGATTTCATCTTCATTGGGTTAGAATACCAATAATATCCACTTTTATCGGGCATACCCGATAACGCGCTAACGCGCCCTCGAAATCTATGCATTTATGTCCTCTAAAAGTGGATACTATTCCTATATTGTAGTACATGAGATCAAAGACAATGAATCATTTATCTTCATTGTCTTTGCATATGATTGCTATGTTATAATGCTTAGAAAGATATACTCTGATTAATAGTATAATTGAGTTATTTATGTATTTTTAAGTAATTTATGTATGATTAAGTTATTAAAGTATGATTAATTTATTTGCCTTGTAATTTTGTCTCTTTAGTGCCAATGGTGTCTTCCGCTCTTGTAAAACTAGTTGATATTAATTATTTGATGTGTTTTCTCATCATTAATTTGTGTACGTATCTCTTCAGCTGAATTGTCAGATGCAAAAAAGCGTCTGAAGAAAGTAAATACGAACACTGACGGGGAAACTACGGATATTGAGAGAGGACGGCGACGTCTTCCATTAGAAAGTTACAAGGAGAACAAGATACCCAGCCATACTATGTCAAAGTTCTCTGCTGGCAAGATCACAGATGATGATGATGATGATGACGATGATTTACCTGTAAGTTCACAGGCCAGCCTAATGTGCGTAATAGGCGTATACATAGTTCCAGAAGAACTAGTGTGATATGGCATCGCGACATATTCCCTTACAATTTTGATTGGACTTCATAATTAATTCTATTGTTATTCATTCAAGGCAGAAAAAACATCACCAATGCCAATTTTACAAACTTAAGCTCAAACGTTTTTGGATATAATGTTACTTTATATAATTATTGTAAGTTTCTACGGATTGAAGTAGTTGCTAAAACTGATGAAATTTTCCTTTTAATAAACCTTATAATAGACAATGACCAATTTGACAAAAGCCTACAAAACTATGTTCTGAAGGGCAGAATCTGAATTTTCATTTCTGTATTTAATTTTCAATTTCAATAAGGTCGATTTTGACACTTTTTGTGGTATTCTGGAATGGCTCTATTACAGATTGCTATTTCTTGGTTTTATAATTAAATCAAAATTGAGTAAGCTACATATAGTTCTTGATTCTTTTTTGGACAGGAATTACCCAGTGTGACTTCGACGCCACGTAGGACCGAATTGTCAGATCGACGCACAGGATATAATACTCCAGTAAGTCGAAACTCGTAAGTTCATTTATACTTCGCTTAAATATACATTTACTACTATATTTTGGACAGGAATTACCCAGTGTGACTTCGACGCCACGTAGGACCGAATTGTCAGATCGACGCACAGGATATAATACTCCAGTAAGTCGAAACTCGTAAGTTCATTTATACTTCGCTTAAATAAACAGGTACTATCTTCTTTGGACAGGAATTGTCGAGTATTACTCCGTTGCTACGTCGGACCGAATCGTCAGATCGACGCTCAGTATACAACACACAAGTAAGTATATCTTCTTACGTCCTCGTTTGGGGTTGGACACCATAATGGCCCGATGTAATGGGACTTAAGCTCCAATGCTATAGTACGCGGCGCGGTCTTGATGCTTATATCTCCGCAGTAGTCTAAAATCTATAATAATGAAACCTTTACGAATACCTTCAAGTAAATTCGCATTCTGGAATCATATTATGTTCATTTACTATCATGTCTACGAGTAAACTTATATAGATCATATCTTGATAGGCCTACTCGTATAATTGGCCGATTACCGAATGTATGAATATAGAAATGTTAAAATTTAGAAAACATATATTTGAAACCTTTCTCCGTTCATGCTGGTAACATACCCAGAATGTGCGTGTCTTTTACATTTATTGTAAATTTATGCATTGTTCTTACGTCGTACGCTGAATTGCTTCTCATATACGAATTTGAATACTGAAATTGATAACTTTTCTAAAAATCCGGGATTTACTAGCTTAACGCAGGAAAATCGAACAATAAACCTTGCCTGTAAAGTATGTGAGTGTGAAGAGACATGATGTAATTAATCTCAACGAAACAGCTCTTTTCTGTCGTATTGTGTACTTATTTGCATAATGACCGGTTTTAGCATTCGGTTAGGTACTGTACGATGAGTACAGATGCATGCCTAAGAAAATGAACAATCGATATAGTAAATTTTGAAGCATAACTTCGCAGGTGAAAAATCGTGTTTCTTTTTAATCCGCGCGATTAATCGTGTGACTTTTGACATCGTCGGCTATCAGTTCCAACCATGCACGTCATACATTGAAATATCGTCCTTATATGTTCATTCATATCCCGTTCATATTTCGCCTTCTTCAGGAATCTTCAATCAACTTTCCTAATGAAGATCAACTGGAATTCTTCCAAGGTTACAGGTCTTCCCAAGAACAACCTCCAAATTCGTCAGGTAATATCGCAGCTTTGAATAGGTGAAAAGATAAAATAAACATAGTTGACCAGATGATGTGAAAGTTAAGTTATGTTTGGTAAAGGAAAAAAGTAATGGGCCTTTTCGACATAATTTACTGGTCCACGATAAGATAGAAGTTAAAGTTAGAGTCATTTGACGGTATTCATATTACCGGCGCAGTGACCTTATGGCAGTGTTTGCTGTGCATCCGGGAGACATGGGTTCACATCTAGATCGGGTCAAATCTAAGACTGAAGAATAGATACATTACACTTGCTTAACACTCAGCACTGAAGGATGGTAGTGGAATTTAAAAAGATGGCGTTACCATTGGGCTGGCTACTTGCTGTAATGTTAACTGCTTTGGCAGACGGCTTGCTCGAAGGCTATAAAAACAGAGATTAGCGCTGCACAATGCACCGAATGATGCAGGTAGGACTTTCACTGATTTTGACAGCAATATACATATTTTAATCGGCAACATGAATACAGGTTTTGTCATACAGTGAGTGCTGTGACAACAGAAAATTATAAATAATTTCAGTATTTCACGATTTTTGACATAACAAAGTACAATAAAATACAATTTTGTCGTCTCTGTTACGAATTTTAGGCATTCAGGGTTGGAAGGTCTGCATACTTACATCAAAAGATAGTAAATCTCTGAAAAAGAAAGATGAAAATAAACGAAGTAACGAACGAAACACTGAAATACGTCATTCATCGCTTTCCATCATACTGATAAGGAGGTTTGGTATTTTGTAAGCGACAGAATGGACTGGTACCGTTGTCAGCTCGACCAAATATTCACTTTTCGTCGTTAGATATTCGAAAAGGAAGTAGATGTTCTTGGAGTCTCTGACCACGAAGTCTCTTGTTTCATCAGTAGTTGTAGAATCTAAGTGCCTTGATGATTTGCGAATTTCTTACATACATGTACGTGAGACGAAGAGGCATCTG
Source organism: Prostheceraeus crozeri (assembly GCA_907163375.1). NCBI lineage: Eukaryota > Metazoa > Platyhelminthes > Polycladida > Euryleptidae > Prostheceraeus > Prostheceraeus crozeri. Next base: position 56,208 of record CAJQUW010003881.1, read on the forward strand.
AGAGAGATTTCATGATCCTGCGACACTACCATCCCTCATTTCAATCATTTGTTGATATGCTCGTCTTATAACATGTTTCGAAGGATATTACTAACGCATCGAATCCCCTTCGTCCGACTTGGTTAGGCTCGTAGGAGAAACCCCAACCCTCAACAACCAGCTGTACTATGATGGTAGCATTCAAAATATTTGTTGTAAAGCCTTGTTTATTATATTCTTATTATGATGACCTCCTACTACGACTATGTAGCCAATAAGACTAATCAATTTTAGAATTATATGTTCATAGTCTTAGTACTAGTATATCTCTACAGGCCAAAAGATTCTGTGTTTCTTTACGATTTTTTAAAAAAGAAGATATTGTAAGATAATACTCCCTGATAATGGTTGGTTGATCCTGCTGAAAGGCTTAGGCTTTATTTTGATTTTGAATGCTTATATACTCACTGCCTGGTTTTGAGTCCTTGTTTCCTTCAGTTATATGGTAGGACGAAAAAGGTTTAAAACATATGAAAATAAAATTCCGATATTATTGAAGAATAGTTTATTTGTAATTGTATTTCCTATCAATCTTTGTAGTCAGCTTCGTATTGGGAAATTTTAATCTAGCATGCTAGTCATTTATAAAGTAGAATTCTCTCAACCTGCTGGAAACATATTATTGATTTTTACATTGTAATGAGCTCTAATGTCACTTTTTATACTACTAATTTTCCGTCAATCTGATAAGTGAGTGTTACGGGCGTTGGTTAGCCCTTTATTGACACGCTTTCAGTGACGAGAAAACATCATCACTAAGTGGTTTCACAAATCTATCAGGGAAATTGATGGACTGTCTGCTGAAATTCCACAGTCATTGAAAATTCTATCCTAAAGAACTAAATTGAATTAAGGCGTATAAAGGCCTTACTTTCTGTAAAAATATGTTTTTTTTATATCTTTTGTACTTGCTACTTATTCTCAACCAAATTGATGATAAGTGCTTATGAAAAAGTAGTTAGTGAGAACATATAATTTCATATCTATCTTTCATTGAATAAAAACAAAATTTACTTAATTGTCGAAATTTTGCATTTCTGTGATAAAGTGATGATCTAAAGTATGTACAACCAAGCAAATCAGAGTTACGGGGCTTCTATGATATTCTAACTATAACATATTATCATTTAAAGCTAGTCATAAGTACTTTCGTAGAAAATTCTGGTGGTTCCTAGTGCCCCACTCTTTTCTACTTTACTTATGGAGGTACACGCCAAACAATTTTGCCTCGTACATGTAATCATCATGCTAACCGGTGTATTATTGTATTGTTTTATGATTTTCTAACTGTGTTTCTTTCATTCAAATCGCATGATTTGCATATTGCAATTAATTTGAATACAGTTGACTGTAGCGCACGGGATGTTCCTCATATTCCAATATTTAAGACACAACTTCAAATCGCTCCCTTTTTTCAATCGAAAATTTATTTGTTTAAAACATGGTGGTTGGTCGACCGGTTTCAGCACTGCTTTTGTCAAGACCATCTGGTGTTGACATGTTGGTGTTTCTGTATTAGTCTATTTTCATGAATGCCTACAATCTCTTTGTATGGATGCTTCATTATATCTTCTTTTCTCCAGACAAGCCAAAAACTGACCCCAGCATGGCTCAGGTGGAGAGCACACTGAAGATGCTGAAACGTGTGAAGTCAATGTGTGTTCTTGCTGGAATTAATCCGCAAAGCTACGATGGAATAATGTTCACACAGGCGTATGTTCTGGTCAGACTTTTTAATCTATCATCCCGCCTCAATGTCATGGATTCCTCGTTGAAGAATGTTAAGCATAGTGCTAGATCGATGGGGCGTCTTCCCAAAATAAACATGATTCACACGAAAGAAAATCTGGCGAGTTTTGAAGTTGACCAGAACTTCAAAAACTGGTTGGAAGGTATTGGTGGATCTACACCAAAAGAATACATTGGACGAGTATTCAACGAATTGTTAAGTCACGAACTGCAGAAACAGATTAACAGGACGGGGACTCATAACAAGATAAAGCTGCCGCAAGCCTTAGAAGACGAGGTTAGTGATTCATGTCGTAGAGTCTTCAGTAATGTAACTGTTGCTTCGATACAACATATAATTATACGTTTCTTCAAAAATTCGTCTGATCGATGTGGTGGACGAAGGAAACGTGCCATTCAGGCACGTCACACTCCCGTCCTGAATAAAAAGAAAAAGACAGCTGTAGTCAGACTTATGTCAGATGCATCCGATGAAGGAAATGCTCATGATTCAGTTGATACCAGTTGTACTGATTAATTTCATACTTGCCAATTGTCATGCAGAGGAATTGAAGTTATCATGCGGAGCTTCAAAGAGCTTCTGAAATTGTCATGCAGAGGAAGTTTTTTTCCTATAAGTTTTAAACCTATTTAAAATCAAAGAATGCAGATCGCTTTTGTCAAGATATTTTGTTTATTAAACTGTGTCAGGTATTTCCTCCTGTAATCTTATTAGACCAATTAAAATATCAGCATGAAGATGAAATTGATTATCCTTGAGTTTCTAGCACTTTTATCTTTGAGTTTCGTTGAGGTGGTGCCGACTATAAAGTGTGTCAGTTGTTCGCAATATGATGTAGCCAACTTGTCCTCATCTAATATGTTTTCAAATACTATGATAACAAAAATCTAGCTATTTAAACTGCGCAACATGCAAAAGTTTATACCTTCTTTTTACTGTTTTCCATTTTTAAATTTGACACTGTTCTTGTTAGAATTAAGCCATGAAATTTCGATAGATGTTGTAAGGTATATCGAAATTACCATTTCCCATCTTAATTTTCAAAATTCCGCACTTTCAATTGGTTGGGTCCTAAAACGTAAAAGTCGGTACATTTTTTCAAATAGACTGTTCTATCTAGAGTATCAATGTAAATTATATAATTTCTTGACGATATGAAAGATAATTTCGAGTGTTTCGAAATATCATAGGCACATTTACAAACGATCACTGGCCAAAGTGTGCTAAGAATTTATTAGCAGACGCATTTAGACAGGATTTTAACTTTGCAAAGTCGATGTAAAAATTGATCAAAAAGTTGACAATTTTAGATTGATGTTGACATTTGTCAGTCAGGAAATGTTGCTATAGATATCTTCACAAACAGCCTCAACCTTACAGATTTCTATCGATATCTCTGATTTATTACTTACATATACAGTATTTTGTAATTTGTACATGTTAATGAAAAATTACAAAATTATTAAAGAATTTTCCTCATTCATTCATAGTAAGCTAAAATTATATCTTCTTACTTATTATCCTCTCATCGTCAATCATTTTCACAGCTTTACTATTTACTTTACTATATTAGAGAAAGATACAAACTCTTTGTCATGGATACTCTAGCTATTGCAGCCCGTATTAAAATTCTACGTTTTAATACCCACGAAGTTGAGAGTGCGATATTTTTGAAAAATGAGAACAGAAATAGTAATTTTAGCGTGAAAACATCTATCGAAAATTCATGACTTAATTTGAGCGGGGAGAGAGTCAAATCTTAAAAAAAAAGGTAAAAAATGCGGTGGGAATTTGTGCATGTTGCGCATTTGTTTAACAAGGCTAAATGATAAATAAGAAATAAACTGCGATTATGGTGTAGCTTGTACATTGATGTTACTTAATTCAGTTTGATGCCTTTTAGAGGTGTTAGACGTCATCATTAGAACATAATCATGTAATCATAAGAATATGATTTCTTGTTTAATTTCTCCGTTTAATATTTTGGTCAATCGTAAATCAATGCACGCTACTATTCCTTTCTTAGATATCAGAACATGCAGATATTTTATGAGGTGACACATTTCAGTAATTATAAATGTCAATTGTTATTGTGCTTATTATATATTTTACACATGTTTTGGTAACGTATAGATTGTTGATTGTTTCTATGTAAGTATATATGGATTTTATTGTCGATTGTACACAATGGATCATTATCGAAAATCATTGTTTAATACAGTTGTAATGAAATATTCTGTTTTCACTTGTTGTCAGTACATATTTGGGTGTATTAAATCGCGGAACATTATAAGATAGGCCCTGTAAGACATAAGTGTATACATCGTATGGGCAGCATCAGCTGCAGATTGTTTTGCCGCCAAAAACCATCATATGCCGCCATATAGCATACTTCTTCCGCTAGCGGTCCGCCAGCGATTCCTGCGGACACTGCCGCTAGAGGTCCGTCGGCGGCAGCCACCGACCGACCGCTAGCGGCTTTAACACTGGGTAGGGTTAGGACTACGGTTAGGGTTATTGTGGTAAGGGTTGTGGCTAGGGTTAGGGTTTTTGTGGTTAGGGTTAAGGTTGGGGCTAGGGTTATTGTGGGTAGGGGTAGGGTCAGGGTTGGGGTTAGGGCTAGGGTTAGGGTTATTGTGGTTAGGGTTATTTTAGGAAAAAAATTTTCCTCTCCCATGGCTTTCAAATTTGCCATGCCGACATAGAATTTGACTCTCAATCCGAATCTGCCCTCCGTTTTCCCATCGGATGCTTCGTTTTCGCTCTACTGCCCAAAACATCCCAGGTTCGGCGTTAACTCTCTAGGGTTAGGGCTAGGCTTAGGGTTATTGTGGATAGGGTTAGGTTTAGGATTAGGTTTATTGTGGTTAGGGTTAGGGTTGTGGTTAGGGTCATTGTGGTTAGGGTTAGGGTTAGAGTTACGGTTAGGGTTATTTTAGAAAAAAATTTTTTCCTCTCCCATGGCTTTCAAATTTACCATGCCGATATAGAATTTGACTCTGAATCCAAATCTGCCCCCCGTTTTCCTATCGGTAGCTTCGTTTTCGCTCTACAGCCCAAGACATCCCAAGTTTCCAATTAACTCTTTAGGGTTAAGGTTAGGGTTAGGGTTATTGTGGTTAGGGTTAGGGTTATTGTGAATAGGGTTAGCGCTAGGGTTAGGGTTATTTTGGTTAGGGTTGGGGTTTGGGCTAGGGTTATTGTGGGTAGGGTTAGGATTTGGGTTAGGGCTGGAGTTAGGGTTATTGTGGTTAGGGTTAGGGTTAGGGCTAGGGTTATTGTGGTTGGGGTTGGGGTTGGGGCCAGGGTCATTGTGGGTAGGGTTAGGGTTAGGGTTGGGGTTGGGGCTATGGTTATTGTGGTTAGGGTTAGGGCTATGTTAGGAAAAAATTTTTCCTCTCCCATGGCTTTCAAATTTGCCATGCCGACATAGAATTTGACTCTGAGTCCGAATCTGCCCTCCGTTTTCCCATCGGATGCTTCGTTTTCGCTCTACAGCCCAAAACATCCCAGGTTCGCCGTTAACTCTCTAGGGTTAGGGTTATTGTGGATAGGGTTAGGGTTAAGGTTGTTGTGGTTAGAATTAGGGTTAGGGTTATTGTAGTTAGGGTTAGGGTTAGGGCTAGGGTTAGGGTTAGGGTGGGGTTATTCTAGGAAAAAAATTTTCCTCTCCCATGGCTTTCAAATTTACTATGCCGATATAGAATTTTACTTTAAATCCGAATCTGCCCTCCGTTTTCCCATCGGATGCTTCGTTTTCGCTCAACAGCCGGAAACATCCCAAGTTTGCCATTATCTCTCTAGGGTTAGGGTTAGGGTTATTGCGGTTAGGGTTAGGACTAGGGTTAGGGTTATTGTGGTTAGGGTAGGTGTTAGGGCTAGGGTTATTGTGGTTAGGTTTAGAGTTGGGGCTAGGGTTATTGTGGGCAGGGTTAGGGTTAGGGATAGGGTTAGGGTTAGGATTATTTTGGTTAGGGTTATTTCAGGAAAAAAATTTTCCTCTCCCATGGCTTTCAAATTTGCCATGCCGACATAGAATTTGACTCTCAATCCGAATCTGTCCACCGTTTTCCCATCCGATGCTTCGTTTTCGCTCTACAGCCCAAAACATCCCGAGTTCGCCGTTAACTCTCTAGGGTTAGGGTTAGCGTTATTGTTGTTGGTGTTTGGGTTATTGTGGTTAGGATTAGGGCTAGGGTTGGGGTTGTTGTGGTTAGGGTTGGGGTTAGGGTTAGGGTTATTGTGGTTAGGGATGGGGCTAGGGTTAAGGTTGGGGTTATCGTGGTTAGGGCTAGGGTTAGGGCTAGGGTTATTTTAGGATAAAATCTTCCTCTCCCATGGCTTTCAAATTTGCCATGCCGACATCGAATTTGACTCTGAATCCGAATCTGCCCACCGTTTTCCCATCGGATGCTTTGTTTTCGCTCTACAGCCCAAAACATCCCAGGTTCGCCGTTAACTCTCTAGGGTTGGGGCTAGGGTTAGGGTTATTGTGGTTAGGGTTAGGGTTATTTTAGGAAAAAATTTTTCCTCTCCCATGGCTTTCAAATTTCCCATGCTGACATAGAATTCGACTCTGAATCCGAATCTGCCCTCCGTTTTCCCATCGGATGCTTAGTTTTCGCTCTACAGCCCAAAGCATCCCAGGTTCGCCGTTAACTCTCTAGGGTTAGGGTTAGGGTTATTGTGGTGAGGGTTAGGGTAAATGTGGTTAGGGTTAGTGTTAGAGTTACTGTGGTTAGGGTTATAGTTAGGGTTATTGTGGTTAGGGTTACGGTTAAGGTTATTTTAGGAAAAAATTTTTCCTCTCCAATGGCATTGAAATTTACCATGCCGATATAGAATTTGACTCTGAATTCGAATCTGCCCTCCATTTTCCTATCGGATGCTTCGTTTTCGCTCTACAGCCCAAGACATCCCAAGTTTGCCATTAACTCTCTAGGGTTGGGGTTCGGGTTAGGGTTATTGTGGCTAGGGTTGGGGTTATTGTGGTTAGGGCTAGGGCAAGGGTTATTGTGGGTAGGGTTAGGGTTAGGGTTGGGGTTAGAGCTAGGGTTAGGGTTAGAGTGGTTAGGGTTAGATTTAGGGTTGGAGTTATTGTGGTAAGGGTTAGGGTTGTGGCTAGGGTTATTGTGGTTAGGGTTAGGGCTAGGGTTAGGGTTATTGTGGTTAGGGTTAGGGTTATTTTAGGAAAAAAAATTTCCCTTCCCATGGCTTTCAAATTTGCCATGCCGACATAGAATTTGACTCTGAATCCGAATCTGCCCTCCTTTTCCCATCGGATGCTTCGTTTTCGCTCTACAGCCAAAAACATCCCAAGTTCGCCGTTAACTCTCTACGGTTAGGGTTAGGGTTAGTGTTATTATGGCTAGGGTTAGGGTTAGGGTTATCGTAAAATTTGGGTTAGAGTTATTGTGTATAGTGCTGGGGATAGGGTTATTGTGGTTAGGGATAGGGTTAGGATTATGGTTAGGGTTATTGTGGTTAGGGCTAGGGTTAGGGTCGCTGTGGTTAGGGTTAGGGCTATTTTAGGAAAAAAATTTCCCTCTCCGATGACTTTCAAATTTACCATGCCGATATAGAATTTGACTCTGAATCCGAATCTGCCCTCCGTTTTCCCATCCGATGCCTCGTTTTCGCTCTAGAGCCCACAACCCATTGTGGTAGGGTTAGGGTTGGGGTTAGGGCTAGGGTTCGTGATATTGTGGTAAGGGTTATTTTAGGAAAAAAATTTTCCTCTCCCATGGCTTTCTAATTTGCCATGCCGACATAGAATTTGACTCTAAATCCGAATCTGCCCTCCGTTTTCCCATCGGATGCTTCGTTTTCGCTCTACAGCCCAAAACATCCCAAGTTCACCGTTAACTCTCTAGGGTTAAGGCTAGGTCTAGGGTTATTGTGGTTAGGGTTAGGTTTAGGGTTATTAGGGTTATTGTGGTTAGGGCTAGGGTTATTGTGGTTAGGGTTAGCGTTATTGTGGCTAGGGTTAGAGCTAGGGTAATTGTTGTCAAGGTTGGGGTTAGGGTTATTGCTATGGTTATTGTGGTTAGGGTTAGGGCTATGTTAGGAAAAAAATTTCCCTCTCCCATGGCTTTCAAATTTACCATGCCGATGTAGAATTTGACTCTGAATCCGAATCTCCCCTCCGTTTTCCCATCGGATGCTTCGTTTTCGCTCTACAGCCAAAAACATCCCAAGTTCGCCGTTAACTCTCTACGGTTAGGGTTAGGGTTAGTGTTATTATGGCTAGGGTTAGGGTTAGGGTTAGCGTAAAATTTGGGGTTAGAGTTATTGTGTATAGTGCTGGGGATAGGGTTATTGTGGTTAGGGATAGGGTTAGGATTATGGTTAGGGTTATTGTGGTTAGGGCTAGGGTTAGGGTCGCTGTGGTTAGGGTTAGGGCTATTTTAGGAAAAAAATTTCCCTCTCCGATGACTTTCAAATTTACCATGCCGATATAGAATTTGACTCTGAATCCGAATCTGCCCTCCGTTTTCCCATCCGATGCCTCGTTTTCGCTCTAGAGCCCACAACCCATTGTGGTAGGGTTAGGGTTGGGGTTAGGGCTAGGGTTAGGGTTATTGTGGTTAGGGTTATTTTAGGAAAAAAATTTTCCTCTCCCATGGCTTTCTAATTTGCCATGCCGACATAGAATTTGACTCTAAATCCGAATCTGCCCTCCGTTTTCCCATCGGATGCTTCGTTTTCGCTCTACAGCCCAAAACATCCCAAGTTCACCGTTAACTCTCTAGGGTTAAGGCTAGGTCTAGGGTTATTGTGGTTAGGGTTAGGTTTAGGGTTATTAGGGTTATTGTGGTTAGGGCTAGGGTTATTGTGGTTAGGGTTAGCGTTATTGTGGCTAGGGTTAGAGCTAGGGTAATTGTTGTCAAGGTTGGGGTTAGGGTTATTGCTATGGTTATTGTGGTTAGGGTTAGGGCTATGTTAGGAAAAAAATTTCCCTCTCCCATGGCTTTCAAATTTACCATGCCGATGTAGAATTTGACTCTGAATCCGAATCTCCCCTCCGTTTTCCCATCGGATGCTTCGTTTTCGCTCTACGGCCCAAAACATCCAAGGTTCGCCGTTAACTGTCTAGGGTTAGGGTTAGGGTTTTTGTGGTTAGGGCTAGGCTTAGGGTTATTAGGGTTATTATGGTTAGGGCTAGGGTTATTGTGGTTAGGGTTAGAGTTATTGTGGCTAGGGTTAGAGCTAGGGTTATTGTGGTTAAGGTTGCGGTTAGGGTTGGTGCTATGGTTATTGTGGTTACGGTTAGGGCTATGTTAGGAAAAAAATTTTCCTCTCCCATGGCTTTCAAATTTGCCATGCCGACATAGAATTTGACTCTCAATCCGAATCTGCCCTCCGTTTTCCCATCGGATGCTTCGTTTTCGCTCTACTGCCCAAAACATCCCAGGTTCGGCGTTAACTCTCTAGGGTTAGGGCTAGGCTTAGGGTTATTGTGGATAGGGTTAGGTTTAGGGTTAGGTTTATTGTGGTTAGGGTTAGGGTTGGGGTTAGGGTCATTGTGGTTAGGGTTAGGGTTAGAGTTACGGTTAGGGTTATTTTAGAAAAAATTTTTTTCCTCTCCCATGGCTTTCAAATTTACCATGCCGATATAGAATTTGACTCTGAATCCAAATCTGCCCTCTGTTTTCCCATCGGATGCTTCGTTTTCGCTCTACAGCCCAAAATATCCCAGGTTCGCCGTTAACTCTCTAGGGTTAAGGTTAGGGTTAGGGTTATTGTGGTTAGGGTTAGGGTTATTGTGAATTGGGTTAGGGCTAGGTTTAGGGCTAGGGTTAGGGTTATTTTGGTTAGGGTTGGGGTTTGGGCTAGGGTTATTGTGGGTAGGGTTAGGGTTTGGGTTAGGGCTGGAGTTAGGGTTATTGTGGTTGGGGTTGGGGCTAGGGTCATTGTGGGTAGGGTTAGGGTTAGGGTTGGGGTTTGGGCTAGGGTTACTGTGGCTAAGGCTAGGTTCATTTTAGGAAAAAATTTTTCCTCTCCCATGGCTTTCAAATTTGCCATGCCGACATAGAATTTGACTCTGAATCCGAATCTGCCCTCCGTTTTCCCATCGGATGCTTCGTTTTCGCTCTACAGCCCAAAACATCCCAGGTTCGCCGTTAACTCTCTAGGGTTAGGGTTATTGTGGATAGGGTAAGGGTTAAGGTTGTTGTGGTTAGAATTAGGGTTAGGGTTATTGTAGTTAGGGTTAGGGTTAGGGCTAGGGTTAGGGTTAGGGTGGGGTTATTCTAGGAAAAAATTTTTCCTCTCCCATGGCTTTCAAATTTACTATGCCGATATAGAATTTTACTCTAAATCCGAATCTGCCCTCCGTTTTCCCACCAGATGCTTCGTTTTCGCTGTACAGCCGAAAACATCCCAAGTTTGCCATTATCTCTCTAGGGTTAGGGTTAGGGTTATTGCGGTTAGGGTTAGGACTAGGGTTAGGGTTATTGTGGTTAGGGTAGGGGTTAGGGTTAGGGCTAGGGTTAGGATTATTTTGGTTAGGGTTATTTCAGGAAAAAAATTTTCCTCTCCCATGGCTTTCAAATTTGCCATGCCGACATAGAATTTGACTCTCAATCCGAATCTGCCCTCCGTTTTCCCATCGGATGCTTCGTTTTCGCTCTACAGCCCAAAACATCCTGAGTTCGCCGTTAACTCTCTAGGGTTAGGGTTAGCGTTATTGTTGTTGGTATTTGGGTTATTGTGGTTAGGATTATGGCTAGGGTTAGGGTTGTTGTGGTTAGGGTTAGGGTTATTGTGGTTAGGGATGGGGCTAGGGTTAAGGTCGGGGTTATCGTGGTTAGGGCTAGGGTTAGGGCTAGAGTCATTGTGGTTAGGGCTAGGGTTATTTTATGAAAAAAATTTTCCTCTTTCATGGCTTTCAAATTTGCCATGCCGACATAGAATTTGACTCTGAAACCGAATCTGCCCTCCGTTTTCCCATCGGATGCTTCGTTTTCGCTCTACAGACCAAAACATCCCAGGTTCGCCGTTAACTCTCTAGGGTTGGGGCTAGGGTTAGGGTTATTGTGGTTAGGGTTAGGGTTATTTTAGGAAAAAATATTTCCTCTCCCATGGCTTTCAAATTTGCCATGCCGACATAGAATTTGACTCTCAATCCGAATCTGCCCTCCGTTTTCCCATCGGATGCTTCGTTTTCGCTCTACAGCCCAAAACATCCCTGGTTCGCCGTTAACTCTCTAGGGTTAGGGTTAGGGTTATTGTGGTGAGGGTTAGGGTAAATGTGGTTAGGGTTAGTGTTAGAGTTACTGTGGTTAGGGTTATAGTTAGGGTTATTGTGGTTAGGGTTACGGTTAAGGTTATTTTAGGAAAAAATTTTTCCTCTCCAATGGCATTGAAATTTACCATGCCGATATAGAATTTGACTCTGAATTCGAATCTGCCCTCCATTTTCCTATCGGATGCTTCGTTTTCGCTCTACAGCCCAAGACATCCCAAGTTTGCCATTAACTCTCTAGGGTTGGGGTTCGGGTTAGGGTTATTGTGGCTAGGGTTGGGGTTATTGTGGTTAGGGCTAGGGCAAGGGTTATTGTGGGTAGGGTTAGGGTTAGGGTTGGGGTTAGAGCTAGGGTTAGGTTAGAGTGGTAAGGGTTAGATTTAGGGTTGGAGTTATTGTGGTAAGGGTTAGGGTTGTGGCTAGGGTTATTGTGGTTAGGGTTAGGGCTAGGGTTAGGGTTATTGTGGTTAGGGTTAGGGTTATTTTAGGAAAAAAAATTTCCCTTCCCATGGCTTTCAAATTTGCCATGCCGACATAGAATTTGACTCTGAATCCGAATCTGCCCTCCTTTTCCCATCGGATGCTTCGTTTTCGCTCTACAGCCAAAAACATCCCAAGTTCGCCGTTAACTCTCTACGGTTAGGGTTAGGGTTAGTGTTATTATGGCTAGGGTTAGGGTTAGGGTTAGCGTAAAATTTGGGGTTAGAGTTATTGTGTATAGTGCTGGGGATAGGGTTATTGTGGTTAGGGATAGGGTTAGGATTATGGTTAGGGTTATTGTGGTTAGGGCTAGGGTTAGGGTCGCTGTGGTTAGGGTTAGGGCTATTTTAGGAAAAAAATTTCCCTCTCCGATGACTTTCAAATTTACCATGCCGATATAGAATTTGACTCTGAATCCGAATCTGCCCTCCGTTTTCCCATCCGATGCCTCGTTTTCGCTCTAGAGCCCACAACCCATTGTGGTAGGGTTAGGGTTGGGGTTAGGGCTAGGGTTCGTGATATTGTGGTAAGGGTTATTTTAGGAAAAAAATTTTCCTCTCCCATGGCTTTCTAATTTGCCATGCCGACATAGAATTTGACTCTAAATCCGAATCTGCCCTCCGTTTTCCCATCGGATGCTTCGTTTTCGCTCTACAGCCCAAAACATCCCAAGTTCGCAGTTAACTGTCTAGGGTTAGGTCTAGGGTTATTGTGGTTAGGGTTAGGTTTAGGGTTATTAGGGTTATTGTGGTTAGGGCTAGGGTTATTGTGGTTAGGGTTAGCGTTATTGTGGCTAGGGTTAGAGCTAGGGTAATTGTTGTCAAGGTTGGGGTTAGGGTTATTGCTATGGTTATTGTGGTTAGGGTTAGGGCTATGTTAGGAAAAAAATTTCCCTCTCCCATGGCTTTCAAATTTACCATGCCGATGTAGAATTTGACTCTGAATCCGAATCTCCCCTCCGTTTTCCCATCGGATGCTTCGTTTTCGCTCTACAGCCAAAAACATCCCAAGTTCGCCGTTAACTCTCTACGGTTAGGGTTAGGGTTAGTGTTATTATGGCTAGGGTTAGGGTTAGGGTTAGCGTAAAATTTGGGGTTAGAGTTATTGTGTATAGTGCTGGGGATAGGGTTATTGTGGTTAGGGATAGGGTTAGGATTATGGTTAGGGTTATTGTGGTTAGGGCTAGGGTTAGGGTCGCCGTGGTTAGGGTTAGGGCTATTTTAGGAAAAAAATTTCCCTCTCCGATGACTTTCAAATTTACCATGCCGATATAGAATTTGACTCTGAATCCGAATCTGCCCTCCGTTTTCCCATCCGATGCCTCGTTTTCGCTCTACAGCCCACAACCCATTGTTAGGGTTAGGGTTAGGGGTAGGGTTATTTAAGGAAAAAAATTTTCGTCTCCCATGGCTTTCAAATTTGCCATGCCGACATAGAATTTGACTCTGAATCCGAATCTGCCCTCCGTTTTCCCATCGGATGCTTCGTTTTCGCTCTACAGCCCAAAACATCCCAAGTTCACCGTTAACTCTCTAGGGTTAAGGCTAGGTCTAGGGTTATTGTGGTTAGGGTTAGGTTTAGGGTTATTAGGGTTATTGTGGTTAGGGCTAGGGTTATTGTGGTTAGGGTTAGCGTTATTGTGGCTAGGGTTAGAGCTAGGGTAATTGTTGTCAAGGTTGGGGTTAGGGTTATTGCTATGGTTATTGTGGTTAGGGTTAGGGTTATTTTAGGAAAAAAATTTTCCTCTCCCATGGCTATCAAATTTACCATGCCGATATAGAATTTGACTTTGAATCCGAATCTGCCCGCCGTTTTCCCATCGGATGCTTCGTTTTCGCTCTACGGCCCAAAACATCCAAAGTTCTCCGTTAACTGTCTAGGGTTAGGGTTAGGGTTTTTGTGGTTAGGGCTAGGCTTAGGGTTATTAGGGTTATTATGGTTAGGGCTAGGGTTATTGTGGTTAGGGTTAGAGTTATTGTGGCTAGGGTTAGAGCTAGGGTTATTGTGGTTAAGGTTGCGGTTACGGTTGGTGCTATGGTTATTGTGGTTACGGTTAGGGCTATGTTAGGAAAAAAATTTCCCTCTCCCATGGCTTTTAAATTTACCATGCCGATGTAGAATTTGACTCTGAATCCGAATCTGCCCTCCGTTTTCCCATCGGATGCTTCGTTTTCGCTCTACGGCCCAAAACATCCAAGGTTCGCCGTTAACTCTCTAGGGTTAGGGTTATTGTGGATAGGGTTAAGGTTAAGGTTGTTGCGGTTAGGGTTGTGGTTATTGTGGTTAGGGCTAGGGTTGGGGTTAGGAGTAGGGTTAGGGTTAGGGCTAGGGCTAGGGTTGGGGTTAGGTTGGGGTAATTCTAGGAAAAAAATTTTCCTCTCCCATGGCTTTCAAATTTGCAATGCCGATATAGAAATTCACTCTCAATCCGAATCTGCACTCCGTTTTCCCATCGGATGCTTCGTTTTCGCTCTACAGCCCAAAACATCCAAAGTTTGCCATTAACTCTCTAGGGTTAGGGTTAGGGTTATAGTGGTTAGGGTTAGGACTACGGTTAGGGTTATTGTGGTAAGGGTTGTGGCTAGGGTTAGGGTTTTTGTGGTTAGGGTTAAGGTTGGGGCTAGGGTTATTGTGGGTAGGGGTAGGGTTAGGGTTGGGGTTAGGGCTAGGGTTAGGGTTATTGTGGTTAGGGTTATTTTAGGAAAAAAATTTTCCTCTCCCATGGCTTTCAAATTTGCCATGCCGACATAGAATTTGACTCTCAATCCGAATCTGCCCTCCGTTTTCCCATCGGATGCTTCGTTTTCGCTCTACTGCCCAAAACATCCCAGGTTCGCCGTTAACTCTCTAGGGTTAGGGCTAGGCTTAGGGTTATTGTGGATAGGGTTAGGGTTATTGTGGCTAGGGTTAGGGTTGTGGTTAGGGTCATTGTGGTTAGGGTTAGGGTTAGAGTTACGGTTAGGGTTATTTTAGAAAAAAATTTTTCCTCTCCCATGGCTTTCAAATTTACCATGCCGATATAGAATTTGACTCTGAATCCAAATCTGCCCCCCGTTTTCCTATCGGTAGCTTCGTTTTCGCTCTATAACCAAGACATACCAAGTTTCCAATTAACTCTTTAGGGTTGAGGTTAGGGTTAGGGTTATTGTGAATAGGGTTAGCGCTAGGGTTAGGGTTATTTTGGTTAGGGTTGGGGTTTGGGCTAGGGTTATTGTGGGTAGGGTTTTGGATTTGGGTTAGGGCTGGAGTTAGGGTTATTTTGGTTAGGGTTAGGGTTAGGGCTAGGGTTATTGTGGTTGGGGTTGGGGCCAGGGTCATCTCGGGTAGGGTTAGGGTTAGGGTTGGGGTTAGGGTTGGGGCTATGGTTATTGTGGTTAGGGTTAGGGCTATGTTAGAAAAAAATTTGTCCTCTCCCATGGCTTTCAAATTTGCCATGCCGACATAGAATTTGACTCTGAGTCCGAATCTGCCCTCCGTTTTCCCATCGGATGCTTCGTTTTCGCTCTACAGCCCAAAACATCCCAGGTTCGCCGTTAACTCTCTAGGGTTAGGGTTATTGGGGATAGGGTTAGGGTTAAGGTTGTTGTGGTTAGAATTAGGGTCAGGGTTATTGTAGTTAGGGTTAGGGTTAGGGTTAGGGCTAGGGTTAGGGTTAGGGCTAGGGTTAGGGTTAGGGTGGGGTTATTCTAGGAAAAAAATTTTCCTCTCCCATGGCTTTCAAATTTACTATGCCGATATAGAATTTTACTCTAAATCCGAATCTGCCTTCCGTTTTCCCATCGGATGCTTCGTTTTCGCTCTACAGCCGGAAACATCCCAAGTTTGCCATTATCTCTCTAGGGTTAGGGTTATTGCGGTTAGGGTTAGGACTAGGGTTAGGGTTATTGTGGTTAGGGTAGGGGTTAGGGTTAGGGTTATTGTGGTTAGGTTTAGAGTTGGGGCTAGGGTTATTGTGGGTAGGGTTAGGGTTAGGGTTAGGGTTAGGGCTAGGGTTAGGATTATTTTGGTTTGGGTTATTTCATGAAAAAAATTTTCCTCTCCCATGGCTTTCAAATTTGCCATGCCGACATAGAATTTGACTCTCAATCCGAATCTGCCCTCCGTTTTCCCATCCGATGCTTCGTTTTCGCTGTACAGCCCAAAACATCCCGAGTTCGCCGTTAACTCTCTAGGGTTAGGGTTAGCGTTATTGTTGTTGGTGTTTGGGTTATTGTGGTCAGGATTAGGGTTGGGGTTGTTGTGGTTAGGGTTGGGGTTAGGGTTAGTGTTATTGTGGTTAGGGATGGGGCTAGGGTTAAGGTTGGGGTTATTGTGGTTAGGGTTAGGGTTACGGTTAAGGTTATTTTAGGAAAAAATTTTTCCTCTTCAATGGCATTGAAATTTACCATGCCGATATAGAATTTGACTCTGAATTCGAATCTGCCCTCCATTTTCCTATCGGATGCTTCGTTTTCGCTCTACTGCCCAAGACATCCCAAGTTTGCCATTAACTCTCTAGGGTTGGGGTTCGGGTTAGGGTTATTGTGGCTAGGGTTGGGGTTATTGTGGTTAGGGCTAGGGCAAGGGTTATTGTGGGTTGGGTTAGGGTTAGGGTTGTGGTTAGAGCTAGGGTTAGGGTTAGAGTGGTTACGGTTAGATTTAGGGTTGGGGTTATTGTGGTAAGGGTTAGGGTTGTGGCTGGGGTTATTGTGGTTAGGGTTAGGGCTAGGGTTAGGGTTATTGTGGTTAGGGTTAGGGTTATTTTAGGAAAAAAATTTTCCCTTCTTATGGCTTTCAAATTTGCCATGCCGACATAGAATTTGACTCTGAATCCGAATCTGCCCTCCTTTTCCCATCGGATGCTTCGTTTTCGCTCTACAGCCAAAAACTTCCCAGGTTCGCCGTTAACTCTCCAGGGTTAGGGTTATTGTGGTCAGGGCCAGGGTTAGGGTTATTCTAGGAAAAAATTTTTCCTTTCCCATGGCTTTCAAATTTACCATGCCGATATAGAATTTGACTCTCAATCCGAATCTGCCCTCCGTTTTCCCATCGGATGCTTCGTTTTCGCTCTACAGCCCAAAACATCCCAAGTTCGCCGTTAACTCTCTACGGTCAGGGTTAGGGTTAGTGTTATTGTGGCTAGGGTTAGGGTTAGGGTTAGCGTAAAATTTGGGGTTTAGAGTTATTGTGTATAGTGCTGGGGATAGGGTTATTGTGGTTAGGGATAGGGTTAGGATTATGGTTAGGGTTATTGTGGTTAGGGCTAGGGTTAGGGTCGCTGTGGTTAGGGTTAGGGCTATTTTAGGAAAAAAATTTCCCTCTCCGATGGCTTTCTAATTTGCCATGCCGACGTAGAATTTGACTCTAAATCCGAATCTGCCCTCCGTTTTCCAATCGGATGCTTCGTTTTCGCTCTACAGCCCAAAACATCCCAAGTTCACCGTTAACTCTCTAGGGTTAAGGCTAGGGCTAGGGTTATTGTGGTTAGGGTTAGATTTAGGGTTATTAGGGTTATTGTGGTTAGGGCTAGGGTTATTGTGGTTAGGGTTAGAGTTATTGTGGCTAGGGTTAGAGCTAGGGTTATTGTGGTCAAGGTTGGGGTTAGGGTTATTGCTATGGTTATTGTGGTTAGGGTTAGGGCTATGTTAGGAAAAAAATTTCCCTCTCCCATGGCTTTCAAATTTACCATGCCGATGTAGAATTTGACTCTGAATCCGAATCTCCCCTTTGTTTTCCCATCGGATGCTTCGTTTTCGCTCTATGGCCCAAAACATCCAAGGTTCGCCGTTAACTGTCTAGGGTTAGGGTTATTGTGGATAGGGTTAGGGTTAAGGTTGTTGCGGTTAGGGTTAGGGTTATTGTGGTTAGGGCTAGGGTTGGGGTTAGGGCTATGTTAGGTTAGGGCTAGGGCTAGGATAAGGGTTAGGGTGGGGTAATTCTAGGAAAAAAATTTTCCTCTCCCATGGCTTTCAAATTTGCCATGCCGATATAGAAATTCACTCTCAATCCGAATCTGCCCTCCGTTTTCCCATCGGATGCTTCGCTTTCGCTCTACAGTTAAAAACATCCAAAGTTTGCCATTAACTCTCTGGGGTTAGGGTTATAGTGGTTAGGGTTAGGACTACGGTTAGGGTTATTGTCGTTAGGGTAGGGGCTACGGTTAGGGTTATTATGGTTAGGGTTAAGGTTGGGGCTAGGGTTATTGTGGGTAGGGGTAGGGTTAGGGTTGGGGTTAGGGCTAGGGTTAGGGTCATTGTGGTTAGGGTTAGGGTTAGAGTTACGGTTAGGGTTATTTTAGAAAAAAATTTTTCCTCTCCGATGGCTTTCAAAGTTACCATGCCGATATAGAATTTGACTCTGAATCCAAATCTGCCCCCCGTTTTCCTATCGGTAGCTTCGTTTTCGCTCTACAGCCCAAGACATACCAAGTTTCAAATTAACTCTTTAGGGTTAAGGTTAGGGTTAGGGTTATTGTGAATAGGGTTAGCGCTAGGGTTAGGGTTATTTTGGTTAGGGTTGGGGTTTGGGCTAGGGTTATTGTGGGTAGGGTTTTGGATTTGGGTTAGGGCTGGAGTTAGGGTTATTTTGGTTAGGGTTAGGGTTAGGGCTAGGGTTATTGTGGTTGGGGTTGGGGCCAGGGTCATCTCGGGTAGGGTTAGGGTTAGGGTTGGGGTTAGGGTTGGGGCTATGGTTATTGTGGTTAGGGTTAGGGCTATGTTAGAAAAAAATTTTTCCTCTCCCATGGCTTTCAAATTTGCCATGCCGACATAGAATTTGACTCTGAGTCCGAATCTGCCCTCCGTTTTCCCATCGGATGCTTCGTTTTCGCTCTACAGCCCAAAACATCCCAGGTTCGCCGTTAACTCTCTAGGGTTAGGGTTATTGGGGATAGGGTTAGGGTTAAGGTTGTTGTGGTTAGAATTAGGGACAGGGTTATTGTAGTTAGGGTTAGGGTTAGGGTTAGGGCTAGGGTTAGGGTTAGGGCTAGGGTTAGGGTTAGGGTGGGGTTATTCTAGGAAAAAAATTTTCCTCTCCCATGGCTTTCAAATTTACTATGCCGATATAGAATTTTACTCTAAATCCGAATCTGCCTTCCGTTTTCCCATTGGATGCTTCGTTTTCGCTCTACAGCCGGAAACATCCCAAGTTTGCCATTATCTCTCTAGGGTTAGGGTTATTGCGGTTAGGGTTAGGACTAGGGTTAGGGTTATTGTGGTTAGGGTAGGGGTTAGGGTTAGGGTTATTGTGGTTAGGTTTAGAGTTGGGGCTAGGGTTATTGTGGGTAGGGTTAGGGTTAGGGTTAGGGTTAGGGCTAGGGTTAGGATTATTTTGGTTTGGGTTATTTCATGAAAAAAATTTTCCTCTCCCATGGCTTTCAAATTTGCCATGCCGACATAGAATTTGACTCTCAATCCGAATCTGCCCTCCGTTTTCCCATCCGATGCTTCGTTTTCGCTCTACAGCCCAAAACATCCCAAGTTCGCCGTTAACTCTTTAGGGTTAGGGTTAGGGTTAGTGTAAAGGGCTAGGGTTATTGTGGATAGGGTTAGGGTTATTGTGGTTAGGGTTAGGGTTGTGGTTAGGGTTAGGGTTAGGGTTAGAGTTACGGTTAGGGTTATTTTAGGAAAAAAAATTTTCCTCTCCCATGGCTTACAAATTTACCATGCCGATATAGAATTTGACTCTGAATCCGAATCTGCCTCCCGTTTTCCCATCGGTAGCTTCGTTTTCGCTCTACAGCCCAAGACATCCCAAGTTTCCAATTAACTCTTTAGGGTTAAGGTTAGGGTTGGGGTTTGGGCTAGGGTTATTGTGGGTAGGGTTAGGATTTGGGTTAGGGCTGGAGTTAGGATTATTGTGGTTAGGGTTGGGGTAAGGGCTAGGGTTATTGTGGTTGGGGTTGGGGCTAGGGTCATTGTGGGTAGGGTTAGGGTTAGGGTTGGGGTTAGGGTTGGGGCTATGGTTATTGTGGTTAGGGTTAGGGCTATGTTAGGAAATAATTTTTCTTCTCCCATGGCTTTCAAATTTGCCATGCCGACATAGAATTTCAGTCTGAGTCCGAATCTGCCCTCCGTTTTCCCATCGGATGCTTCGTTTTCGCTCTACAGCCCAAAACATCCCAGGTTCGCCGTTAACTCTCTAGGGTTAGGGTTATTGTGGAAATGGTTAGGGTTAAGGTTGTTGTGGTTAGAATTAGGGTTAGGGTTATTGTAGTTAGGGTTAGGGTTAGGGCTAGGTTTAGGGTTGGGGTTAGGGTTATTATAGGAAAAACGTTTTCCTCTCCCATGGCTATCAAATTTACTATGCCGATATAGAATTTGACTCTGAATCCGAATCTGCCCTCCGTTTTCCCATCCGATGCTTCGTTTTCGCTGTACAGCCGAAAACATCCCAAGTTTGCCATTATCTCTCTAGGGTTAGGTTTAGGGTTATTGCGGTTAGGGTTAGGACTAGGGTTAGGGTTATTTTGATTAGGGTAGGGGTTAGGGCTAGGGTTATTGTGGTTAGGTTTAGAGTTGGGGCTAGGGTTATTGTGGGTAGGGTTAGGGTTAGGGTTAGGGCTAGGGTTAGGATTATTTAGGTTAGGGTTATTTCAGGAAAAAATGTTTCCTCTCCCATGGCTTTCAAATTTGCCATGCCGACATAGAATTTGACTCTGAATCCTAATCTGCCCTCCGTTTTCCCATTGGATGCTTCGTTTTTCGCTCTACAGCCCAAAACATCCTAAGTTTGCCATTAACTCTCTGGGGTTAGGGTTAGGGTCATAGTGGTTAGGGTTAGGACTACGGTTAGGGTTATTGTGGTTAGGGTAGGGGCTACGGTTAGGGTTATTATGGTTAGGGTTAACGTTGGGGCTAGGGTTATTGTTGGTAGGGGTAGGTTTAGGGTTGGGGTTAGGGATAGGGTTAGGGTTATTGTGGTTAGGGTTATTTTAGGAAAAAAATTTTCCTCTCCCATGGCTTTCAAATTTGCCATGCCGACATAGAATTTGACTCTCAATCCGAATCTGCCCTCCGTTTTCCCATCGGATGCTTCGTTTTCGCTCTACAGCCCAAAACATCCCAGGTTCGCCGTTAACTCTCTAGGGTTAGGGCTAGGTTTAGGGTTATTGTGGATAGGGTTAGGGTTATTGTGGTTAGGGTTAGGGTTGTGGTTAGGGTGATTGTGGTTAGGGTTAGGGTTAGAGTTACGGTTAGGGTTATTTTAGGAAAAAAAAATTTTCCTCTCCCATGGCTTACAAGTTTACCAATCCGATATAGAATTTGACTCTGAATCCGAATCTGCCCCCCGTTTTCCTATCGGTAGCTTCGTTTTCGCTCTACAGCCCAAGACATCCCAAGTTTCCAATTAACTCTTTAGGGTTAAGGTTAGGGTTGGGGTTTGGGCTAGGGTTATTGTGGGTAGGGTTAGGATTTATGTTAGGGCTGGGGTTAGGGTTATTGTGGTTAGGGTTGGGGTAAGGGCTAGGGTTATTGTGGTTGGGGTTGGGGCTAGGGTCATTGTGGGTAGGGTTAGGGTTGGGGTTAGGGTTGGGGCTATGGTTATTGTGGTTACGGTCAGGGTTATTTTAGGAAAACCTTTTTCCTCTCCCATTGCTTTCAAATTTGCCATGCCGACATAGAATTTGACTCTGAATCCTAATCTGCCTTCCGTTTTCCCATCGGATGCTTCGTTTTCGCTCTACTGCCGAAAACATCCCAGGTTCGCCGTCAACCCTCTTAAATTAGGGTTAGGGTTATTTTGGATAGGGTTAGGGTTAAGGTTGTTGTGGGTAGAAGTAGGGTTAGGGTTATTGTAGTTAGGGTTAGGGTTAGGGCTAGGGTTAGGGCTAGGGTTAGGGTTATTGTGGCTAGGGTTAGGGTTAGGGTTACTGTGGTTAGGGTTAGGGTCAATCTAGGAAAAATTTTTTCCTCTCCCATGGCTTTCAAATTTGCCATGCCGACATAGAATTTGACTCTGAATCCGAATCTGCCCTCCGTTTTCCCATCGGATGCTTCGTTTTTCGCTCTACAGCCCAAAACATCCCAAGTTCGCCGTTAACTCTCTAGGGTTAGGGTTAGCGTTATTGTTGTTGGTGTTTGGGTTATTGTGGTTAGGATTAGGGCTAGGGTTAGGGTTATTGTGGTTAGGGTTAGGGTTATTTTAGGAAAAAATTTTTCCTCTCCCATGGCTTTCAAATTTGCCATGCCGACATAGAATTTGACTCTGAATCCGAATCTGCCCTCCGTTTTCCCATCGGATGCTTCGTCTTCGCTCTACAGCCCAAAACATCCACAGTTTGCCATTAACTCTCTAGGGTCAGGGTTAGGGTTATAGTGGTTAGGGTTAGGACTACGGTTAGGGTTATTGTGGTTAGGGTAGGGGCTAGGGTTAGGGTTAAGGTTGGGGCTAGGGTTATTGTGGGTAGGGGTAGGGTTAGGGTTGGGGTTAGGGTTATTGTGGTTAGGGTTATTTTAGGAAAAAAATTTTCCTCTCCCATGGCTTTCAAATTTGCCATGCCGACATAGAATTTGACTCTGAATCCGAATCTGCCCTCCGTTTTCCCATCGGATGCTTCGTTTTCGCTCTACAGCCCAAAACATCCCGACTTCGCCGTTAACTCTCTAGGGTTAGGGCTAGGCTTAGGGTTATTGTGGATAGGGTTAGGGTTAGGGTTATTGTGGTTAGGGTTAGGGTTGTCGTTAGGGTCATTGTGGTTAGGGTTAGGGTTAGAGTTACGGTTAGGCTTATTTTAGGAAAAAAAATTTTTCCTCTCCCATGGCTTTCAAATTTACCATGCCGATATAGAATTTGACTGTGAATCCGAATCTGCCCCCCGTTTTCCTATCGGTAGCTTTGTTTTCGCTCTACAGCCCAAGACATCCCAAGTTTCCAATTAACTCTTTAGGGTTATTGTGGTTAGGGTTAGGGTTATTGTGAATAGGGTTAGGGCTAGGGTTAGGGTTATTTTGGTTAGGGTTGGGGTTTGGGCTAGGGTTATTGTGGGTAGGGTTAGGATTCTGCTTAGGGCTGGAGTTAGGGTTATTGTGGTTAGGGTTGGGGTTACGGCTAGGGTTATTGTGGTTGGGGTTGGGGTTGGGGCTAGGGTCATTGTGAGTAGGGTTAGGGTTAGGGTTGGGGTTAGGGTTGGGGCTATGGTTATTGTGGTTAGGGTTAGGGCTTTGTTAGGAAAAAATTTTTCCTCTCCCATGGCTTTCAAATTTACTATGCCGATATAGAATTTTACTCTAAATCCGAATCTGCCCTCCGTCTTCCCATCGGATGCTTCGTTTTCGCTGTACAGCCGAAAACATCCCAAGTTTGCCATTATGTCTCTAGGGTTAGGGTTAGGGTTAGGGTTATTGCGGTTAGGGCTGGACTAGGGTTAGGGTTATTGTGGTTAGGGTAGGGGTTAGGGCTAGGGTTATTGTGGTTAGGTTTAGAGTTGGGGCTAGGGTTATTGTGGGTAGGGTTAGGGTTAGGGTTAGGGCTAGGGTTAGGATTATTTTGGTTAGGGTTATTTCAGGAAAAAATTTTTCCTCTCCGATGGCTTTCAAATTTGCCATACCGACATAGAATTTGACTCTCAATCCGAATCTGCCCTCCGTTTGACCATCGGATGCTTCGTTTTTCGCTCTACAGCCCAAAACATCCCGAGTTCGCCGTTAACTCTCTAGGGTTAGGGCTACCGTTTTTGTTGTTGGTGTTTGGGTTATTGTGGTTAGGGAGGGGGCTAGGGTTAAGGTTGGGGTTATCGTGGTTAGGGCTAGGGTTATTTTATGAAAAAAATTTTCATCTCCCATGGCTTTCAAATTTGCCATGCCGACATCGAATTTGACTCTGAATCCGAATCTGCCCTCCGTTTTCCCATCGGATGCTTTGTTTTCGCTGTACAGCGCAAAACATCCCAGGTTCGCCGTTAACTCTCTAGGGTTGGGGCTAGGGTTGGGGTTATTGTGGTTAGGGTTAGGGTTATTTTAGGAAAAAATTTTTCCTCTCCCATGGCTTTCAAATTTACCATGCTGACATAGAATTCGACTCTGAATCCGAATCTGCCCTCCGTTTTCCCATCGGATGCTTAGTTTTCGCTCTACAGCCCAAAGCATCCCATGTTCGCCGTTAACTCTCTAGGGTTGGGGTTAGGGTAATTGTGGTGAGGGTTAGGGTTATTGTGGTTAGGGTTAGTGTTATAGTTACTGTGGTTAGGGTTATAGTTAGGGTTATTGTGGTTAAGGTTAGGGTTACGGTTAAGTTTATTTTAGGAAAAAAATTTTCCTCTCCAATGGCATTGAAATTTACCATGCCGATATAGAATTTGACTCTGAATTCGAATCTGCCCTCCATTTTCCCATCGATGCTTCGTTTTCGCTCTACAGCCCAAGACATCCCAAGTTTGCCATTAACTCTCTAGGGTTTGGGTTGGGGTTAGGGTTATTGTGGCTAGGGTTGGGGTTATTGTGGTTAGGGCTAGGGAAGGGTTATTGTGGGTAGGGTTGGGGTTAGAGCTAGGGTTAGGATTAGAGTGGTTAGGGTTAGATTTAGGGTTGGGGTTATTGTGGTAAGGGTTAGGGTTGTGGCTAGGGTTATTGTGGTTAGGGTTAGGGCTAGGGTTAGGGATATTGTGGTTAGCGTTAGGGTTATTTTAGGAAAACATTTTTCTCTTCTGATGGCTTTCAAATTTGCCATGCCGACATAGAATTTGACTCTGAATCCGAATCAGCCCTCCTTTTCCCATCGGATGCTTCGTTTTCGCTTTACAGCCAAAACCTTCCCAGGTTCGCCGTTAACTCTCCAGGGTTAGGGTTATTGTGGTTAGGGCTAGGGTTAGGGTTATTTTAGGAAAAAATTTTTCCCTTCCCATGGCTTTCAAATTTGCCATGCCGACATATAATTTGACTCTCAATCCGAATCTGCCCTCCTTTTCCCATCGGATGCTTCGTTTTCGCTCCACAGCTAAAAACTTCCCAGGTTCGCCGTTAACTCTCCAGGGTTAGGGTTAGGGTTATTCTAGGAAAAAATTTTTCCTTTCCCATGGCTTTCAAATTTACCATGCCGATATAGAATTTGACTCTCAATCCGAATCTGCCCTCCGTTTTCCCATCGGATGCTTCGTTTTCGCTCTACAGCCCAAAACATCCCAAGTTCGCCGTTAACTCTCTACGGTTAGGGTTAGGGTTAATGTTATTGTGGCTAGGGTTAGGGTTAGGGTTGGGGTTAGAGTTATTGTGTATAGTGCTTGGGATAGGGTTATTGTGGTTAGGGATAGGGTTAGGGTTAGGATAATGGTTAGGGTTATTGTGGTTAGGGTTCGGGTTAGTGTTAGGGTTGCGGTTAGGGTTATTTTTGAAAAACTTTTTCCTCTCCCATGGTTTTTGAAATTTACCATGCCGATATAGAATTTGACTCCCAATCCGAATCTGCCCTCCGTCTTCCCATCGGATGCTTCGTTTTCGCTGTACAGCCGAAAACATCCCAAGTTTGCCATTATGTCTCTAGGGTTAGGGTTAGGGTTAGGGTTATTGCGGTTAGGGCTGGACTAGGGTTAGGGTTATTGTGGTTAGGGTAGGGGTTAGGGCTAGGGTTATTGTGGTTAGGTTTAGAGTTGGGGCTAGGGTTATTGTGGGTAGGGTTAAGGTTAGGGTTAGGGCTAGGGTTAGGATTATTTTGGTTAGGGTTATTTCAGGAAAAAATTTTTCCTCTCCCATGGTTTTCAAATTTGCCATGCCGACATAGAATTTGACTCTCAATCTGAATCTGCCCTCCGTTTTCCCATCCGATGCTTCGTTTTCGCTCTACAGCCCAAAACATCCCGAGTTCGCCGTTAACTCTCTAGGGTTAGGGCTAGCGTTTTTGTTGTTGGTGTTTGGGTTATTGTGGTTAGGGAGGGGGCTAGGGTTAAGGTTGGGGTTATCGTGGTTAGGGCTAGGGTTATTTTATGAAAAAAATTTTCATCTCCCATGGCTTTCAAATTTGCCATGCCGACATCGAATTTGACTCTGAATCCGAATTTGCCCTCCGTTTTCCCATCGGATGCTTTGTTTTCGCTGTACAGCGCAAAACATCCCAGGTTCGCCGTTAACTCTCTAGGGTTGGGGCTAGGGTTGGGGTTATTGTGGTTAGGGTTAGGGTTATTTTAGGAAAAAATTTTTCCTCTCCCATGGCTTTCAAATTTACCATGCTGACATAGAATTCGACTCTGAATCCGAATCTGCCCTCCGTTTTCCCATCGGATGCTTAGTTTTCGCTCTACAGCCCAAAGCATCCCATGTTCGCCGTTAACTCTCTAGGGTTAGGGTTAGGGTAATTGTGGTGAGGGTTAGGGTTATTGTGGTTAGGGTTAGTGTTAGAGTTACTGTGGTTAGGGTTATAGTTAGGGTTATTGTGGTTAAGGTTAGGGTTACGGTTAAGTTTATTTTAGGAAAAAAATTTTCCTCTCCAATGGCATTGAAATTTACCATGCCGATATAGAATTTGACTCTGAATTCGAATCTGCCCTCCATTTTCCCATCGGATGCTTCGTTTTCGCTCTACAGCCCAAGACATCCCAAGTTTGCCATTAACTCTCTAGGGTTTGGGTTGGGGTTAGGGTTATTGTGGCTAGGGTTGGGGTTATTGTGGTTAGGGCTAGGGAAGGGTTATTGTGGGTAGGGTTGGGGTTAGAGCTAGGGTTAGGATTAGAGTGGTTAGGGTTAGATTTAGGGTTGGGGTTATTGTGGTAAGGGTTAGGGTTGTGGCTAGGGTTATTGTGGTTAGGGTTAGGGCTAGGGTTAGGGATATTGTGGTTAGCGTTAGGGTTATTTTAGGAAAACATTTTTCTCTTCTGATGGCTTTCAAATTTGCCATGCCGACATAGAATTTGACTCTGAATCCGAATCAGCCCTCCTTTTCCCATCGGATGCTTCGTTTTCGCTTTACAGCCAAAACCTTCCCAGGTTCGCCGTTAACTCTCCAGGGTTAGGGTTATTGTGGTTAGGGCTAGGGTTAGGGTTATTTTAGGAAAAAATTTTTCCCTTCCCATGGCTTTCAAATTTGCCATGCCGACATATAATTTGACTCTCAATCCGAATCTGCCCTCCTTTTCCCATCGGATGCTTCGTTTTCGCTCTACAGCTAAAAACTTCCCAGGTTCGCCGTTAACTCTCCAGGGTTAGGGTTATTGTGGTCAGGGCTAGGGTTAGGGTTATTCTAGGAAAAAATTTTTCCTTTCCCATGGCTTTCAAATTTACCATGCCGATATAGAATTTGACTCTCAATCCGAATCTGCCCTCCGTTTTCCCATCGGATGCTTCGTTTTCGCTCTACAGCCCAAAACATCCCAAGTTCGCCGTTAACTCTCTACGGTTAGGGTTAGGGTTAATGTTATTGTGGCTAGGGTTAGGGTTAGGGTTAGCGTTAGGGTTGGGGTTAGAGTTATTGTGTATAGTGCTTGGGATAGGGTTATTGTGGTTAGGGATAGGGTTAGGGTTAGGATAATGGTTAGGGTTATTGTGGTTAGGGTTCGGGTTAGTGTTAGGGTTGCGGTTAGGGTTATTTTTGAAAAACTTTTTCCTCTCCCATGGTTTTTGAAATTTACCATGCCGATATAGAATTTGACTCCCAATCCGAATCTGCCCTCCGTTTTCCCAGCGGATGCTTCGTTTTCGCTCTACATCCCAAAATATCCCAATTTCGCCGTTAACTCTCTAGGGTTGGGGTTATTGTAGTTAGGGTTAGGTTTAGGGCTAGGGTTAGTGTTTTTGTGGTTAGGGTTAGGGTTATTCTGGTTATGGTTGGGGCTAGGGTTATTGTGGGTAGGCTTAGGGTTATTGTGGTTAGGACTAGGGTTGTGGTTAGGGTTAGAGTTATTGTGGTTAGAGTTAGGGATAGGGTTATTGTGGTTAGGGTTAGGGCTAGGGTTATTGTGGTTAGGGTTAGGGTTATTGTGGTCAGGGTTAGGGCTAGGTTTAGGGTTATTGTGGATAGGGTTGGGGTTAGGGCTAGGGTTATTGTGGGTAGGGTTGGAGTTGGGTCTAGGGTCATTGTGGGTAGGGTTAGGGTTTATGTTTGGGTTAGGGCTAGGGCTAGGGTTATTGTGGTTAGGGTCAGGGTTATTTTAGGATAAAATCTTCCTCTCCCATGGCTTTCAAATTTGTTATGCCGACATAGAATTTGACTGTGAATCCGAATCTGCCCTCCGTTTTCACATGCGATGCTTCGTTTTCGCTCCACAGCCCAAAACATCCCAGGTTCGCCGTTAACTCTCTACGGTTAGGGTTAGGGTTAATGTTATTGTGGCTAGGGTTAGGGTTAGGGTTAGCGTTAGGGTTGGGGTTAGAGTTATTGTGTATAGTGCTTGGGATAGGGTTATTGTGGTTAGGGATAGGGTTAGGGTTAGGATAATGGTTAGTGTTATTGTGGTTAGAGTTCGGGTTAGTGTTAGGGTTGCGGTTAGGGTTATTTTTGAAAAACTTTTTCCTCTCCCATGGTTTTTGAAATTTACCATGCCGATATAGAATTTGACTCCCAATCCGAATCTGCCCTCCGTCTTCCCATCCGATGCTTCGTTTTCGCTCTACATCCCAAAATATCCCAATTTCGCCGTTAACTCTCTAGGGTTAGTGTTATTGTGGTTAGGGTTAGGTTTAGGGCTAGGGTTAGTGTTTTTGTGGTTAGGGTTAGGGTTATTCTGGTTATGGTTGGGGCTAGGGTTATTGTGGGTAGGCTTAGGGTTATTGTGGTTAGGGCTAGGGTTGTGGTTAGGGTTAGAGTTATTGTGGTTAGAGTTAGGGAGTAGGGTTATTGTGTATAGTGCTTGGGATAGGGTTATTGTGGTTAGGGATAGGGTTAGGGTTAGGATAATGGTTAGGGTTATTGTGGTTAGGGTTCGGGTTAGTGTTAGGGTTGCGGTTAGGGTTATTTTTGAA
Source organism: Prostheceraeus crozeri (assembly GCA_907163375.1). Lineage (NCBI taxonomy): Eukaryota > Metazoa > Platyhelminthes > Polycladida > Euryleptidae > Prostheceraeus > Prostheceraeus crozeri. The sequence continues at coordinate 84,586 of CAJQUW010003881.1, forward strand.
AAACTTTTTCCTCTCCCATGGTTTTTGAAATTTACCATGCCGATATAGAATTTGACTCCCAATCGGAATCTGCCCTCCGTTTTCCCAGCGGATGCTTCGTTTTCGCTCTACATCCCAAAATATCCCAATTTCGCCGTTAACTCTCTAGGGTTAGGGTTATTGTGGTTAGGGTTAGATTTAGGGCTAGGGTTAGTGTTTTTGTGGTTAGGGTTAGGGTTATTCTGGTTATGGTTGGGGCTAGGGTTATTGTGGGTAGGCTTAGGGTTATTGTGGTTAGGGCTAGGGTTGTGGTTAGGGTTAGAGTTATTGTGGTTAGAGTTAGGGATAGGGTTATTGTGTATAGTGCTTGGGATAGGGTTATTGTGGTTAGGGATAGGGTTAGGGTTAGGATAATGGTTAGGGTTATTGTGGTTAGGGTTCGGGTTAGTGTTAGGGTTGCGGTTAGGGTTATTTTTGAAAAACTTTTTCCTCTCCCATGGTTTTTGAAATTTACCATGCCGATATAGAATTTGACTCCCAATCCGAATCTGCCCTCCGTTTTCCCAGCGGATGCTTCGTTTTCGCTCTACATCCCAAAATATCCCAATTTCGCCGTTAACTCTCTAGGGTTAGGGTTATTGTGGTTAGGGTTAGGTTTAGGGCTAGGGTTAGTGTTTTTGTGGTTAGGGTTAGGGTTATTCTGGTTATGGTTGGGGCTAGGGTTATTGTGGGTAGGCTTAGGGTTATTGTGGTTAGGGCTAGGGTTGTGGTTAGGGTTAGAGTTATTGTGGTTAGAGTTAGGGATAGGGTTATTGTGGTTAGGGTTAGGGCTAGGGTTATTGTGGTCAGGGTTAGGGCTAGGTTTAGGGTTATTGTGGATAGGGTTGGGGTTAGGGCTAGGGTTATTGTGGGTAGGGTTGGAGTTGGGTCTAGGGTCATTGTGGGTAGGGTTAGGGTTTATGTTTGGGTTAGGGCTAGGGCTAGGGTTATTGTGGTTAGGGTCAGGGTTATTTTAGGATAAAATCTTCCTCTCCCATGGCTTTCAAATTTGTTATGCCGACATAGAATTTGACTGTGAATCCGAATCTGCCCTCCGTTTTCACATGCGATGCTTCGTTTTCGCTATACAGCCCAAAACATCCCAGGTTCGCCGTTAACTCTCTAGAATTAGGATTAGGGCTAGGGTTATTTTCGTTATGGTTGGGGTTAGGGCTAGGGTTAGGGTTATTGTGGTTGGGGTTAGGGCTAGGGTTAGGGTTAATTTAGGAAAAACTTTTTCCTCTCCAATGGCCTTCAAATTTACCATGCCGATATAGAATTTGATTCTCAATCCGAATCTGCCCTTCGTTTTCCCATCCGATGCTTTGTTTTCACTCTACAGCCCAAAACATCCGAAGTTCGCCGTTAACTCTCTAGGGTTAGGGTTAGGGTTGTCGTTAGGGTCCTTGTGGTTAGCGTTACAGTTAGGGTTACGGTTAGGGCTATTTTAGGAAAATATTTTTCCTCTCCCATGGCTTTCAAATTTACCATGCCCAAATAGATTTTGACTCTGAATCCGAATCTGCCCTCCGTTTTCCCATCGGATGCTTCGTTTTAGCTCCACAGCCCAAAACATCCCAAGTTCGCCATTAACTCTCCAGGGTTAGGGTTGTTGTGGTTAGGGTTGGGGTTATCATGGTTAGGGCTAGGGCAAGGGTTATTGTGGTTAGGTTTGGGGCTAGGGCTAGGGTTATTGTGGCTAGGGTTATTGTGGCTAGGCTTAGGGTTGGGGCTAGAGTTATTGTGGTAAGGGTGAGGGTTATTCTAGGAAAAAAATTTTCCTCTCCCATGGCTTTCTAATTTGCCGTGCCGACATAGAATTTGACTACGAATCCTCATCTGCCCTCCGTTTTTCCATCGGATGCTTCGTTTTCGTTCTACAGCCAAAAACATCCCAGGTTCGCCGTTAACTCCCTAGAACTAGGGTTAGGGTTAGGGTTAGCGTTATTGCGGCTAGGGTTGGGGTGAGGGTTAAGGTTGTTGTGGTTAGGGCTAGGGTTATTGCGGTGAGGGTAAGGGATACGGTTATTTTGGGAAAAAATTTTTCCTCTCCCATGGCTATCAAATTTACCATGCCGATGTAGAATTTGACTGTCAATCCGAATCTGCCCTCCGTTTTCCCATCCGATGCTTCGTTTTCGCTCTACAGCCCAAAACATCCCAAGTTTGCCATTAACTCTCTAGGGTAAGGGTTATTGTGGTTAGGGTTAGGACTAGGGTTAGGGTTATTGTGGTTAGGGTAGGGGCTAGGGTTAGGGTTATTGTGGTTAGGGTTAAGGTTGGGGTTAGGGTTATTGTGGGTAGGGTTATTGTGGTTAGGGTTGGGGTTAGGGCTAGGGTTAGAGTTATTGTGGTTAGGGTTATTTTAGGAAAAAAATTTTCCTCATCCATGGCTTTCAAATTTGCCATGCCGACATAGAATTTGACTCTGAATCCGAATCTGCCCTCCGTTTTCCCATCGGATGCTTCGTTTTCGCTCTACAGCCCAAAATATCCCAGGTTCGCCATTAGCTCTCTAGGGTTAGGGCTAGGGTTAGGGTTATTGTGGATAGGGTTACGGTTAAGTTTGTTATGGTTAGGGTTAGGGTTATTGTGGTTAGGGTTATAGTTAGCGTTATTGTGAATAGGGTTAGGGTTATTCTGGTTAGGATTATTTTGGTTAGGGTTGGGGTTGAGGCTAGGGTTATTAAGGGTAGGGTTAGGGGTGTGGTTGGGGCTAGGGTTATTAAGGGTAGGGTTATGGTTTGGGTTAGGGCTGGAGTTAGGGTTATTGTGGTTGGTGTTGGGGTTAGGGCTAGGGTTATTGTGGTTGGGGTTGGGGTTTGGGCTAGGGTCAATGTGGGTAGGGTTTGGGTTGGGGTTAGGGCTAGGGCTAGGGTTATTGTGGTTAGGGTTATTTCAGGAAATAATTTTTCCTCTCCCATGGCTTTCAAATTTGCCATGCCGACATAGAATTTGACTCTCAATCCGAATCTGCCCTCCGTTTTCGCATCGGATGCTTCGTTTTCGCTCTACAGCCCAAAACATCCAAAGTTCGCCGTTAACTCTCTACGGTTAGGGTTACTGTTATTGTGGCTAAGGTTGGCGTTAGGGTTAGTGTTAGGGTTGGGGTTATTGTGGTTGGGGTCAGGGTTGTGGTTATGGTCATTGTGGTTAGGGTTAGGATTACGGTTTGGGTGATTTTAGGAAAATATTTTTCCTCTCCCATGGCCTTCAAAGTTGCCATGCCGACATAGAATTTGACTTTGAATCCGAATCTGCCCTCCGTTTTCCCATCGAATGCTTCGTTTTCGCTTTACAGCCCAAAACATCCCAAGTTAGCCATTAAGTCTCTAGGGCTAGGGTTAGGGCTAGGGTTATTGTGGTTAGGGCTAGGGTTATTGTGGTCAGGGTTAGGGTTATTGTGGCTAGGGTTAGGGTTATTGTGGTTAGGGTTAGGGTCATTCTAGGAAAAACTTTTTCCTCTCCCATGGCTTTCCAATTTGCCATGCCGACATAGAATTTAACTCTGAATCCTAATTTGCCCTCCGTTTTCCCATCGGATGCTCAATTTTCGTTCTACAGCCCAAAACATCCCAGGTTTGTCGTTAACTCTCTAGAATTAGAGCTAGGGTTAGGGTTATTGCGGTTAGGGTTAGGGTTCGGGTTAAGGTTGTTGGGGTTAGGGCTAGGGTTATTGCGGTTGGGGTTAGCGTTAGGGTTATTGTGGTTATTGCTATGGTTAGGGTTGGGGTTAGGGTTGGTGTTATGGTGGCTAGGGTTAGGGTTAGGGTTAATGTTAGGGTTGGGGTTATTGTGGTTAGGGTCATTGTGGTTAGGGTTAGGGTAACGGTTAGGGTTATTTTAGGAAAAAAATTTTCCTCTCTAATGGCATTGAAATTTAGCATGCAGATATAGAATTTGACTCTGAATTCGAATCTGCCCTCCATTTTCCCACCGGATGCTTCGTTTTCGCTCTACAGCCCAAGACATCCCAAGTTTGCCATTAACTCTCTAGGGTTGGGGTTGGGGTTAGGGTTATTGTGGATAGCGTTGGGCACACTTTACCGGAAGGGGGTCTAAAACTTTAAAAATGTGACCCCTTATTGCAGGCTATTTTTGAGATCCTTAGGGTATACAGTTGCTCGTGTGATATGTCTCCGAAATCCTCTATGAGCTATTTTCGAAAAAATCATAGATATCGATATTGACCTGAAATGACCATTTTTGCACTACTAAAAAAACAATTTTCACAAATGTGAAGCTAAATCAGTTGGCAGTGCAGTACCATCGTAGCACAATTTACTTAATTAAGCACTATTATTGTTTTATCTGAATAAAGTAAGAATCTACAATGCCATAGATATCCATATAGCCCGAGGATTTCGAGAAATTAAATAGGCCTACTATTTATGTAGAACATGATTACACAAGTACCGTCATGTAGTTGGTCTACGGAAATTTATATAAAGTGTAGTGTAATTTATATCATCCTTGATCCTATTTACCGAATCAATACTGCTGATACGTGTCAATATCGTTTCTATGATACGAAATAAAGAAAATACTCGACCATGACAATTAGATACAAAACAAATGTTGACTGCATTCATTTATCTAATAGTACAAAAATCATTATTTTCATGCATGCTATATGTACCAGTACCTATATCCATCTATTCTATAAGGCCATTTGACAACAGAAAAAAAGGACATAAATTGTAATATCCATCACCTACCGTAAAATGACAATCAGAAAATTACATATGGTTGAGACACTAACTTAAACAATGAACACTCGAGTTATGATTTGTGAAAATTTACTGGTGCCGTGAATTATACCTTATTACACAGTCCAAGAGACGAGTTTTGATTTTGTCATGATTATAGCCAACTTTTCCACACGATAGCCACAATCGATCAAAATCGGAGTGCACAGCTTCTGACGCTTGTTCGCTAAAATGTGCCAAACTGCACTTCTTAAGCTTGCAAAATTGAACCAAGTGTACGAACACTATGTGAACTGCTGTAGTCACGTTTATTCCAGTCTGTAAGTATGCGTTCTGAAAGTTTTTGATAGATTCTTCAAAATCTGGGTAAAGAATTTTACCGAAACATTGATTGACAACAACATCGAACGCAGAAAGAAAGCAATTTTGCGAACTGGTCAATCAACGATGTGTGTTGTGGAGAACTATGTCCGACATCTCTCAAGACTATCAACACGTTTCAACAGTCTGCGGCACATGTTGCCAGTAAACTCACCACCGTGAATTTTTGGCTGAACGATCCCGATCTTTTCCAGCCATTCACCTGCGATGTTGGGAGCTGCAGACTGCAATTCTTTGAAGATTTTGTTCACTACTCGGAGTAAGAGGTGGAGCTCCGGGGGAGGGACTGTCTGGGTTAACATATCACTGTCCTCTCCCTGAATCATTGGATCGTACACGCAGCTCTTGAAATCTTTGGCAGATGCTTTGTCATTATACAACCTTCTGGTTTTAGAAAATTCCTCGGCCAAATGCTTGACACGGCCGATCGTCCTCATGTGATAAGTCTTAAATTTCGTCAGATCAGAAAATTCTGATTTTGGACACTCACAATAAACACAAGGAAAGCTGCATGAGTGGGATTGCAGTCCACACAAAATGTTTGCCATCTTCAGGTCAACGGCGCAAACGTAGTAGAGGTCTATTTGATCTACTTGCAACTTATCGAGAATAAGACGAATATTTGCATACGTCTCCTTCACGTTGTATGCAACGGCAACAATCACAAGCCAACTGATTACACTGCCAACTGATGCACTGCCAACTGATTTAGCTTCACATTTGTGAAAATTGTTTTTTTAGTAGTGCAAAAATGGTCATTTCAGGTCAATATCGATATCTATGATTTTTTCGAAAATAGCTCATAGAGGATTTCGGAGACATATCACACGAGTAACTGTATACCCTAGGGATCTCAAAAATAGCCTGCAATAAGGGGTCACATTTTTAAAGTTTTAGACCCCCTTCCGGTAAAGTGTGTGGGGTTACTGTGGTTAGGGCTAGGGCTAGGGCTAGGGTCAGGGTTATTGTGGGTAGGGTAAGGGTTAGGGTTGGGGTTGGGGTTAGAGCTAGGGTTAGGGTTATTGTGGTTAGGGTTAGGTTTAGGGTTGGGGTTATTGTGGTAAGGGTTAGGGTTGTGGCTAGGGTTATTGTGGTTAGGGTTAGGGCTAGGGTTGGGTTATTGTGGTTAGGGTTAGGGCTAGGGTTATTGTGGTTAGGGTTAGGGTTATTGTGGTCAGGGTTAGGGCTAGGGTTAGGATTATTGTGGTTAGGGTTGGGGTTAGGGCTAGGGTCATTGTGGGTAGGGTTAGGGTTAGGGTTTGGGTTATGGCTAGGGCTAGGGTAATTGGGGTTAGGGTCAGGGTTATTTTAGGATAAAATCTTCCTCTCCCATGGCTTTCAAATTTGCCATGCCGACATAGAATTTGACTGTGAATCCGAATCTGCCCTCCGTTTTCACATCTGATGCTTCGTTTTCGCTCTACAGCCCAAAACATCCCAGGTTCGCCGTTAACTCTCTAGAATTAGGATTAGGGCTAGGGTTATTTTCGTTATGGTTGGGGTTAGGGCTATGAATAGGGTTATTGTGGTTGGGGTTAGGGCTAGGGTTAGGGTTATTTTAGGAAAAAATTTTTCCTCTCCAATGGCCTTCAAATTTACCATGCCGATATAGAATTTGACTCTGAATCCGAATCATCCCTCCGTTTTCCCATCCGATGCTTCCTTTTCGCTCTACAGCCCAAAACATCCCAGGTTCGCCGTTAACTCTCTAGGGTTAGCGTTAGGGTTAGGGTTATCGTGTATAGGGCTAGGGTTATTGTGGTTAGGGCTAGGGTTATTATGGTTAGGGAAAGGGTTAGGGTTGGGGTTAGGGTTAGGGTTATGGTTAGGGTTATGGTTAGGGTTATGGTCAGGGTTATTGTGGTTAGGGTTGGGGTTAGGGTTACGGTTAGGGTTATTTTATGAAAAGAATTTTTCTCTCCCATGGCTTTGAAATTTACCATGCCGATATAGAATTTGACTCTCAATGCGAATCTGCCCTTCGTTTTCCATTCCGATGCTTTGTTTTCACTCTACAGCCCAAAACATCCGAAGTTCGCCGTTAATTCTCTAGGGTTAGGGTTAGGGTTGTGGTTAGGGTCCTTGTGGTTAGCGTTACAGATAGGGTTACGGTTAGGGCTATTTTAGGAAAATATTTTTCCTCTCCCATGGCTTTCAAATTTACCATGCCCATATAGAATTTGACTCTGAATCCAAATCTGCCCTCCGTTTTCCCATCGGATGCTTCGTTTTCGCTCTACAGCCCAAAACATCCCAAGTTCGCCATTAACTCTCCAGGGTTAGGGTTATTGTGGCTAGGGTTAGGGTTGGGGCTAGAGTTATATTGGGTAGGGTGAGGGTTATTCTAAGAAAAAAATTTTCCTCTCCCATGGCTTTCTAATTTGCCGTGCCGACATAGAATTTGACTCCGAATCCTAATCTGCCCTCCGTTTTTCCATCGGATGCTTCGTTTAATCTCTACAGCCCAAAATATCCCAGGTTTGCCGTTAACTCTCTAGGGTTAGAGATAGGGTTAGGGTTATTGTGGATAAGGTTACGGTTAAGGTTGTTGTGGTTAGGGTTGTTGTTAGGGTCATTGTGGTTAGGGTTGGGATTACGGTTAGGATTATTTTAGGAAAAAATTTTTCCTCTCCCATGGCTTTCGAATTTGCCATGCCGATATAGAATTTGACTCTGAATCCGAATCTGCCCCCCGTTTTCCCATCGGTAGCTTCGTTTTCGCTCTACAGCCCAAGACATCCCAAGTTTCCCATTAACTCTCTAGGGTTAAGGTTAGGGTTAGGGTTATTGTGGTTAGGGTTATTGTGAATAGGGTTAGGGCTAGGGTTAGGGTTATTTTGGTTAGGGTTCGGGTTAGGGCTAGGGTTATTGTGGGTAGGGTTAGGGTTTGGGTTAGGGCTGGAGTTAGGGTTATTGTGGTTAGGGTTGGGGTTAGGGCTAGGGTTATTGTGGTTGGGGTAGGGGTTAGGGCTAGGGTCATTGTGGGTAGGGTTAGGGTTAGGGTTGGGTTTAGGGTTGGGGTTAGGGCTAGGGCTAGGGTTATTGTAATTAGGATTAGGGTTATTTTAGGAAAAAATTTTCCTCTCCCATGGCTTTCAAATTTACCATGCCGATATGGAAATTTACTCTAAATCCGAATCTGCTCTCCGTTTTCCAACCGGATGCTTCGTTTTCGCTCTACATTCGAAAACATCCCAAGTTTGCCATTATCTCTCTAGGGTTAGGGTTAGGGTTATTGCGGTTAGGGTTAGGACTAGGGTTAGGGTTATTGTTGTTAGGGTAGGGGTTAGGAATAGGGTTATTGTGGTTAGGTTTAGAGTTGGGGCTAGGGTTATTGTGGGTAGGGTTAGGGTTAGGGTTAGGGCTAGAGTTAGGGTTTTTTTGGTTAGGGTTATTTCAGGAAAAAATTTTTCCTCTCCCATGGCTTTCAAATTTGCCATGCCGACATAGAATTTGACTTTGAATCCGAATCTGCCCTCCGTTTTCCCATCGGATGCTTCGTTTTCGCTCTATAGCCCAAAACATCCGAAGTTAGGCATTAAGTCTCTAGGGCTAGGGTTAGGGCTAGGGCTATTGTGGTTAGGGCTAGGGTTATTGTGGTCAGGGTTAGGGTTAGGGTTGTTGTGGCTAAGGTTAGGGTTAGGGTTATTGTGGTTAGGGTTAGGGTCTTTCTAGGAAAAACTTTTTCCCCTCCCATGGCTTTCCAATTTGCCATGCCGACATAGAATTTGACTCTGAATCCTAATCTGACCTCCGTTTTCCCATCGGATGCTCAATTTTCGTTCTACAGCCCAAAACATCCAAGGTTCGTCGTTAAATCTCTAGAATTAGAGCTATGGTTAGGGTTATTGCGGTTAGGGTTGGGGTTCGGGTTAAGGTTGTTGTGGTTAGGGATAGGATTATTGCGGTTGGGGTTAGGGTTAGGGTTATTGTGGTTATTGCTATGGTTAGGGTTGGGGTTAGGGTTGGTCTTATGGTGGCTAGGGTTAGGGTTAGGGTTAATGTTAGGGTTGGGGTTATTGTGGTTAGGGTCATTGTGGTTAGGGTTAGGGTTACGGTTAGGGTTATTTTAGGAAAAAATTTTTCCTCTCCAATGCTATTGAAATTTACCATGCAGGTATAGAATTTGACTCTGAATTCGAATCTGCCCTCCATTTTCCAACCGGATGCTTCGTTTTCGCTCTACAGCCCAAGACATCCCAAGTTTGCCATTAACTCTCTAAGGTTGGGGTTAGGGTTATTGTGGATAGGGATGGGGTTATTGTGGTTAGGGCTAGGGCTATGGCTAGGGTTAGGGTTATTGTGGATAGGGTTGGGGTTATTGTGGATAGGGTTGGGGTTATTGTGGTTAGGGCTAGGGCAAGGGTTAGGGTTAGGGTTATTGTGGGTAGGGTTAGGGTTGGGGTTAGAGCTAGGGTTAGGGTTATTGTGGTTAGGGTTAGGGTTAGGGTTAGGGTTACTGTGGTAAGGGTTAGGGTTGTGACTAGGGTTATTGTGGTTAGGGTTAGGGCTAGGGATAGGGTTATTGTGGTTAGGGTTAGGCTTATTTTAGGAAAAAATTTTTCCTCTCCCATGGCTTTCAAATTTGCCATGCCGATATAGAATTTGACTCTGAATCCGAATCTGCCCACCGTTTTCCCCTCGGATGCTTCGTTTTCGCTCTACAGCCAAAAACTTCCCAGGTTCATCGTTAACTCTCCAGGGTTAGGGTTATTGTGGTCAGGGCTAGGGTTAGGGTTATTCTAGGAAAAAATTTTTCCTTTCCCATGGCTTTCAAATTTACCATGCCGATATAGAATTTGACTTTGAATCCGAATCTGCCCTCCGTTTTCCCATCGGATGCTTCGTTTTCGCTCTACGGCCAAAAACTTCCCAGGTTCGCCGTTAACTGTCCAGGGTTAGGGTTAGGGTTATTGTGGTCAGGGCTAGGGTTAGGGTTATTCTAGGAAAAAATTTTTCCTTTCCCATGGCTTTCAAATTTACCATGCCGATATAGAATTTGACTCTCAATCCGAATCTGCCCTCCGTTTTCCCATCGGATGCTTCGTTTTCGCTCTACGGCCAAAAACTTCCCAGGTTTGCCGTTAACTCTCCAGGGTTAGGGTTAGGGCTATTGTGGTCAGGGCTAGGGTTAGGGTTATTCTAGGAAAAAATGTTTCCTTTCCCATGGCTTTTAAATTTACCATGCCGATATAGAATTTGACTCTCAATCCGAATATGCCCTCCGTTTTCCCATCCGATGCTTCGTTTTCGCTCTACAGCCCAAAACATCCCAAGTTAACCTATAAGTCTCTAGGGCTAGGGTTAGGGCTACGGTTATTGTGGTTAGGGCTAGGGTTATTGTGGTCAGGGTTAGGGTTAGAGTTATTGTGGCTAGGGTTAGGGTTAGGGTTATTGTGGTTAGGGTTAGGGTCATTCTAGGAAAAACTTTTTCCTCTCCCATGGCTTTCCAATTTGCCATGCCGACATAGAATTTGACTCTGAATCCTAATCTGCCCTCCGTTTTCCCATCGGATGCTCAATTTTGTTCTACAGCCCAAAACATCCCAGGTTCGTCGTTAACTCTCTAGAATTAGAGCTAGGGTTAGGGTTATTGCGGTTAGGGTTGGGGTTCGGGTTAAGGTTGTTGTGGTTAGGGCTAGGATTATTGCGGTTGGGGCTAGGGTTAGGGTTATTGTGGTTATTGCTATGGTTAGGGTTGGTCTTATGGTGGCTAGGGTTAGGGTTAATGTTAGGGTTGGGGTTATTGTTGTTAGGGTCATTGTGGTTAGGGTTAGGGTTACAGTTAGGGTTATTTTAGTAAAAAATTTTTCCTCTCCAATGGCATTGAAATTTACCATGGCGATATAGAATTTGACTCTGAATCCGAATCAACCCTCCATTTTCCAACCGGATGCTTCATTTTCGCTCTACAGCCAAAGACATCCCAAGTTTGCCATTAACTCTCTAGGGTTGGGGTTAGGGTTAGGGTTATTGTGGCTAGGGTTGGGGTTATTGTGGTTAGGGCTAGGGCTAGGATTAGGGTTATTGTGGATAAGGTTGGCGTTATTGTGGTTAGGGCTAGGGTTAGGGTTATTGTGGGTAGGGTTAGGGTTAGCGTTGGGGTTAGAGCCAGGGTTAGGGTTATTGTGGTTAGGGTTAGGTTTAGGGTTGGGGTTATTGTGGTAAGGGTTAGGGTTGTGGCTAGGGTTATTGTGGTTAATGTTAGGGCTAGGGTTAGGGTTATTGTGGTTAGGGTTAGGGTATTTTAGGAAAAAATTTTTCCTCTATCATGGCTTTCAAACTTGCCATGCTGATATAGAATTTGACTCTGAATCCGAATCTGCCCTCCGCTTTCCCCTCGGATGCTTCGTTTTCCCTCTACAGCCCAAGACATCCCAAGTTTGCCATTAACTCTCTAGGGTTGGGGTTGGGGTTATTGTGGTCAGGGCTAGGGTCAGGGTTGGGGTTAGAGCTAGGGTTAGGGTTATTGTGGTTAGGGTTAGGTTTAGGGTTGGGGTTATTGTGGTAAGGGTTAGGGTTGTGGCTAGGGCTAGGGTTATTCTAGGAAAAAATTTTTACTTTCTGATGGCTTTCAAATTTACCATGCCGATATAGAATTTGACTCTGAATCCGAATCTGCCCTCCGTTTTCCCATCGGATGCTTCGTTTTCGCTCTACAGCCAAAAACTTCCCTGGTTCGCCGTTAACTCTCCAGGTTTAGGGTTAAGGTTAGGGTTAGTGTTATTGTGGCTAGGGTTAGGGTTAGCGTTAGGGTGGGGGTTAGAGTTATTGTGTATAGTGCTGGGGTTAGGGTTATTGTGGTTAGGGATAGGGTTAGGGTTAGGATAATGGTTAGGGTTATTGTGGTTAGGGTTCGGGTTAGTGTTAGGGTTGCGGTTAGGGTTATTTTTGAAAAACTTTTTCCTCTCCCATGGTTTTTGAAATTTACCATGCCGATATAGAATTTGACTCCCAATCCGAATCTGCCCTCCGTTTTCCCAGCGGATGCTTCGTTTTCGCTCTACAGCCCAAAACATCCCAATTTCGCCGTTAACTCTCTAGGGTTAGGGTTATTGTGGTTAGGGTTAGATTTAGGGCTAGGGTTAGGGTTTTTGTGGTTAGGGTTAGGGTTATTCTGGTTAGGGTTGGGGATAGGGTTTGCGTTATTGTGGCTAGGGTTAGGGATGGGGCTAGGGTTATTGTGGGTCGGCTTAGGGTTATTGTGGTTAGGGCTAGGGTTGTGGTAAGGGTTAGAGTTATTGCGGTGAGGGTGAGGGCTAGGGTTATTGTGGTTAGGGTTAGGGCTAGGGTTATTGTGGTTAGGGTTAGGGTTATTGTGGTTAAGGTTAGGGTTATTGTGGTCAGGGTTAGGGCTAGGGTTAGGGTTATTGTGGTTAGGGTTGGGGTTAGGGCTAGGGTTATTGTGGGTAGGGTTGGGGTTGGGTCTAGGGTCATTGTGGGTAGGGTTAGGGTTAGGGTTTGGGTTAGGGCTAGGGCTAGGGTTATTGTGGTTAGGGTCAGGGTTATTTTAGGATAAAATCTTCCTCTGCCATGGCTTTCAAATTTGCCATGCCGACATAGAATTTGACTGTGAATCCGAATCTGCCCTCCGTTTTCCCAGCGGATGCTTCGTTTTCGCTCTACAGCCCAAAACATCACAGGTTCGCCGTTAACTCTCTAGAATTAGGATTATGGCTAGGGTTATTTTCGTTATGGTTGGGGTTAGGGCTATGAATAGGGTTATTGTGGTTGGGGTTAGGGCTAGGGTTAGGGTTATTTTAGGAAAAAATTTTTCCTCTCCAATGGCCTTCAAATTTACCATGGCGATATAGAATTTGACTCTGAATCCGAATCATCCCTCCGTTTTCCCATCCGATGCTTCCTTTTTGCTCTACAGCCCAAAACATCCCAGGTTCGCCGTTAACTCTCTAGGGTTAGCGTTAGGGTTAGGGTTATTGTATATAGGGCTAGGGTTACTGTGGTTAGGGATAGGGTTAGGGTTGGGGTTAGGGTTAGGGTTATGGTTAGGGTTATGGTCAGGGTTATTGTGGTTAGGGTTGAGGTTAGGGTTACGGTTAGAGTTATTTTATGAAAAGAATTTTTCTCTCCCATGGCGCTCAAATTTACCATGGCCATATAGAATTTGACTGTCAATCCGAATCTGCCCTTCGTTTTCCCATCCGATGCTTTGTTTTTACTCTACAGCCCAAAACATCCGAAGTTCGCCGTTAACTCTCTAGGGTTAGGGTTAGGGTCCTTGTGGTTAGCGTTACAGTTAGGGTTACGGTTAGGGCTATTTTAGGAAAAAAATTTTCTTCACCCATGGCTTTTAAATTTGCCATCCCGACATAGAATTTCACTCTGAGCCTGAATCTGCCCTCCGTTTTCCCATTGGATGCTTCGTTTTCGCTCTACAGCCCAAAACATCCCAGGTTCGCCGTTAACTCTCTAGGGTTAGGGTTATTGTGGATAGGGTTAGGGATAAGGTTGTTGTGGTTAGAATTAGGGTTAGGGTTATTGTAGTTAGGGTTAGGGTTGGGGTTAGGGCTAGGGTTAGGGTTAGGGCTAGGGTTAGGGTTAGGGTGGGGTTATTCTATGGAAAAAATTTTCCTCTCCCATGGCTTTCAAATTTACCATGCCGATATAGAAATTTACTCTAAATCCGAATCTGCCCTCCGTTTTCCCACCGGATGCTTCGTTTTCGCTCTACAGCCGAAAACATCCCAAGTTTGCCATTATCTCTCTAGGGTTAGGGTTAGGGTTAGGGTTATTGCGGTTAGGGTTAGGACTAGGGTTAAGGTTAGGGTTATTATGGTTAGGGTAGGGGTTAGGGCTAGGGTTATTGTGGTTAGGTTTAGAGTTGGGGCTAGGGTTATTGTGGGTACGGTTAGGGTTAGGGTTATGGCTAGTGTTAGGATTATTTTGGTTAGGGTTATTTCAGGAAATAATTTTTCCTCTCCCATGGCTTTCAAATTTAACATGCCGAAATAGAATTTGACTCTCAATTCGAATCTGCCCTCCGTTTTCCCATCCGATGCTTCGTTTTCGCTCTACAGCCGAAAACATCCAAATTTCGCCGTTAACTCTCTACGGTTAGGGTTAGGGTTAGTGGTAGGGTCATTGTGTTTAGGGTTAGGGCTACGGTTTGTGTCATTTTAGGAAAATATTTTTCCTCTCCCATGGCTTTGAAATTTGCCATGCCGACATAGAATTTGACTTCGAATCCGAATCTGCCCTCCGTTTTCCCATCGGATGCTTCGTTTTCGTTCTACAGCCCAAAACATCCCAAGTTAACCATTAAGTCTCTAGGGCTAGGGTTATTGTGGTTAGGGCTAGGGTTATTGTGGTCAGGGTTAGGGTTATTGTGGCTAAAGTTAGGGTTATTGTGGTTAGGGTTAGGGTCATTCTAGGAAAAACTTTTTCCTCTCCCATGGCTTTCCAATTTGCCATGCCGACATAGAATTTGACTCTGAATCCTAGTCTGCCCTCCGTTTTACCATCGGATGCTCAATTTTCGTTCTACAGCCCAAAACATCCCAGGTTCGTCGTTAACTCTCTAGAATTAGAGCTAGGGTTAGGGTTATTGCGGTTAGGGTTGGGGTTCGGGTTAAGGTTGTGGTTAGGGCTAGGATTATTGCGGTTAGGGTTAGGGTTGTGGTTATTGCTACGGTTAGGGTTGGGGTTAAGGTTTGTCTTATGGTGGCTAGGGTTAGGAATAGGGTTAATGTTAGGGTTGGGGTTATTGTGGTTAGGGTCATTGTGGTTAGGGTCATTGTGGTTAGGGTTACGGTTAGGGTTATTTTAGGAAAAAATTTTTCCTCTCCAATGGCATTGAAATTTACCATGCAGATATAGAATTTGACTCTGAATTCGAATCTGCCCTCCATTTTCCTACCGGATGCTTCGTTTTCGCTCTACAGCCCAAGACATCCCAAGTTTGGCTTTAACTCTCTAGGGTTGGGGTTGGGGTTAGGCCTATTGTGGATAGGGTTGGGGTTATTGTGGTTAGGGCTAGGGCTAGGGTTAGGGTTATTGTGGATAGGGTTGGGGTTATTGTGGTTAGGGCTAGGGCTAGGGCTAGGGTTAGGGTTATTGTGGGTAGGGTTAGGGTTAGGGTTGGGGTTAGAGCTAGAGTTAGGGTTATTGTGGTTAGGGTTAGGTTTAGGGTTGGGGTTATTGTGGTAAGGGTTAGGGTTGTGGCTAGGGTTATTGTGGTTTGGGTTAGGGCTAGGGTTAGGGTTATTTTAGGAAAAAATTTTTCCTCTCCCATGGCTTTCAAATTTGCCTTGCCGACGTAGAATTTCACTCTAAATCCGAATCTGCCCTCCATTTTCCCCTCGGATGCTTCGTTTTCGTTCTACAGCCAAAAACTTCCCAGGTTCGCCGTTAACTCTCCAGGGTTAGGGTTAGGGTTATTGTGGTCAGGGCTAGGGTTAGGGTTATTCTAGGAAAAAATTTTTCCTTTCCCATGGCTTTCAAATTTACCATGCCGATATAGAATGTGACTCTCAATCCGAATCTGCCCTCCGTTTTCCCATCGGATGCTTCGTTTTCGCTCTACAGCCCAAAACATCCCAAGTTCGCCGTTAACTCTCTACGGTTAGGGTTAGGGTTAGTGTTATTGTGGCTAGGGTTAGGGTTAGCGTTAGGGTGGGGGTTAGAGTTATTGTGTATAGTGCTTGGGTTAGGGTTATTGTGGTTAGGGATAGGGTTAGGGTTAGGATTATGGTTAGGGTTATTAAGGTTAGGGTTCGGGTTAGTGTTAGGGTTGCGGTGAGGGTTATTTTTGAAAAACTTTTTCCTCTCCCATGGTTTTTGAAATTTACCATGCCGATATAGAATTTGACTCCCAATCCGAATCTGCCCTCCGTTTTCCCAGCGGATGCTTCGTTTTCGCTCTACAGCCCAAAACATCCCAATTTCGCCGTTAACTCTCTAGGGTTTGGGTTATTGTGGTTAGGGTTAGATTTAGGGCTAGGCTTAGGGTTTTTGTGGTTAGGGTTACGGTTGGGGCTAGGGTTATTGTGGGTAGGCTTAGGGTTATTGTGGTTAGGGCTAGGGTTGTGGTTAGGGTTAGGGTTAGGGTTAGAGTTATTGTGGTTAGGGTTAGGGCTAGGGTTATTGTGGTTAGGGTTAGGGCTAGGGTTATTGTGGTTAGGGTTAGGGTTATTGTGGTCAGGGTTAGGGCTTTTTTAGGAAAAAATTTTTCTTCTCCCATGGCTTTCAAATTTACCATGCCGATATAGAATTTGACTCTCAATCCGAATCTGCCCTCCGTTTTCCCATCGGATGCTTCGTTTTCGCTCTACAGCCCAAAACATCCCAAGTTAACCATTAAGTCTCTAGGGCTAGGGTTAGGGCTACGGTTATTGTGGTTAGGGCTAGGGTTATTGTGGTCAGGGTTAGGGTTAGGGTTATTGTGGCTAGGGTTAGGGTTAGGGTTATTGTGGTTAGGATTAGGGTCATTCTAGGTAAAAAAATTTTTCTCTCCCATGGCTTTCCAATTTGCCATGCCGACATAGAATTTGACTCTGAATCCTAATCTGCCCTCCGTTTTCCCATCGGAGGCTCAATTTTCGTTCTACAGCCCAAAACATCCCAGGTTCGTCGTTAACTCTCTAGAATTAGAACTAGGGTTAGGGTTATTGCGGTTAGGGTTGGGGTTCGGGTTAAGGTTGTTGTGGTTAGGGCTAGGATTATTGCGGTTGGGGTTAGGGTTAGGGTTGGGGTTATTGTGGTTATTGCTATGGTTAGGGTTGGTCTTATGGTGGCTAGGGTTAGGGTTAGGGTTAATGTTAGGGTTGGGGTTTATGTTGTTAGGGTCATTGTGGTTAGGGTTAGGGTTACAGTTAGGGTTATTTTAGTAAAAATTTTTCCTCTCAAATGGCATTGAAATTTGACATGCAGATATAGAATTTGACTCTGAATTCGAATCTGCCCTCCATTTTCCTACCGGATGCTTCGTTTTCCCTCTACAGCCCAAGACATCCCAAGTTTGCCATTAACTCTCTAGGGTTGGGGTTGGGGTTATTGTGGTCAGGGCTAGGGTTAGGGTTTGGGTTAGAGAAAGGGTTAGGGTTAGGTTTAGGGTTGGGGTTATTGTGGTAAGGGTTAGGGTTGTGGCTAGGGTTATTGTGGTTAGGGCTAGGGTTAGGGTTATTCTAGGAAAAAATTCTTCCTTTCCCATGGCTTTCAAATTTACCATGCCGATATAGAATTTGACTCTGAATCCGAATCTGCCCTCCGTTTTCCCATCGGATGCTTCGTTTTCGGTCTACGGCCAAAAACTACCCAGGTGCGCCGTTAACTCTCCAGGGTTAGGGTTAGGGTTATTGTGGTCAGGGCTAGGGTTAGGGTTATTCTAGGAAAAAATTTTTCCTTTCCCATGGCTTTCAAATTTACCATGCCGATATAGAATTTGACTCTCAATCCGAATCTGCCCTCCGTTTTCCCATCGGATGCTTCATTTTCGCTCTACAGCCCAAAACATCCCAAGTTCGACGTTAACTCTCTACGGTTAGGGTTAGGGTTAGGGTTAGTGTTATTGTGGCTAGGGTTAGGGTTAGCGTTAGGGTGGGGGTTAGAGTTATTGTGTATAGTGCTTGGGTTAGGGTTATTGTGGTTAGGGATAGGGTTAGGATTATGGTTAGGGTTATTGTGGTTAGGGTTCGGGTTAGTGTTAGTGTTGTGGTGAGGGTTATTTTTGAAAAACTTTTTCCTCTCCCATGGTTTTTGAAATTTACCATGCCGATATAGAATTTGACTCCCAATCCGAATCTGCCCTCCGTTTTCCCAGCGGATGCTTCGTTTTCGCTCTACAGCCCAAAAGATCCCAATTTCGCCGTTAACTCTCTAGGGTTAGGGTTATTGTGGTTAGGGTTAGATTTAGGGCTAGGCTTAGGGTTTTTGTGATTAGGGTTAGGGTTATTCTGGTTAGGGTTGGGGATAGGGTTCGCGTTATTGTGGCTAGGGTTAGGGTTGGGGCTAGGGTTATTGTGGGTAGGCTTAGGGTTATTGTGGTTAGGGCTAGGGTTGTGGTTAGGGTTAGGGTTAGAGTTATTGTGGTTAGGGTTAGGGCTAGGGTTATTGTGGTTAGGGTTAGGGCTAGGGTTATTGTGGTTAGGGTTAGGGTTATTGCGGTCAGGGTTAGGGCTTTTTTAGGAAAAAAATTTTCTTCTCCCATGGCTTTCAAATTTACCATGCCGATATAGAATTTGACTCTCAATCCGAATCTGCCCTCCGTTTTCCCATCGGATGCTTCGTTTTCGCTCTACAGCCCAAAACATCCCAAGTTAACCATTAAGTCTCTAGGGCTAGGGTTAGGGCTACGGTTATTGTGGTTAGGGCTAGGGTTATTGTGGTCAGGGTTAGGGTTAGGGTTATTGTGGCTAGGGTTAGGGTTAGGGTTATTGTGGTTAGGGTTAGGGTCATTCTAGGTAAAAAAATTTTTCCTCTCCCATGGCTTTCCAATTTGCCATGCCGACATAGAATTTGACTCTGAATCCTAATCTGCCCTCCGTTTTCCCATCGGAGGCTCAATTTTCGTTCTACAGCCCAAAACATCCCAGGTTCGTCGTTAACTCTCTAGAATTAGAGCTAGGGTTAGGGTTATTGCGGTTAGGGTTGGGGTTCGGGTTAAGGTTGTTGTGGTTAGGGCTAGGATTACTGCGGTTAGGGTTAGAGTTAGGGTTATTGTGGCTAGGGTTAGGGTTAGGGTTATTGTGGTTAGGTTTAGGGTCATTCTAGGAAAAACTTTTTCCTCTCCCATGGCTTTCCAATTTGCCATGCCGACATAGAATTTGACTCTGAATCCTAATCTGCCCTCCGTTTTCCCATCGGATGCTCAATTTTCGTTCTACAGCCCAAAACATCCCAGGTTCGTCGTTAACACTCTAGTATTAGAGCTAGGGTTAGGGTTATTGCGGTTAGGGTTGGGGTTCGGGTTAAGGTTGTTGTGGTTAGGGCTAGGATTATTGCGGTTGTGGTTAGGGTTAGGGTTGGGGTTATTGTGGTTATTGCTATGGTTAGGGTTGATCTTATGGTGGCTAGGGTTAGGGTTAGGGTTAATGTTAGGGTTGGGGTTATTGTTGTTAGGGTCATTGTGGTTAGGGTTAGGGTTACAGTTAGGGTTATTTTAGTAAAAATTTTTCCTCTCCAATGGCATTGAAATTTACCATGCAGATATAGAATTTGACTCTGAATTCGAATCTGCCCTCCATTTTCCTACCGGATGCTTCGTTTTCCCTCTACAGCCCAAGACATCCCAAGTTTGCCATTAACTCTCTAGGGTTGGGGTTGGGGTTATTGTGGTCAGGGCTAGGGTTAGGGTTGGGGTTAGAGCTAGGGTTAGGGTTATTGCGGTTAGGGTTAGGTTTAGGGTTGGGGTTATTGTGGTAAGGGTTAGGGTTGTGGCTAGGGTTATTGTGGTTAGGGCTAGGGTTAGGGTTATTCTAGGAAAAAATTTTTCCTTTCCCATGGCTTTCAAATTTACCATGCCGATATAGAATTTGACTCTGAATCCGAATCTGCCCTCCGTTTTCCCATCGGATGCTTCGTTTTCGGTCTACGGCTAAAAACTTCCCTGATTCGCCGTTAACTCTCCAGGTTTAGGGTTAAGGTTAGGGTTAGTGTTATTGTGGCTAGGGTTAGGGTTAGCGTTAGGGTGGGGGTTAGAGTTATTGTGTATAGTGCTGGGGTTAGGGTTATTGTGGTTAGGGATAGGGTTAGGGTTAGGATTATGGTTAGGGTTATTGTGGTTAATGGTCGGGTTAGTGTTAGGGTTGCGGTTAGGGTTATTTTTGAAAAACTTTTTCCTCTCCCATGGTTTTTGAAATTTACCATGCCGATATAGAAATTGACTCCCAATCCGAATCTGCCCTCCGTTTTCCCAGCGGATGCTTCGTTTTCGCTCTACAGCCCAAAAAATCCCAATTTCGCCGTTAACTCTCTAGGGTTAGAGTTATTGTGGTTAGGGTTAGATTTAAGGCTAGGGTTAGGGTTTTTGTGGTTAGGGTTAGGGTTATTCTGGTTAGGGTTGGGGATAGGGTTCGCGTTATTGTGGCTAGGGTTAGGGTTGGGGCTAGGGTTATTGTGGGTCGGCTTAGGGTTATTGTGGTTAGGGCTAGGGTTGTGGTTAGGGTTGGAGTTATTGCGGTGAGGGTGAGGGCTAGGGTTATTGTGGTTAGGGTTAGGGCTAGGGTTATTGTGGTTAGGGTTAGGGTTATTGTGGTCAGGGTTAGGGCTAGGGTTAGGGTTATTGTGGTTAGGGTTGGGGTTAGGGCTAGGGTTATTGTGGGTAGGGTTGGGGTTGGGTCTAGGGTCATTGTGGGTAGGGTTAGGGTTATTTTAGGATAAAATCTTCCTCTCCCATGGCTTTCAATTTTGCCATGCCGACATAGAATTTGACTGTGAATCCGAATCTGCCCTCCGTTTTCACATCCGATGCTTAGTTTTCGCTCTACAGGCCAAAACATCACAGGTTCGCCGTTAACTCTCTAGAATTAGGATTAGGTCTAGGGTTATTTTCGTTATGGTTGGGGTTAGGGCTATGAATAGGGTTATTGTGGTTGGGGTTAGGCCTAGGGTTAGGGTTATTTTAGGAAAAAATTTTTCCTCTCCAATGGCCATCAAATTTACCATGCCGATATAGAATTTGACTCTGAATCCGAATCATCCCTCCGTTTTCCCATCCGATGCTTCCTTTTTGCTCTACAGCCCAAAACATCCCAGGTTCGCCGTTAACACTCTAGGGTTAGCGTTAGGGTTAGGGTTATTGTGTATAGGGCTAGGATTATTGTGGTTAGGGCTAGGGTTATTGTGGTTGGGGATAGGGTTAGGGTTGGGGTTAGGGTTAGGGTTAGGGTTATGGTCAGGGTTATTGTGGTTAGGTTTGGGGTTAGGGTTACGGTTAGGGTTATTTTATGAAAAGAATTTTTCTCTCCCATGGCTTTCAAATTTACCATGGCCATATAGAATTTGACTGTCAATCCGAATCTGCCCTTCGTTTTCCCATCCGATGCTTTGTTTTCACTCTACAGCCCAAAACATCCGAAGTTCGCCGTTAACTCTCTAGGGTTAGGGTTAGGGTTAGGGTCCTTGTGGTTAGCGTTACAGTTAGGGTTACGGTTAGGGCTATTTTATGAAAAGAATTTTTCTCTCCCATGGCTTTCAAATTTACCATGGCCATATAGAATTTGACTGTCAATCCGAATCTGCCCCCCGTTTTCCCATCGGATGCTTCGTTTTCGCTCTACAGCCCAAAACATCCCAAGTTCGCCATTAACTCTCCAGGGTTAGGGTTATTGTGGTTAGGGTTATTATGGTTAGGGCTAGGGTAAGGGTTATTGTGGTTAGGTTTGGGGCTAGGGCTAGGGTTATTGTGGTTAGGGTTATTGTGGCTAGGGTTAGGGTTGGGGCTAGAGTTATTGTGGGTAGGGTCAGGGTTATTCTAGGAAAAAAATTTTCCTCTCCCATGGCTTTCTAATTTGCCGTGCCGACATAGAATTTGACTCCGAATCCTAATCTGCCCTCCGTTTTCCCATCGGATGCTTCGTTTTCGGTCTACGGCTAAAAACTTCCCTGATTCGCCGTTAACTCTCCAGGTTTAGGGTTAAGGTTAGGGTTAGTGTTATTGTGGCTAGGGTTAGGGTTAGCGTTAGGGTGGGGGTTAGAGTTATTGTGTATAGTGCTGGGGTTAGGGTTATTGTGGTTAGGGATAGGGTTAGGGTTAGGATTATGGTTAGGGTTATTGTGGTTAATGGTCGGGTTAGTGTTAGGGTTGCGGTTAGGGTTATTTTTGAAAAACTTTTTCCTCTCCCATGGTTTTTGAAATTTACCATGCCGATATAGAATTTGACTCCCAATCCGAATCTGCCCTCCGTTTTCCCAGCGGATGCTTCGTTTTCGCTCTACAGCCCAAAACATCCCAATTTCGCCGTTAACTCTCTAGGGTTAGAGTTATTGTGGTTAGGGTTAGATTTAAGGCTAGGGTTAGGGTTTTTGTGGTTAGGGTTAGGGTTATTCTGGTTAGGGTTGGGGATAGGGTTCGCGTTATTGTGGCTAGGGTTAGGGTTGGGGCTAGGGTTATTGTGGGTCGGCTTAGGGTTATTGTGGTTAGGGCTAGGGTTGTGGTTAGGGTTGGAGTTATTGCGGTGAGGGTGAGGGCTAAGGTTATTGTGGTTAGGGTTAGGGCTAGGGTTATTGTGGTTAGGGTTAGGGTTATTGTGGTTAGGGTTAGGGTTATTGTGGTCAGGGTTAGGGCTAGGGTTAGGGTTATTGTGGTTAGGGTTGGGGTTAGGGCTAGGGTTATTGTGGGTAGGGTTGGGGTTGGGTCTAGGGTCATTGTGGGTAGGGTTAGGGTTATTTTAGGATAAAATCTTCCTCTCCCATGGCTTTCAATTTTGCCATGCCGACATAGAATTTGACTGTGAATCCGAATCTGCCCTCCGTTTTCACATCCGATGCTTCGTTTTCGCTCTACAGGCCAAAACATCACAGGTTCGCCGTTAACTCTCTAGAATTAGGATTAGGTCTAGGGTTATTTTCGTTATGGTTGGGGTTAGGGCTATGAATAGGGTTATTGTGGTTGGGGTTAGGCCTAGGGTTAGGGTTATTTTAGGAAAAAATTTTTCCTCTCCAATGGCCATCAAATTTACCATGCCGATATAGAATTTGACTCTGAATCCGAATCATCCCTCCGTTTTCCCATCCGATGCTTCCTCTTTACTCTACAGCCCAAAACATCCCAGGTTCGCCGTTAACACTCTAGGGTTAGCGTTAGGGTTAGGGTTATTGTGTATAGGGCTAGGATTATTGTGGTTAGGGCTAGGGTTATTGTGGTTGGGGATAGGGTTAGGGTTGGGGTTAGGGTTAGGGTTAGGGTTATGGTCAGGGTTATTGTGGTTAGGTTTGGGGTTAGGGTTACGGTTAGGGTTATTTTATGAAAAGAATTTTTCTCTCCCATGGCTTTCAAATTTACCATGGCCATATAGAATTTGACTGTCAATCCGAATCTGCCCTTCGTTTTCCCATCCGATGCTTTGTTTTCACTCTACAGCCCAAAACATCCGAAGTTCGCCGTTAACTCTCTAGGGTTAGGGTTAGGGTTAGGGTCCTTGTGGTTAGCGTTACAGTTAGGGTTACGGTTAGGGCTATTTTATGAAAAGAATTTTTCTCTCCCATGGCTTTCAAATTTACCATGGCCATATAGAATTTGACTGTCAATCCGAATCTGCCCTCCGTTTTCCCATCGAATGCTTCGTTTTCGCTCTACAGCCCAAAACATCCCAAGTTCGCCATTAACTCTCCAGGGTTAGGGTTATTGTGGTTAGGGTTATTATGGTTAGGGCTAGGGTAAGGGTTATTGTGGTTAGGTTTGGGGCTAGGGCTAGGGTTATTGTGGTTAGGGTTATTGTGGCTAGGGTTAGGGTTGGGGCTAGAGTTATTGTGGGTAGGGTCAGGGTTATTCTAGGAAAAAAATTTTCCTCTCCCATGGCTTTCTAATTTGCCGTGCCGACATAGAATTTGACTCCGAATCCTAATCTGCCCTCCGTTTTTCTATCGGATGCTTCGTTCTCGTTCTACAGCCAAAAACATCCCAGGTTCTCCGTTAACTCTCTACGGTTAGGGTTAGGGTTAGCGTTATTGCAGTTAGGGTTGGGGTTAGGGTTAAGGTTGTTGTGGTTAGGGCTAGGGTTATTGCGGTGGGGGTTAGGGATACGGTTACTTTGGGAAAAAATTTTTCCTCTCCCATGGTTTTCAAATTTACCATGCCGATGTAGAATTTGACTGTCAATCCGAATCTGCCCTCCGTTTTCCCATCCGATGCTTCGTTTTCGCTCTACAGCCCAAAACATCCCAAGTTTGCCATTAGATCTCTAGGGTTAGGGTTATTGTGGTTAGGGTTAGGACTAGGGTTAGGGTTATTGTGGTTAGGGTAGGGGCTAGGGTTAGGGTTATTGTGGTTAGGGTTAAGGTTCGGGTTAGGGTTATTGTGGTAAGGGATATTGTGGTTAGGGTTGGGGTTAGGGCTAGGGTAAGGGTTATTGTGGTTAGGGTTATTTTAGGAAAAAATTTTTCCTCTCCCATGGTTTTCAAATTTGTCATGCCGACATAGAATTTGACTCTGAATCCGAATCTGCTCTCCGTTTTCCCATCGCATGCTTCGTTTTCGCGCTACAGCCCAAAATATCCCAGGTTTGCCGTTAACTCTATAGGGTTAGGGCTAGGGTTAGGGTTATTGTGGATAGGGTTACGGTTAAGGTTGTTGTGGTTAGGGTTAGGGTTGTGGTTAGGGTCATTGTGGTTAGGGTTAGGGTTACGGTTAGGGTTACGGTTAGGATTTATTTTAGGAAAAAATTTTTCCTCTCCCATGGCTTTCAAATTTACCATGCCGATATAGAATTTGACTCTGAATCCGAATCTGCCCCCCGTTTTCCCATCGGTAGCTTCGTTTTCGCTCTACAGCCCAAGACATCCCAAG
Organism: Prostheceraeus crozeri; assembly: GCA_907163375.1. Classification (NCBI taxonomy): domain Eukaryota; kingdom Metazoa; phylum Platyhelminthes; order Polycladida; family Euryleptidae; genus Prostheceraeus; species Prostheceraeus crozeri. The sequence continues at coordinate 109,156 of CAJQUW010003881.1, forward strand.
TTTCCCATTAACTCTCTAGGGTTAAGGTTAGGGTTAGGGTTATTGTGGTTAGGCTTAGGGTTATTGTAAATAGGGTTAGGGCTAGGGTTAGGGTTATTTTGGTTAGGGTTGGGGTTGGGGCTAGGGTTATTGTGGATAGGGTTAGGGTTTTGGTTGGGGCTGGAGTTAGGGTTATTGTGGTTAGGGTTGGGGTTAGGGCTATGGATATTGTGGATGGGCTTGGGGTTGGGGTTGGGGCTAGGGTCATTGTGGGTAGGGTTAGGGTTAGGGTTGGGGTTAGGGCTAGGGCTAGGGTTATTGTGATTAGGGTCAGGGTTATTTTAGGAAAAAAATTTTCTTCACCCATGGCTTTTAAATTTGCCATCCCGACATAGAATTTCACTCTGAGTCCGAATCTGCCCTCCGTTTTCCCATCGGATGCTTCGTTTTCGCTCTACAGCCCAAAACATCCCAGGTTCGCCGTTAACTCTCTAGGGTTAGGGTTATTGTGGATAGGGTTAGGGTTATTGTGGATAGGGTTAGGGTTAAGGTTGTTGTGGTTAGAATTAGGGTTAGGGTTATTGTAGTTAGGGTTAGGGTTGGGGTTAGGGCTAGGGTTATGGTTAGGGCTAGGGTTAGGGTTAGGGTGGGGTTATTCTAGGGAAAAAATTTTCCTCTCCCATGGCTTTCAAATTTACCATGCCGATATAGAAATTTACTCTAAATCCGAATCTGCCCTCCGTTTTCCCACAGGATGTTTCGTTTTCGCTCTACAGCCGAAAACATCCAAGTTTGCCATTATCTCTCTAGGGTTAGGGTTAGGGTTATTGCGGTTAGGGTTAGGACTAGGGTTAGGGTTATTATGGTTAGGGTAGGGGTTAGGGCTAGGGTTATTGTGGTTACGTTTAGAGTTGGGGCTAGGGTTATTGTGGGTAGGGTTAGGGTTAGGGTTAGGGCTAGGGTTAGGATTATTTTGGTTAGGGTTATTTCAGGAAAAAATTTTTCTCTCCCAGGGCTTTCAAATGTGCCATGCCGACATAGAATTTGACTCTCAATTCGAATCTGCCCTCCGTTTTCCCATCGGATGCTTCGTTTTCGCTCTACAGCCCAAAACATCCAAAGTTCGCCGTTAACTCTCTACGGTTAGGGTTAGGGTTAGTGTTAGGTTTGGGGTTATTGTGGTTGGGGTCAGGGTTGTGGTTAGGGTCATAGTGTTTAGGGTTAGGGTTACGGTTTGTGTCATTTTAGGAAAATATTTTTCCTCTCCCATGGCTTTCAAATTTGCCATGCCGACATAGAATTTGACTTTGAATCCGAATCTGCCCTCCGTTTTCCCATCGGATGCTTCGTTTTCGTTCTACAGCCCAAAACATCCCAAGTTAACCATTAAGTCTCTAGGGCTAGGGTTAGGGCTAGGGTTATTGTGGTTAGGGCTAGGGTTATTGCGGTCAGGGTTAGGGTTATTGTGGCTAAAGTTAGGGTTATTGTGGTTAGGTGTAGAGTTGGGGCTAGGGTTATTGTGGGTAGGGTTAGGGTTAGGGCTAGGGTTAGGATTATTTTGGTTAGGGTTATTTCAGGAAAAAATTTTTCCTCTCCCATGGTTTTTGAAATTTACCATGCCGATATAGAATTTGACTCCCAATCCGAATCTGCCCTCCGTTTTCCCAGCGGATGCTTCGTTTTCGCTCTACAGCCCAAAACATCCCAATTTCGCAGTTAACTCTCTAGGGTTAGGGTTATTGTGGTTAGGGTTAGATTTAGGGCTAGGCTTAGGGTTTTTGTGGTTAGGGTTAGGGTTATTCTGGTTAGGGTTGGGGATAGGGTTCGCGTTATTGTGGCTAGGGTTAGGGTTGGGGCTAGGGTTATTGTGGGTAGCCTTAGGGTTATTGTGGTTAGGGCTAGGGTTGTGGTTAGGGTTGGGGTTAGAGTTATTGTGGTTAGGGTTAGGGCTAGGGTTATTGTGGTTAGCGTTAGGGCTAGGGTTATTGTGGTTAGGGTTAGGGTTATTGTGGTCAGGGTTAGGGCTAGGGTTAGGGTTATTGTGGTTAGGGTTGGGGTTAGGGCTAGGGTTATAGTGGGTAGGGTTGGGGTTGGGTCTAGGGTCATTGTGGGTGGGGTTTTAGGGTTAGGGTTTGGGTTAGGGCTAGGGTTATTGTGGTTAGGGTCAGGGTTATTTTAGGATAAAATCTTCCTCTCCCATGGCTTTCAAATTTGCCATGCCGACATAGAATTTGACTGTGAATCCGAATCTGCCCTCCGTTTTCACATCCGATGCTTCGTTTTCGCTGTACAGCCCAAAACATCCCAGGTTCGCCGTTAACTCTCTAGAATTAGGATTAGGGCTAGGGTTATTTTCGTTATGGTTTGGTTTAGGGCTAGGGTTAGGGTTATTGTGGTTGGGGTTAGGGTTATTTTAGGAAAAAAATTTTCCTCTCCAATGGCCTTCAAATTTACCATGGCGATATAGAATTTGACTCTGAATCCGAATCATCCCTCCGTTTTCCCATCCGATGCTTCCTTTTTGCTCTACAGCCCAAAACATCCCATGTTCGCCGTTAACTCTCTAGGGTTAGCGTTAGGGTTAGGGTTATTGCGTACAGGGCTAGGGTTATTGTGGTTAGGGCTAGGGTTATTGTGGTTAGGGCTAGCGTCATTGTGGTTAGGGATAGGGTTAGGGTTAGGGTTATGGTTAGGGTTATGGTCAGGGTTATTGTGGTTAGGGTTGGGGTTATTTTATGAAAAGAATTTTTCTCTCCCATGGCGCTCAAATTTACCATGGCGATATAGAATTTGACTGTCAATCCGAATCTGCCCTTCGTTTTCCCATCAAATGCCTTGTTTTCACTCTATAGCCCAAAACATCCGAAGTTCTCCGTTAACTCTCTAGGGTTAGGGTTAGGGTCCTTGTGGTTAGCGTTACAGTTAGGGTTACGGTTAGGGCTATTTTAGGAAAAAAATTTTCCTCTCCCATGGCTTTCAAATTTACCATGCCAATATAGAATTTGACTCTGAATCCGAATCTGCCCTCCGTTTTCCCATCGGATGCTTCGTTTTTGCTCTACAGCCCAAAACATCCCAAGTTCGCCATTAACTCTCCAGGGTTAGGGTTATTGTGGTTAGGGTTATTATGGTTAGGGCTAGGGTAAGGGTTATTGTCGTTAGGTTTGGTGCTAGGGCTAGGGTTATTGTGGTTAGGGTTATTGTGGCTAGGGTTAGGGTTGGGGCTAGAGTTATTGTGGGTAGGGTGAGGGTTATTCTAGGAAAAAAATTTTCCTCTCCCATGGCTTTCTAATTTGCCGTGCCAACATAGAATTTGACTCCGAATCCTAATCTGCCCTCCGTTTTTCCATCGGATGCTTCGTTTTCGTTCTACAGCCAAAAACATCCCAGGTTCTCCGTTAACTCTCTAGAACTAGGGTTAGGGTTAGGGTTAGCGCTATTGCGGTTAGGGTTGGGGTTAGGGTTAAGGTTGTTGTGGTTAGGGCTAGGGTTATTGCGATGAGGGTTAGGGATACGGTTATTTTGGGAAAAAATTTTTCCTCTCCCATGGTTTTCAAATTTACCATGCCGATGTAGAATTTGACTCTCAATCCGAATCTGCCCTCCGTTTTCCCTTCTGATGCTTCGTTTTCGCTCTACAGCCCAAAACATCCCAAGTTTGCCATTAACTCTCTAGGGTAAGGGTTATTGTGTTTAGGGTTAGGGTTACGGTTTGTGTCATTTTAGGAAAATATTTTTCCTCTCCCATGGCTTTCAAATTTGCCATGCCGACATAGAATTTGACTTTGAATCCGAATCTGCCCTCCGTTTTCCCATCGGATGCTTCGTTTTCGCTCTACAGCCCAAAACATCCCAAGTTACACCATTAAGTCTCTAGGGCTAGGGTTAGGGCTAGGGTTATTGTGGTCAGGGTTAGGGTTAGGGTTATTGTGACTAGGGTTAGGGTTAGGGTTATTGTGGCTAGGGTTAGGGTCATTCTAGGAAAAAATTTTTCCTCTCCCATGGCTTTCAAATTTGCCTTGCCGACATAGAATTTGACTCTGAATCCGAATCTGCCCTCCATTTTCCCCTCGGATGCTTCGTTTCGTTCTACAGCCAAAAACTTCCCAGGTTCGCCGTTAACTCTCCAGGGTTAGGGTTAGGGTTATTGTGGTCAGGGCTAGGGTTAGGGTTATTCTAGGAAAAAATTTTTTCTTTCCCATGGCTTTCAAATTTACCATGCCGATATAGAATTTGACTCTGAATCCGAATCTGCTCTCCGTTTTCCCATCGGATGCTTCGTTTTCGCTCTACGGCCAAAAACTTCCCAGGTGCGCCGTTAACTCTCCAGGGTTAGGGTTAGGGTTATTGTGGTCAGGGCTAGGTTAGGGTTATTCTAGGAAAAAATTTTTCCTTTCCCATGGCTTTCAAATTTACCATGCCCCGATATAGAATTTGACTCTCAATCCGAATCTTCCCTCCGTTTTCCGATCGGATGCTTCGTTTTCGCTCTACAGCCCAAAACATCCCAAGTTCGCCGTTAACTCTCTACGGTTAGGGTGAGGGTTAGGGTTAGTGTTATTGTGGCTAGGGTTAGGGCTAGCGTTAGGGTGGGGGTTAGGGTTATTGTGTATAGTGCTGGGGTTAGGGTTGTTGTGGTTAGGGATAGGGTTAGGGTTAGGATTATGGTTAGGGTTATTTTGTTTAGGGTTCGGGTTAGTGTTAGGGTTGCGGTTAGGGTTATTTTGAAAAACTTTTTCCTCTCCCATGGTTTTTGAAATTTACCATGCCGATATAGAATTTGACTCTGAATCCGAATCTGCCCTCCGTTTTCCCATCGGATGCTTCGTTTTCGCTCTACAGCCCAAAACATTCCAAGTTCGCCATTAACTCTCCAGGGTTAGGGTTATTGTGGTTAGGGTTATTATGGTTAGGGCTAGGGTAAGGGTTATTGTCGTTAGGTTTGGGGCTAGGGCTAGGGTTATTGTGGTTAGGGTTATTGTGGCTAGGGTTAGGGTTGGGGCTAGAGTTATTGTGGGTAGGGTGAGGGTTATTCTAGGAAAAAAATTTTCCTCTCCCATGGCTTTCTAATTTGCCGCGCCGACATAGAATTTGACTCCGAATCCTAATCTGCCCTCCGTTTTTCCATCGGATGCTTCGTTTTCGTTCTACAGCCAAAAACATCCCAGGTTCTCCGTTAACTCTCTAGAACTAGGGTTAGGGTTAGGGTTAGCGTTATTGCGGTTAGGGTTGGTGTTAGGGTTAAGGTTGTTGTGGTTTGGGCTAGGGTTATTGCGATGAGGGTTAGGGATACGGTTATTTTGGGAAAAAATTTTTCCTCTCCCATGGTTTTCAAATTTACCATGCCGATGTAGAATTTGACTCTCAATCCGAATCTGCCCTCCGTTTTCCCTTCTGATGCTTCGTTTTCGCTCTACAGCCCAAAACATCCCAAGTTTGCCATTAACTCTCTAGGGTAAGGGTTATTGTGTTTAGGGTTAGGGTTACGGTTTGTGTCATTTTAGGAAAATATTTTTCCTCTCCCATGGCTTTCAAATTTGCCATGCCGACATAGAATTTGACTTTGAATCCGAATCTGCCCTCCGTTTTCCCATCAGATGCTTCGTTTTCGCTCTACAGCCCAAAACATCCCAAGTTAACCATTAAGTCTCTAGGGCTAGGGTTAGGGCTAGGGTTATTGTGGTCAGGGTTAGGGTTAGGGTTATTGTGACTAGGGTTAGGGTTATTGTGGCTAGGGTAACGGTCATTCTAGGAAAAAATTTTTCCTCTCCCATGGCTTTCAAATTTGCCTTGCCGACATAGAATTTGACTCTGAATCCGAATCTGCCCTCCATTTTCTCCTCGGATGCTTCGTTTTCGCTCTACAGCCCAAAACATTCCAAGTTCGCCATTAACTCTCCAGGGTTAGGGTTATTGTGGTTAGGGTTATTATGGTTAGGGCTAGGGTAAGGGTTATTGTCGTTAGGTTTGGGGCTAGGGCTAGGGTTATTGTGGTTAGGGTTATTGTGGCTAGGGTTAGGGTTGGGGCTAGAGTTATTGTGGGTAGAGTGAGGGTTATTCTAGGAAAAAAATTTTCCTCTCCCATGGCTTTCTAATTTGCCGCGCCGACATAGAATTTGACTCCGAATCCTAATCTGCCCTCCGTTTTTCCATCGGATGCTTCGTTTTCGTTCTACAGCCAAAAACATCCCAGGTTCTCCGTTAACTCTCTAGAACTAGGGTTAGGGTTAGGGTTAGCGTTATTGCGGTTAGGGTTGGGGTTAGGGTTAAGGTTGTTGTGGTTAGGGCTAGGGTTATTGCGATGAGGGTTAGGGATACGGTTATTTTGGGAAAAAAGTTTTCCTCTCCCATGGTTTTCAAATTTACCATGCCGATGTAGAATTTGACTCTCAATCCGAATCTGCCCTCCGTTTTCCCTTCTGATGCTTCGTTTTCGCTCTACAGCCCAAAACATCCCAAGTTTGCCATTAACTCTCTAGGGTAAGGGTTATTGTGTTTAGGGTTAGGGTTACGGTTTGTGTCATTTTAGGAAAATATTTTTCCTCTCCCATGGCTTTCAAATTTGCCATGCCGACATAGAATTTGACTTTGAATCCGAATCTGCCCTCCGTTTTCCCATCAGATGCTTCGTTTTCGCTCTACAGCCAAAAACTTCCCAGGTTCGCCGTTAACTCTCCAGGGTTAGGGTTAGGGTTATTGTGGTCAGGGCTAGGGTTAGGGTTATTCTAGGAAAAAATTTTTTCTTTCCTATGGCTTTCAAATTTACCATGCCGATATAGAATTTGACTCTGAATCCGAATCTGCCCTCCGTTTTCCCATCGGATGCTTCGTTTTCGCTCTACGGCCAAAAACTTCCCAGGTGCGCCGTTAACTCTCCAGGGTTAGGGTTAGGGTTATTGTGGTCAGGGCTAGGGTTAGGGTTATTCTAGGAAAAAAATTTTCCTTTCCCATGGCTTTCAAATTTACCATGCCGATATAGAATTTGACTCTCAATCCGAATCTGCCCTCCGTTTTCCCATCGGATGCTTCGTTTTCGCTCTACAGCCCAAAACATCCCAAGTTCGCCGTTAACTCTCTACGGTTAGGGTGAGGGTTAGGGTTAGTGTTATTGTGGCTAGGGTTAGGGTTAGCGTTAGGGTGGGGGTTAGAGTTTATGTGTATAGTGCTGGGGTTAGGGTTGTTGTGGTTAGGGATAGGGTTAGGGTTAGGATTATGGTTAGGGTTATTGTGGTTAGGGTTCGGGTTAGTGTTAGGGTTGCGGTTAGGGTTATTTTTGAAAAACTTTTTCCTCTCCCATGGTTTTTGAAATTTACCATGCCGATATAGAATTTGACTCTGAATCCGAATCTGCCCCCCGTTTTCCCATCGGATGCTTCGTTTTCGCTCTACAGCCCAAAACATCCCAATTTTGCCGTTAACTCTCTAGGGTTAGGGTTATTGTGGTTAGGGTTAGATTTAGGGCTAGGCTTAGGGTTTTTGTGGTTAGGGTTAGGGTTATTCTGGTTAGGGTTGGGGATAGAGTTCGCGTTATTGTGGCTAGGGTTAGGGTTGGGGCTAGGGTTATTGTGGGTAGGCTTAGGGTTATTGTGGTAAGGGCTAGGGTTGTGGTTAGGGTTAGGGTTAGAGTTATTGTGGTTAGGGTTAGGGCTAGGATTATTGTGGTTAGGGTTAGGGCTAGGGTTATTGCGGTTAGGGTTATTGTGGTCAGGGTTAGGGCTAGGGTTAGGGTTATTGTGGTTAGGGTTGGGGTTAGGGCTAGGGTTATTGTGGGTAGGGTTGGGGTTGGGTCTAGGGTCATTGTGGGTAGGGTTAGGGTTAGGGTTTGAGTTAGGGGCTAGGGCTAGGGTTATTGTGGTTAGGGTTAGGGTTATTTTAGGATAAAATCTTCCTCTCCCATGGCTTTCAAATTTGCCATGCCGACATAGAATTTGACTGTGAATCCGAATCTGCCCTCCGTTTTCACATCCGATGCTTCGTTTTCGCTCTACAGCCCGAAACATCCCAGGTTCGCCGTTAACTCTCTAGAATTAGGATTAGGGCTAGGGTTATTTTCGTTATGGTTGGGGTTAGGGCTAGGGTTATTGTGGTTGGGGTTAGGGTTATTTTAGGAAAAAATTTTTCCTCTCCAATGGCCTTCAAATTTGCCATGCCGATAAAGAATTTGACTCTGAATCCGAATCATCCCTCCGTTTTCCCATCGGATGCTTCGTTTTCGCTCTACAGCCCAAAACATCCCAAGTTAACCATTAAGTCTCTAGGGCTAGGGTTAGGGCTAGGGTTATTGTGGTCAGGGTTAGGGTTAGGGTTATTGTGACTAGGGTTAGGGTTAGGGTTATTGTGGCTAGGGTTAGGGTCATTCTAGGAAAAAATTTTTCCTCTCCCATGGCTTTCAAATTTGCCTTGCCGACATAGAATTTGACTCTGAATCCGAATCTGCCCTCCATTTTCCCCTCGGATGCTTCGTTTTCGTTCTACAGCCAAAAACTTCCCAGGTTCGCCGTTAACTCTCCAGTGTTAGGGTTACGGTTATTGTGGTCAGGGCTAGGGTTAGGGTTATTCTAGGAAAAAAATTTTTCTTTCCCATGGCTTTCAAATTTACCATGCCGATATAGAATTTGACTCTCAATCCGAATCTGCTCTCCGTTTTCCCATCGGATGCTTCGTTTTCGCTCTACGGCCAAAAACTTCCCAGGTGCGCCGTTAACTCTCCAGGGTTAGGGTTAGGGTTATTGTGGTCAGGGCTAGGGTTAGGGTTATTCTAGGAAAAAATTTTTCCTTTCCCATGGCTTTCAAATTTACCATGCCGATATAGAATTTGACTCTCAATCCGAATCTGCCCTCCGTTTTCCGATCGGATGCTTCGTTTTCGCTCTACAGCCCAAAACATCCCAAGTTCGCCGTTAACTCTCTACGGTTAGGGTGAGGGTTAGGGTTAGTGTTATTGTGGCTAGGGTTAGGGCTAGCGTTAGGGTGGGGGTTAGGGTTATTGTGTATAGTGCTGGGGTTAGGGTTGTTGTGGTTAGGGATAGGGTTAGGGTTAGGATTATGGTTAGGGTTATTTTGTTTAGGGTTCGGGTTAGTGTTAGGGTTGCGGTTAGGGTTATTTTTGAAAAACTTTTTCCTCTCCCATGGTTTTTTGAAATTTACCATGCCGATATAGAATTTGACTCTGAATCCGAATCTGCCCTCCGTTTTCCCATCGGATGCTTCGTTTTCGCTCTACAGCCCAAAACATTCCAAGTTCGCCATTAACTCTCCAGGGTTAGGGTTATTGTGGTTAGGGTTATTATGGTTAGGGCTAGGGTAAGGGTTATTGTCGTTAGGTTTGGGGCTAGGGCTAGGGTTATTGTGGTTAGGGTTATTGTGGCTAGGGTTAGGGTTGGGGCTAGAGTTATTGTGGGTAGAGTGAGGGTTATTCTAGGAAAAAAATTTTCCTCTCCCATGGCTTTCTAATTTGCCGCGCCGACATAGAATTTGACTCCGAATCCTAATCTGCCCTCCGTTTTTCCATCGGATGCTTCGTTTTCGTTCTACAGCCAAAAACATCCCAGGTTCTCCGTTAACTCTCTAGAACTAGGGTTAGGGTTAGGGTTAGCGTTATTGCGGTTAGGGTTGGGGTTAGGGTTAAGGTTGTTGTGGTTAGGGCTAGGGTTATTGCGATGAGGGTTAGGGATACGGTTATTTTGGGAAAAAATTTTTCCTCTCCCATGGTTTTCAAATTTACCATGCCGATGTAGAATTTGACTCTCAATCCGAATCTGCCCTCCGTTTTCCCTTCTGATGCTTCGTTTTCGCTCTACAGCCCAAAACATCCCAAGTTTGCCATTAACTCTCTAGGGTAAGGGTTATTGTGTTTAGGGTTAGGGTTACGGTTTGTGTCATTTTAGGAAAATATTTTTCCTCTCCCATGGCTTTCAAATTTGCCATGCCGACATAGAATTTGACTTTGAATCCGAATCTGCCCTCCGTTTTCCCATCAGATGCTTCGTTTTCGCTCTACAGCCCAAAACATCCCAAGTTAACCATTAAGTCTCTAGGGCTAGGGTTAGGGCTAGGGTTATTGTGGTCAGGGTTAGGGTTAGGGTTATTGTGACTAGGGTTAGGGTTATTGTGGCTAGGGTTTACGGTCATTCTAGGAAAAAATTTTTCCTCTCCCATGGCTTTCAAATTTGCCTTGCCGACATAGAATTTGACTCTGAATCCGAATCTGCCCTCCATTTTCCCCTCGGATGCTTCGTTTTCGTTCTACAGCCAAAAACTTCCCAGGTTCGCCGTTAACTCTCCAGGGTTAGGGTTAGGGTTATTGTGGTCAGGGCTAGGGTTAGGGTTATTCTAGGAAAAAATTTTTTCTTTCCTATGGCTTTCAAATTTACCATGCCGATATAGAATTTGACTCTGAATCCGAATCTGCCCTCCGTTTTCCCATCGGATGCTTCGTTTTCGCTCTACGGCCAAAAACTTCCCAGGTGCGCCGTTAACTCTCCAGGGTTAGGGTTAGGGTTATTGTGGTCAGGGCTAGGGTTAGGGTTATTCTAGGAAAAAATTTTTCCTTTCCCATGGCTTTCAAATTTACCATGCCGATATAGAATTTGACTCTCAATCCGAATCTGCCCTCCGTTTTCCCATCGGATGCTTCGTTTTCGCTCTACAGCCCAAAACATCCCAAGTTCGCCGTTAACTCTCTACGGTTAGGGTGAGGGTTAGGGTTAGTGTTATTGTGGCTAGGGTTAGGGTTAGCGTTAGGTGGGGGTTAGAGTTTATGTGTATAGTGCTGGGGTTAGGGTTGTTGTGGTTAGGGATAGGGTTAGGGTTAGGATTATGGTTAGGGTTATTGTGGTTAGGGTTCGGGTTAGTGTTAGGGTTGCGGTTAGGGTTATTTTTGAAAAACTTTTTCCTCTCCCATGGTTTTTGAAATTTACCATGCCGATATAGAATTTGACTCTGAATCCGAATCTGCCCCCCGTTTTCCCATCGGATGCTTCGTTTTCGCTCTACAGCCCAAAACATCCCAATTTTGCCGTTAACTCTCTAGGGTTAGGGTTATTGTGGTTAGGGTTAGATTTAGGGCTAGGCTTAGGGTTTTTGTGGTTAGGGTTAGGGTTATTCTGGTTAGGGTTGGGGATAGAGTTCGCGTTATTGTGGCTAGGGTTAGGGTTGGGGCTAGGGTTATTGTGGGTAGGCTTAGGGTTATTGTGGTAAGGGCTAGGGTTGTGGTTAGGGTTAGGGTTAGAGTTATTGTGGTTAGGGTTAGGGCTAGGATTATTGTGGTTAGGGTTAGGGCTAGGGTTATTGCGGTTAGGGTTATTGTGGTCAGGGTTAGGGCTAGGGTTAGGGTTATTGTGGTTAGGGTTGGGGTTAGGGCTAGGGTTATTGTGGGTAGGGTTGGGGTTGGGTCTAGGGTCATTGTGGGTAGGGTTAGGGTTAGGGTTTGAGTTAGGGGCTAGGGCTAGGGTTATTGTGGTTAGGGTTAGGGTTATTTTAGGATAAAATCTTCCTCTCCCATGGCTTTCAAATTTGCCATGCCGACATAGAATTTGACTGTGAATCCGAATCTGCCCTCCGTTTTCACATCCGATGCTTCGTTTTCGCTCTACAGCCCGAAACATCCCAGGTTCGCCGTTAACTCTCTAGAATTAGGATTAGGGCTAGGGTTATTTTCGTTATGGTTGGGGTTAGGGCTAGGGTTATTGTGGTTGGGGTTAGGGTTATTTTAGGAAAAAATTTTTCCTCTCCAATGGCCTTCAAATTTGCCATGCCGATAAAGAATTTGACTCTGAATCCGAATCATCCCTCCGTTTTCCCATCGGATGCTTCGTTTTCGCTCTACAGCCCAAAACATCCCAAGTTAACCATTAAGTCTCTAGGGCTAGGGTTAGGGCTAGGGTTATTGTGGTCAGGGTTAGGGTTAGGGTTATTGTGACTAGGGTTAGGGTTAGGGTTATTGTGGCTAGGGTTAGGGTCATTCTAGGAAAAAATTTTTCCTCTCCCATGGCTTTCAAATTTGCCTTGCCGACATAGAATTTGACTCTGAATCCGAATCTGCCCTCCATATTCCGATCGGATGCTTCGTTTTCGTTCTACAGCCAAAAACTTCCCAGGTTCGCCGTTAACTCTCCAGTGTTAGGGTTACGGTTATTGTGGTCAGGGCTAGGGTTAGGGTTATTCTAGGAAAAAAATTTTTCTTTCCCATGGCTTTCAAATTTACCATGCCGATATAGAATTTGACTCTCAATCCGAATCTGCTCTCCGTTTTCACATCGGATGCTTCGTTTTCGCTCTACGGCCAAAAACTTCCAGGTGCGCCGTTAACTCTCCAGGGTTAGGGTTAGGGTTATTGTGGTCAGGGCTAGGGTTAGGGTTATTCTAGGAAAAAATTTTTCCTTTCCCATGGCTTTCAAATTTACCATGCCGATATAGAATTTGACTCTCAATCCGAATCTGCCCTCCGTTTTCCGATCGGATGCTTCGTTTTCGCTCTACAGCCCAAAACATCCCAAGTTCGCCGTTAACTCTCTACGGTTAGGGTGAGGGTTAGGGTTAGTGTTATTGTGGCTAGGGTTAGGGCTAGCGTTAGGGTGGGGGTTAGGGTTATTGTGTATAGTGCTGGGTTAGGGTTGTTGTGGTTAGGGATAGGGTTAGGGTTAGGATTATGGTTAGGTTATTTTGTTTAGGGTTCGGGTTAGTGTTAGGGTTGCGGTTAGGGTTATTTTTGAAAAACTTTTTCCTCTCCCATGGTTTTTGAAATTTACCATGCCGATATAGAATTTGACTCTGAATCCGAATCTGCCCTCCGTTTTCCCATCGGATGCTTCGTTTTCGCTCTACAGCCCAAAACATTCCAAGTTCGCCATTAACTCTCCAGGGTTAGGGTTATTGTGGTTAGGGTTATTATGGTTAGGGCTAGGGTAAGGGTTATTGTCGTTAGGTTTGGGGCTAGGGCTAGGGTTATTGTGGTTAGGGTTATTGTGGCTAGGGTTAGGGTTGGGGCTAGAGTTATTGTGGGTAGAGTGAGGGTTATTCTAGGAAAAAAATTTTCCTCTCCCATGGCTTTCTAATTTGCCGCGCCGACATAGAATTTGACTCCGAATCCTAATCTGCCCTCCGTTTTTCCATCGGATGCTTCGTTTTCGTTCTACAGCCAAAAACATCCCAGGTTCTCCGTTAACTCTCTAGAACTAGGGTTAGGGTTAGGGTTAGCGTTATTGCGGTTAGGGTTGGGGTTAGGGTTAAGGTTGTTGTGGTTAGGGCTAGGGTTATTGCGATGAGGGTTAGGGATACGGTTATTTTGGGAAAAAATTTTTCCTCTCCCATGGTTTTCAAATTTACCATGCCGATGTAGAATTTGACTCTCAATCAGAATCTGACCTCCGTTTTCCCTTCTGATGCTTCGTTTTCGCTCTACAGCCCAAAACATCCCAAGTTTGCCATTAACTCTCTAGGGTAAGGGTTATTGTGTTTAGGGTTAGGGTTACGGTTTGTGTCATTTTAGGAAAATATTTTTCCTCTCCCATGGCTTTCAAATTTGCCATGCCGACATAGAATTTGACTTTGAATCCGAATCTGCCCTCCGTTTTCCCATCAGATGCTTCGTTTTCGCTCTACAGCCCAAAACATCCCAAGTTAACCATTAACTCTCTAGGGCTAGGGTTAGGGCTAGGGTTATTGTGGTCAGGGTTAGGGTTAGGGTTATTGTGACTAGGGTTAGGGTTATTGTGGCTAGGGTTTACGGTCATTCTAGGAAAAAATTTTTCCTCTCCCATGGCTTTCAAATTTGCCTTGCCGACATAGAATTTGACTCTGAATCCGAATCTGCCCTCCATTTTCCCTCGGATGCTTCGTTTTCGTTCTACAGCCAAAAACTTCCCAGGTTCGCCGTTAACTCTCCAGGGTTAGGGTTAGGGTTATTGTGGTCAGGGCTAGGGTTAGGGTTATTCTAGGAAAAAATTTTTTCTTTCCTATGGCTTTCAAATTTACCATGCCGATATAGAATTTGACTCTGAATCCGAATCTGCCCTCCGTTTTCCCATCGGATGCTTCGTTTTCGCTCTACGGCCAAAAACTTCCCAGGTGCGCCGTTAACTCTCCAGGGTTAGGGTTAGGGTTATTGTGGTCAGGGCTAGGGTTAGGGTTATTCTAGGAAAAAATTTTTCCTTTCCCATGGCTTTCAAATTTACCATGCCGATATAGAATTTGACTCTCAATCCGAATCTGCCCTCCGTTTTCCCATCGGATGCTTCGTTTTCGCTCTACAGCCCAAAACATCCCAAGTTCGCCGTTAACTCTCTACGGTTAGGGTGAGGGTTAGGGTTAGTGTTATTGTGGCTAGGGTTAGGGTTAGCGTTAGGGTGGGGGTTAGAGTTATTGTGTATAGTGCTGGGGTTAGGGTTGTTGTGGTTAGGGATAGGGTTAGGGTTAGGATTATGGTTAGGGTTATTGTGGTTAGGGTTCGGGTTAGTGTTAGGGTTGCGGTTAGGGTTATTAATGAAAAACTTTTTCCTCTCCCATGGTTTTTGAAATTTACCATGCCGATATAGAATTTGACTCTGAATCCGAATCTGCCCCCCGTTTTCCCATCGGATGCTTCGTTTTCGCTCTACAGCCCAAAACATCCCAATTTTGCCGTTAACTTCTCTAGGGTTAGGGTTATTGTGGTTAGGGTTAGATTTAGGGCTAGGCTTAGGGTTTTTGTGGTTAGGGTTAGGGTTATTCTGGTTAGGGTTGGGGATAGAGTTCGCGTTATTGTGGCTAGGGTTAGGGTTGGGGCTAGGGTTATTGTGGGTAGGCTTAGGGTTATTGTGGTAAGGGCTAGGGTTGTGGTTAGGGTTAGGGTTAGAGTTATTGTGGTTAGGGTTAGGGCTAGGATTATTGTGGTTAGGGTTAGGGCTAGGGTTATTGCGGTTAGGGTTATTGTGGTCGGGGTTAGGGCTAGGGTTAGGGTTATTGTGGTTAGGGTTGGGGTTAGGGCTAGGGTTATTGTGGGTAGGGTTGGGGTTGGGTCTAGGGTCATTGTGGGTTGGGTTAGGGTTAGGGTTTGAGTTAGGGCTAGGGCTAGGGTTATTGTGGTTAGGGTCAGGGTTATTTTAGGATAAAATCTTCCTCTCCCATGGCTTTCAAATTTGCCATGCCGACATAGAATTTGACTGTGAATCCGAATCTGCCCTCCGTTTTCACATCCGATGCTTCGTTTTCGCTCTACAGCCCGAAACATCCCAGGTTCGCCGTTAACTCTCTAGAATTAGGATTAGGGCTAGGGTTATTTTCGTTATGGTTGGGGTTAGGGCTAGGGTTATTGTGGTTGGGGTTAGGGTTATTTTAGGAAAAAATTTTTCCTCTCCAATGGCCTTCAAATTTACCATGGCGATATAGAATTTGACTCTGAATCCGAATCATCCCTCCGTTTTCCCATCGGATGCTTCGTTTTCGCTCTACAGCCCAAAACATCCCAAGTTAACCATTAAGTCTCTAGGGCTAGGGTTAGGGCTAGGGTTATTGTGGTCAGGGTTAGGGTTAGGGTTATTGTGACTAGGGTTAGGGTTAGGGTTATTGTGGCTAGGGTTAGGGTCATTCTAGGAAAAAATTTTTCCTCTCCCATGGCTTTCAAATTTGCCTTGCCGACATAGAATTTGACTCTGAATCCGAATCTGCCCTCCATTTTCCCCTCGGATGCTTCGTTTTCGTTCTACAGCCAAAAACTTCCCAGGTTCGCCGTTAACTCTCCAGTGTTAGGGTTACGGTTATTGTGGTCAGGGCTAGGGTTAGGGTTATTCTAGGAAAAAATTTTTTCTTTCCCATGGCTTTCAAATTTACCATGCCGATATAGAATTTGACTCTGAATCCGAATCTGCTCTCCGTTTTCCCATCGGATGCTTCGTTTTCGCTCTACGGCCAAAAACTTCCCAGGTGCGCCGTTAACTCTCCAGGGTTAGGGTTAGGGTTATTGTGGTCAGGGCTAGGGTTAGGGTTATTCTAGGAAAAAATTTTTCCTTTCCCATGGCTTTCAAATTTACCATGCCGATATAGAATTTGACTCTCAATCCGAATCTGCCCTCCGTTTTCCGATCGGATGCTTCGTTTTCGCTCTACAGCCCAAAACATCCCAAGTTCGCCGTTAACTCTCTACGGTTAGGGTGAGGGTTAGGGTTAGTGTTATTGTGGCTAGGGTTAGGGCTAGCGTTAGGGTGGGGGTTAGGGTTATTGTGTATAGTGCTGGGGTTAGGGTTGTTGTGGTTAGGGATAGGGTTAGGGTTAGGATTATGGTTAGGGTTATTTTGTTTAGGGTTCGGGTTAGTGTTAGGGTTGCGGTTAGGGTTATTTTTGAAAAACTTTTTCCTCTCCCATGGTTTTTGAAATTTACCATGCCGATATAGAATTTGACTCTGAATCCGAATCTGCCCTCCGTTTTCCCATCGGATAATTCGTTTTCGCTCTACAGCCCAAAACATTCCAAGTTCGCCATTAACTCTCCAGGGTTAGGGTTATTGTGGTTAGGGTTATTATGGTTAGGGCTAGGGTAAGGGTTATTGTCGTTAGGTTTGGGGCTAGGGCTAGGGTTATTGTGGTTAGGGTTATTGTGGCTAGGGTTAGGGTTGGGGCTAGAGTTATTGTGGGTAGGGTGAGGGTTATTCTAGGAAAAAAATTTTCCTCTCCCATGGCTTTCTAATTTGCCGTGCCGACATAGAATTTGACTCCGAATCCTAATCTGCCCTCCGTTTTTCCAACGGATGCTTCGTTTTCGTTCTACAGCCAAAAATATCCCAGGTTCTCCGTTAACTCTCTAGAACTAGGGTTAGGGTTAGGGTTAGCGTTATTGCGGTTAGGGTTGGGGTTAGGGTTAAGGTTGTTGTGGTTAGGGCTAGGGTTATTGCGATGAGGGTTAGGGATACGGTTATTTTGGGAAAAAATTTTTCCTCTCCCATGGTTTTCAAATTTACCATGCCGATGTAGAATTTGACTCTCAATCCGAATCTGCCCTCCGTTTTCCCTTCTGATGCTTCGTTTTCGCTCTACAGCCCAAAACATCCCAAGTTTGCCATTAACTCTCTAGGGTAAGGGTTATTGTGTTTAGGGTTAGGGTTACGGTTTGTGTCATTTTAGGAAAATATTTTTCCTCTCCCATGGCTTTCAAATTTGCCATGCCGACATAGAATTTGACTTTGAATCCGAATCTGCCCTCCGTTTTCCCATCGGATGCTTCGTTTTCGCTCTACAGCCCAAAACATCCCAAGTTAACCATTAAGTCTCTAGGGCTAGGGTTAGGGCTAGGGTTATTGTGGTCAGGGTTAGGGTTAGGGTTATTGTGACTAGGGTTAGGGTTATTGTGGTTAGGGTTAGGGTCATTCTAGGAAAAACTTTTTCCACTCCCATGGCTTTCCAATTTGCCATGCCCATATAGAATTTGACTCTGAATCCTAATCTGACCTCCGTTTTCCCATCGGATGCTCAATTTTCGTTCTACAGCCCAAAACATCCCAGGTTTGTCGTTTACTCTCTAGAATTAGAGCTAGGGTTAGGGTTATTGCGGTTAGGGTTGGGGTTCGGGTTAAGGTTGTTGTGGTTAGGGCTAGGATTATTGCGGTTGGGGTTAGGGTTAGGGTTATTGTGGTTATTGCTATGGTTAGGGTTGGGGTTAGGGTCGGTCTTATGGTGTCTAGGGTTAGGGTTAGGATTAATGTTAGGGTTGGGGTTATTTTGGTTAGGGTCATTGTGGTTGGGGTTAGGGTTACGGTTAGGGTTATTTTAGGAAAAAATTTTTCCTCTCCAATGGCATTGAAATTTATCATGCAGATATAGAATTTGACTCTGAATTCGAATCTGCCCTCCATTTTCCTACCGGATGCTTCGTTTTCGCTCTGCAGATCAAGACATCCCAAGTTAGCAATTAACTCTCTAGAGTTGGGGTAGGGGTTAGGGTTATTGTGGATAGGGTTGGGGTTATTATGTTTAGGGCTAGGGCTAGGGTAAGGGTTATTGTGGATAGGGTTGGGGTTATTATGGTTGGGGCTAGGGTTAGGGTTATTATGGGTAGGGTTACGGTTGGGGTTAGAGCTAGGGTTAGGGTTATTGTGGTTAGGGTTAGGTTTAGGGTTGGGGTTATTGTGGTAAGGGTTAGGGTTGTGGCTAGGGTTATTGTGGTTAGGGTTAGGGCTAGGGTTAGGGTTATTGTGGTTAGGGTTAGGGTTATTTTAGGAAAAAATGTTTCCTCTCCCATGGCTTTCAAATTTGCCATGCCGATATAGAATTTGACTCTGAATCCGAATCTGCCCACCGTTTTCCCCTCGGATGCTTCGTTTTCGCTCTACAGCCAAAAACTTCCCAAGTTCGCCGTTAACTCTCCAGGGTTAGGGTTAGGGTTATTGTGGTCAGGGCTAGGGTTAGGGTAATTCTAGGAAAAACTTTTTCCTTTCCCATGGCTTTCAAATTTACCATGCCGATATAGAATTTGACTCTGAATCCGAATCTGCCCTCCGTTTTCCCATCGGATGCTTCGTTTTCGCTCTACAGCCCAAAACATCCCAAGTTCGCCGTTAACTCTCTACGGTTAGGGTTAGGGTTAGTGTTATTGTGGCTAGGGTTAGGGTTAGCGTTAGGGTGGGGGTTGGAGTTATTGTGTATAGTGCTATGGTTAGGGTTATTGTGGTTAGGGATAGGGTTAGGGTTATTGTGGTTAAGGTTCGGGTTTGTGTTAGGGTTGCGGTTAGGGTTATTTTTGAAAAACTTTTTCCTCTCCCATGGTTTTTGAAATTTACCATGCCGATATAGAATTTGACTCCCAATCCGAATCTGCCCTCCGTTTTCCCAGCGGATCCTTCGTTTTCGCTCTACAGCCCAAAACATCCCAATTTTGCCGTTAACTCTCTAGGGTTAGGGTTATTGTGGTTAGGGTTAGATTTAGGGCTAGGCTTAGGGTTTTTGTGGTTAGGGTTAGGGTTATTCAGGTTAGGGTTGGGGATAGGGTTCGCGTTATTGTGAATAGGGTTAGGGTTGGGGCTAGGGTTATTGTGGGTAGGCTTAGGGTTATTGTGGTTAGGGCTAGGGTTGTGGTTAGGGTTAGGGTTAGAGTTATTGTGGTTAGGGTTAGGGCTAGGGTTATTGTGGTTAGGGTTAGGGCTAGGGTTATTGTGGTTAGGGTTAGGGTTATTGTGGTCAGGATTAGGGCTAGGGTTAGGGTTATTGTGGTTAGGGTTAGGGCTAGGGTTATTGTGGGTTGGGTTTGGGTTGGGTCTAGGGTCATTGTTGGTAGGGTTAGGGTTAGGGTTTGGGTTAGGGCTAGGGCTAGGGTTATTGTGGTTAGGGTCAGGGTTATTTTAGGATAAAATTTTTCTCTCCCATGGCTTTCAAATTTACCATGGCGATATAGAATTTGACTCTCAATCCGAATCTGCCCTTCGTTTTCCCATCCGATGCTTTGTTTTCACTCTACAGCCCAAAATATCCGAAGTTCGCCGTTAACTCTCTAGGGTTAGGGTTAGGGTTGGCGTCCTTGTGGTTAGCGTTACAGTTAGGGTTACGGTTAGGGCTATTTTATGAAAAGAATTTTTCTCTCCCATGGCTTTCAAATTTACCATGCCCATATAGAATTTGACTCTGAATCCGAATCTTCCCTCCGTTTTCCCATCGGATGCTTCGTTTTCGCTCTACAGCCCAAAACATCCCAAGTTCGCCATTAACTCTCCAGGGTTAGGGTTATTGTGTTTAGGGTTGGGGTTATTATGGTTAGGGCTAGGGTAAGGGTTATTGTCGTTAGGTTTGGGGCTAGGGCTAGGGTTATTGTGGCTAGGGTTAGGGTTGGGGCTAGGGTTAGGGTTATTGTGGTTAGGGTTTTTTAGGAAAAAAATTTTCCTCTCCCATGGCTTTCTAATTTGCCGTGCCGACATAGAATTTGACTCCGAATCCTAATCTGCCCTCCGTTTTTCCATCGGATGCTTCGTTTTCGTTCTACAGCCAAAAACATCCCAGGTTCTCCGTTAACTCTCTAGAACTAGGGTTAGGGTTAGGGTTAGCGTTATTGCGGTTAGGGTTGGGGTTTGGGTTAAGGTTGTTGTGGTTAGGGCTAGGGTTATTGCGGTGAGGGTTAGGGATACGGTTATTTTGGGAAAAAATTTTTCCTCTCCCATGGTTTTCAAATTTACCATGCCGATGTAGAATTTGACTCTCAATCCGAATCTGCCCTCCGTTTTCCCATCCGATGCTTCGTTTTCGCTCTACAGCCCAAAACATCTCAAGTTTGCCATTAACTCTCTAGGGTTAGGGTTATTGTTGTTAGGGTTAGGACTAGGGTTAGGGTTATTGTGGTTAGGGTAGGGGCTAGGGTTAGGGTAATTGTGGTTAGGGTTAAGGTTGGGGTTACGGTTATTGTGGGTAGGGTTATTGTGGGTAGGGTTATTGTGGTTAGGGTTGGGGTTAGGGCTAAGGTTAGGGTTATTGTGGTTAGGGTTATTTTAGGAAAAAAAATTTTCCTCTCCCATGGCTTTCAAATTAGCCATGCCGACATAGAATTTGACTCTGAATCCGAATCTGCCCTCCGTTTTCCCATCGGATGCTTCGTTTTCGCTCTACAGCCTAAAATATTCCAGGTTTGCCGTTAACTCTCTAGGGTTAGGGTGATTATGGATAGGATTAGGGTTAAGGTTGTTTTGGTTAAAATTAGGATTAGGGTTATTGTAGTTAGGGTTAGGGTTAGGGTTAGGGCTAGGGTTAGGGCTAGGGTTAGGGTTAGGGTGGGGTTATACTAGGAAAAAAATTTTCCTCTCCCATGGCTTTCAAATTTGCCATGCCGACATAGAATTTGACTCTCAATCCGAATCTGCCCTCCGTTTTCCCATCGGATGCTTCGTTTTCGCTCTACAGCCCAAAACATCCAGAGTTCGCCGTTAACTCTCCAGGGTTAGGGTTAGGGTTATTGTGATCAGGGCTAGGGTTAGGGTTATTCTAGGAAAAAATTTTTCCTTTCTCATGGCTTTCAAATTTACCATGCCGATATAGAATTTGGCTCTCAATCCGAATCTGCCCTCCGTTTTCCCATCGGATGCTTCGTTTTCGCTCTACAGCCCAAAACATCCCAAGTTCGCCGTTAACTCTCTACGGTTAGGGTTAGGGTTAGTGTTATTGTGGCTAGGGTTAGGGTTAGCGTTAGGGTGGGGGTTGGAGTTATTGTGTATAGTGCTATGGTTAGGGTTATTGTGGTTAGGGATAGGGTTAGGGTTATTGTGGTTAAGGTTCGGGTTAGTGTTAGGGTTGCGGTTAGGGTTATTTTTGAAAAACTTTTTCCTCTCCCATGGTTTTTGAAATTTACCATGCCGATATAGAATTTGACTCCCAATCCGAATCTGCCCTCCGTTTTCCCAGCGGATGCTTCGTTTTCGCTCTACAGCCGAAAACATCCCAATTTCGCCGTTAACTCTCTAGGGTTAGGGTTATTGTGGTTAGGGTTAGATTTAGGCTAGGCTTAGGGTTTTTGTGGTTAGGGTTAGGGTTATTCAGGTTAGGGTTGGGGATAGGGTTAGCGTTATTGTGGCTAGGGTTAGGTTTGGGGCTAGGGTTATTGTGGGTAGGCTTAGGGTTATTGTGGTTAGGACTAGGGTTGTGGTTAGGGTTAGGGCTAGGGTTATTGTGGTTAGGGTTAGGGCTAGGGTTATTGTGGTTAGGGTTAGGGTTATTGTGGTCAGGATTAGGGCTAGGGTTAGGGTTATTGTGGTTAGGGTTAGGGCTAGGGTTATTGTGGGTTGGGTTTGGGTTGGGTCTAGGGTCATTGTGGGTAGGGTTAGGGTTAGGGTTTGGGTTAGGGCTAGGGCTAGGGTTATTGTGGTTAGGGTTGGGGTTATTTTAGGATAAAATTTTTCTCTCCCATGGCTTTTAAATTTACCATGGCGATATAGAATTTGACTCTCAATCCGAATCTGACCTTCGTTTTCCCATCCGATGCTTTGTTTTCACTCTACAGCCCAAAATATCCGAAGTTCGCCGTTAACTCTCTAGGGTTAGGGTTAGGGTTGGCGTCCTTGTGGTTAGCGTTACAGTTAGGGTTACGGTTAGGGCTATTTTATGAAAAGAATTTTTCTCTCCCATGGCTTTCAAATTTACCATGCCCATATAGAATTTGACTCTGAATCCGAATCTGCCCTCCGTTTTCCCATCGGATGCTTCGTTTTCGCTCTACAGCCCAAAACATCCCAGGTTCGCCATTAACTCTCCAGGGTTAGGGTTATTGTGTTTAGGGTTAGGGTTATTATGGTTAGGGCTAGGGTAAGGGTTATTGTCGTTAGGTTTGGGGCTAGGGCTAGGGTTATTGTGGTTAGGGTTATTGTGGCTAGGGTTAGGGTTGGGGCTAGAGTTATTGTGGGTAGGGTGAGGGTTATTCTAGGAAAAAAATTTTCCTCTCTCATGGCTTTCTAATTTGCCGTGCCGACATAGAATTTGACTCCGAATCCTAATCTGCCCTCCGTTTTTCCATCGGATGCTTCGTTTTCGTTCTACAGCCAAAAACATCCCAGGTTCTCCGTTAACTCTCTAGAACTAGGGTTAGGGTTAGGGTTAGCGTTATTGCGGTTAGGGTTGGGGTTTGGGTTAAGGTTGTTGTGGTTAGGGCTAGGGTTATTGCGGTGAGGGTTAGGGATACGTTATTTTGGGGAAAAATTTTTCCTCTCCCATGGTTTTCAAATTTACCATGCCGATGTAGAATTTGACTCTCAATCCGAATCTGCCCTCCGTTTTCCCATCCGATGCTTCGTTTTCGCTGTACAGCCCAAAACATCCCAGGTTTGCAATTAACTCTCTAGGGTTAGGGTTATTGTTGTTAGGAATAGGACTAGGGTTAGGGTTATTGTGGTTAGGGTTAAGGTTGGGGTTAAGGTTATTGTGGGTAGGGTTATTGTGGGTAGGGTTATTGTGGTTAGGGTTGGGGTTAGGGCTAGGGTTAGGGTTATTGTGGTTAGGGTTATTTTAGGAAAAAAAATTTTCCTCTCCCATGGCTTTCAAATTTGCCATGCCGACATAGAATTTGACTCTGAATCCGAATCTGCCCTCCGTTTTCTCATCGGATGCTTCGTTTTCGCTCTACAGCCTAAATTATCCCAGGTTTGCCGTTAACTCTCTAGGGTTAGGGCTAGGGTTAGGGTTATTGTGGATAGGGTTACGGTTAAGGTTGTTGTGGTTAGGGTTAGGGTTGTGGCTAGGGTCATTGTGGTTAGGGTTAGGGTTACGGTTAGGATTATTTTTGGAAAAAATTTTTCCTCTCCCATGGCTTTCAAATTTACCGTGCCGACATAGAATTTGACTCTGAATCCGAATCTGCCCCCGTTATCCCATCGGTAGCTTCGTTTTCGCTCTACAGCCCAAGACACCCCAAGTTTCCCATTTACTCTCTAGGGTTAAGGTTAGGGTTAGGGTTATTGTGGTTAGGGTTAGCGTTATTGTGAATAGGGTTAGGGCTAGGGTTAGGGTTATTTTGGTTAGGGTTTGGGTTTGGGCTAGGGTTATTGTGGGTAGGGTTAGGGATTGGGTTAGGGCTGGAGTTAGGGTTATTGTGGTTAGGGTTGGGGTTAGGGCTAGGGTTATTGTGGTCGGGGTTTGGGTTGGGGCTAGGATCATTGTGGGCAGGGTTAGGGTTAGGGTTGGGGTTAGGGTTTGGGTTAGGGCTAGGGCTACGGTTATTGTGGTTAGGGTCAGGGTTATTTTAGGAAAAAAATTTTCTTCACCCATGGCTTTCAAATTTGCCATGCCGACATAGAATTTCACTCTGAGTCCGAATCTGCCCTCCGTTTTCCCATCGGATGCTTCGTTTTCGCTCTACAGCCCAAAACATCCTAGGTTCGCCGTTAACTCTCTAGGGTTAGGGTGATTATGGATAGGGTTAAGGTTGTTTTGGTTAAAATAAGGGCTAGGGTTATTGTGGTTAGGGATAGGATGAGGGTTGGGGTTAGGGCTATGGTTAGGGTTAGGGCTAGGGTTAGGGTGGGGTTATTCTAGGAAAAAATTTTTCCTCTCCCATGGCTTTCAAATTTGCCATGCCGACATAGAATTTCACTCTCAATCCGAATCTGCCCTCAGTTTTCCCATCGGATACTTCGTTTTCGCTATACAGCCCAAAACATCCCGAGTTCGCCGTTAACTCTCTAGGGTTAGGGTTAGGGTTAGTGTTAGGGTTGGGGTTATTGTAGTGGGGGTCAGGGTTGTGGTTAGGGTCATTGTGTTTAGGGTGAGGGTTACGGTTTGGATCATTTTAGGAAAATATTTTTCCTCTCCCACGGCTTTCAAATTTGCCATGCCGACATAGAATTTGACTTTGAATCCGAATCTGCCCTCCGTTTTCCCATCGGATGCTTCGTTTTCGCTCTACAGCCCAAAACATCCCAAGTTAACCATTAAGTCTCTAGGGCTAGGGTTAGAGCTAGGGTTATTGTGGTTAGGGCTAGGGTTATTGTGGTCAGAATTAGGGTTAGGGTTATTGTGGCTAGGGTTAGGGTTAGGGTCATTCTAGGAAAAACTTTTTCCTCTCCCAGGGCTTTCCAATTTGCCATGCCGACATAGAATTTGACTCTGAATCCTAATCTGCCCTCCGTTTTCCCATCGGATGCTCAATTTTCGTTCTACAGCCCAAAACATCCCAGGTTCGTCGTTAACTCTCTAGAATTAGAGCTAGGGTTAGGGTTATTGCGGTTAGGGTTGGGGTTCGGGTTAAGGTTGTTGTGGTTAGGGCTAGGATTATTGCGGTTGGGGTTAGGGTTAGGGTTATTGTGGTTATTGCTATGGTTAGGGTTGGGGTAAGGGTTGGTCTTATGGTGGCTAGGGTTAGGGTTAGGGTTATTGTTAGGGTTTGGGTTGCTGTGGTTAGGGTCATTGTGGTTAGGGTTAGGGTTACGGTTACGTTGGGGTTATTTTAGGAAAAAATTTTTCCTCTCCAAAGTAATGGGCAAAAGACCGTTCCAGGACACCTAAAATTCAAAAAATAGTATCTTTAAAAACGACATAAATTCATGAATTTAGACCCTTTTTTAGGTTTTTAAGACCTAAATACATGAATTTAGTCCATTCAAAAAGTACCATTTTTGAAAAAATGGCACTTTCTAAAAACGACATAAATTCATGAATTTGAACCCTTTTTCAGGTTTTTAAGACCTAAATTCACAAATTTGGGCGTTTTTAAAAATACCCAATTTTCAAATTTTTCAAAATCTCAAATTTGAGAATTACAATTTTCTTCGCTTAAATCATGACCGTTCCAGGACACCGAAAAAATCAGAAAAGTTAAGAATCTCAAAATTTGAGAATTACAATTTTCACCCCCGCCAAAATCATGACCGTTCTAGGACACCGAAAATTAGTATTTTTAAAAAACGTCTTTTAAATCCATTTTTCAGGTTTTTAAAATATATCATGTGACTAAAAATATTTCTTTAAAAATGGAAGAAACAAAAGTGGATGAAACAAAAGTGGAAGGAACTTCAGAAATGGAAGGAACCTCAAGAATATATCCTTCGTTATCATATGAACGTAGTTCTACTTTAATGGACATTGAAAAGATAAACATTGAAAAAATGAATAAAGAAAAACACAAAGATAGAGTTAGGTATATGAAAGATAAGGAATCTCAATTATTATTAAGATTAGAGCATTATAAAAAATGAAGAAAGAGATGGACTAAAGTTAAGAATGTAACACAAGGAATTGGCATATTCTTAACAATAAGTTTAGGTGCTTTAACAATTGTTATATCTTCAGGTGTTTTAGTAATTCCAGTAGTTGCTACAGCTTTAACAGGTACGGGTGTTTTTGCAACTTCACTTGTTACAATGTTAGATAAATCTTTAATAACTAAGAAACGAAAATCATTAAAAACTAAGCATTTACATATTAAAGAAGTCTATGATAAACTACATTACTACTTTCAGAGAGTATGTGATGATAATGTTATTACGTTAGATGAGATTGAAAAATTTGATCAAATAGCTAATGAAGTAAATCAAATATCATTTCAATCACAGACAGAAAAAGTTGATGATAAAAATAAAAAGGATGGCAAAATTTCTAGTGATGCTAAAATTTCTAATGAAGAAAATGACAAATTTTTTTTAGAAGAGCTAAAAACTTTAAGCGAAAATTTAAGCAAAACTTTATTAAACAAAAGTTTATTAAACAAAACTTAAAACGAGAAAACTTTAAACGAAAAGATGTCAAACAACAAAGCAATAAAAAAATAATTTGTTCAGTAAAATGTTTTTGTTGTATTCCAATGTTACCACAAAATTCAAATATTATATTTTAAAAATGGATAAAATTAGAGCTGATAATTTTAAAAGAATAAAAAAATTAGAAGAGTTAATAAAACAAAGAAATATTATGAAAGAAAATCATCTTCAACATAGAATGATAAAAGCTGGTATTCAATCTGATATGTTTGAAAAAATGCAGCAAACCGAACACGTAAAACTGATTTTGAAAAAACTATGAAACCATTTAAAACTCTTGAAAAAGAACTTACAAATAATGATAAACAAATTGATATAACTGATCCAGAGCACAAAACTATATTAGATGACTATGGATTACTAGAATCAAACATTAATAAGAAATTACCAAAATCTATGCAATTTTGAACATTCTATTTCATTTATAGATGGAAAAACAATACCTAGATTTTATCTCGGTCAAAAAGAAATATTTCCACGACCTTTTCGAGGTTTAATTTTTTCACCAGATAAATCTCCTTTTAATTTAGATAGAAATTTTGTTAATCTCTTAAGAGGAGCAGATTTAAATAATTATGCTGTAGAAGATCTCATAAAATATAAAGCTATGTTAGACAGAGTTGGTGCAGTAAAATCTCTTAGACGTTATAAACAATTAGAAAATTTATTATCATCGGGAGTTAAAGTAGGGAAAGGTTTATCTGAAAAACAGAAAACAGAAACAACTATATTTTTACCAGATGATCCACAAGAAGTACTAAATAGATTAAATATTTCAATATCTGCAATAAAAGAAGGACATAATTCTAGTTTCAATGAAATTCATGCTATATTGAAAAGACTGTTAGAAAAGAAGATTCTAAATGAAGAGGATTATAAAAGTATAACCGGACATCTCTGATGTCCTCCAGGGCTTCGCCCGTAGCTGAAATATGTTGTTGTTTTTAATTTTTTATAAAAAAAAATATTTCATAAAAAATATTTATTTAATTTTTTTAGTTTAAAAATGTGTTCAGCAGATTTAGGACAAAATTAATAATCATTTAGAAAATTTGACAGAGATTTTGGGTTCATCAAAATTTAGTACGACGTTAAAAATTATAACAACTACTTCATCACACACTTGTAATTTAGAACCCATTCTACATTTGGAACAAAATAAAAATTATCAAATTGCATTGACTAGTTTCTCTACATTTAACACTATTCAAAACGTTATCAAAGATGTGAATGATCAATTTAGATATTCCACTGATAAAGGCAAAACATGGAAAATACTAACTTTTCTTCCTGGTTCTTACGAAGTTGAAACAATATCAAATGAAATTAAGAGACATTTAGGTATATCATTTAAAGATAAGAAACAATTACATTTTGCAGTTGAACCGGCAGTTAATAAATTTTCTCTTACTTTAGACGAAAATCATCAAGTTGATTTTAATCATGATAGATCATTGTCAAAGCTATTAGGATTTAATAAACAAACCTATAGTCAAGGTTATCATTTAGGTGAGAAGATTCCAAAAATAACTGAAATAAATTCAATTGTTGTACATTGTGACATTATTGAAGGAGGATATATAAATGGTAAATTATCAAATTTAATATTCAGTTTTCCAGCTTTTACTGTACCCATTGGTTATAGATTAAATGTAATTCCACAAACATTAATATATTTTCCTATTACAAGAAAAACTATTAACAACATTGGCATTAGAATCACTGATGAAAAAGGACAAGAAATAAATTTTGGAGGTGAAGAGATTTTGATAGATCTTTTGGTTCGGGAGGTATAAACTCCCACGCGAAGCTAGAGAAGTTTAATTTTCTTCTTCTTTAGAAAAAAAAAATAAAAAAAAATAAAAATAAATTTTTTTATTAAAAAATGAGTGAACTACCTCCATTAAATAAAAAAAAACTTAAATTTAATCATCATCCAAATTTATCTAATAAAGTTTTGTCAGTTATTTGTGGAAGATCAGGATGTGGAAAAACATATCTATTATTTAAAATTTTAACGACTTCCAAATTTTTTGGATTATAACAATCTTATAATTTATAAGTAGTAAGAAAACGGCGAACACCAGATAGCGCAAGATGGCCGCCGTCGTGTCTGAGTCCCCCCCTCTGGTCCGCCAGTGTCGTGATGTGCCGGCGAGGTTCCGCTGCCGTCCTAAGTGTCAGAGTGAGCTCCGACCTAAAATCTTGTAACCGCTCTAACTTTTGAACGGCTGCTCCGATTGACTCGCAACGAAAAATGCGGTCGAGCAGTGTTTCATCCTCTTTCCAATGCAAGTCGAACGAACAAAATCCGTCCACTAGAACCAAAGTTAGAACAAAGGGGGGGGTCAGCGAAATTTGATGGAACAACCTTTGGTAAAGGTCCCAGGTCGAAATTCCACACTTTGGAAAATTTTTAATTTTTCCCATACAAAGTCACTCTGACACTTAGGATTTTTTCAGGTGAGCTCCGACCTAAAATCTTAAATGGCGTCTCACATGTAAACGAAGACAGATAGGAACAAGCCGTTTGTTTCAGTGAATTTGTCTCACTCTTAGCTTTCAAATGACACCTCACTCGACAAAATCCGTCCACTAGAAGCCAAGATCGAAGCAAGCTGTCCAGAGGGGGGGGACGTCAGCGAAATTTGATGGAAAATGTTTTGGTAAAGGTCCCAGGTCAAAATTCGGAAGTTTTAAATTTTTCAAAATTTTCACCACACTGGAGCTCCCACACTTAGGAATTTTTTCACTTGTGGCATGTTACATGGTCATGTGCTGACACACCAACTTCCCGTGGTCATATGAGAATGGTTCAGGTGTCATATTGTAAAGAATGATGAGACAAATCGTTTGCAACAAACCGCATGTCGCTATGATGAATACTTTCGGAGATAGAGCCATTTTAAGTTTTCTTCCGAGCATATATAAACCCCCGACAACGCAAGTCTGATCACTTCATCGAAAGACGAGGTAAGCGACGGTCGTCGCTCTGAGCTCCCGATATCGGGTTGCAAAGGACTCTATCTTTTGAAGTAGGCAAGCTATCTTCTTACTTCAAAGTTTGTGTGATAGAGTTTGATAGTGTCTTTACTACTGATAAAATTTTTTAAAAGTAGTATGTATAGTAAAATGCGGAATTTTTTAAAAATTCTTAATTTTCAGTTTTTTCAAAGTTTTAACATGTAGACTAAGGTTTTCAAGTATGCTGAGTTCAAATCTGCTATCAGATTTGAAATGTAACTAAGTCTAAGGCAGCTTTGAGGGGTTGGATCCCAGCTACTGATCACTACCTTTGACTCGGCGTTCCTGTTACCACTTCGGGGCAGTGACAATGATGTCTTCAGCTGTAAAGAGCGGGTATCGGGGAAGATCTCTCACTTCCCTAGTGATCAGTACAAGGCCTTCGGGCTGTCGACGGGATCTAGTGCCACTCACTACACTCAAATCTATCATTGCTCACTAAGTGTAAAATCATTCTTTTCCGTTTTTATAAACTAGGAATCAATCGTTTGCTATCAAACGTTTACGGAATTATAATCATTGTTTTCCCCCCTTTTCACTTCAGAAAATGGTTAACTACAACAATGCAAAGACGGCTTTTAAGCTTTGCGTCTGTTCAAAGATTTTTCGTAGCGATGCCTTTAAGAAGCATTCTTGTGCACATAAGCGAATGGTAGGGGGCATTCGATACTTTTGTAGCAGCCATAATGCATCTCGCCTTGTCGAGACGCTACCGGAGTGGCATGCCAAGCATAGCAGCTGCAGTCAACCAGAGCTGACTGAGGAGGCGAAGCAAAGTCTCTTCAGCTCAGAGTTGAAAGCTCTGGAGACTCAGTGTGCTATCGAGGCTATCACGTCAGCAAAGCCTCCCTCATCTTGTGCACCAGCAAAGGCTCTCTCGCCCACCCCGATTCTAGAGACTCAGTCTGCTGTCGAGTCTATCACGACAGCAGAGGCTCCATCTTCTAGCATGCCAGCAAAGGCTCTCTCACCCACTCCGATTGAGTCTTCTCCGAAGTCGAGTAAATCCTCCTCCTCCTCCTCTAGCGATGAGTCGGCTACAAGTAGCAGCGACAGTGAGGAAGAGGAGGAGGATAAAGGCTCGACGAAGGTTGACCTAGTCGAGAGTGTCTACCTCGATAGCGAGGTAGAGGCGGTGAGGGACGTTGACCTCGATAGCGAGGTGCAGCCGGCTAAGTTATCAACCAGTGGTGGGATTGCGGCTCAATGTCGCAACTTCATTATGCGCCCACCACTGGTTGATAACTATGACAAGCTGAAGAATGAGTTGGAGGTGTGGAAGAGGGACTGTTTCTTCTATAAAGCGAGTTCCGAGAACCTCTCGCGAGTCACTCAGGAGCTCAAGAAGACTCAAGCTAGTCTTTTTGAGAAAGAAGGAGAGCTCGATCGCGAGAGGTTCTCGCACCTCGCTAGTAAGGCTAAAGAAGAGCAGCTCCTCATCGAGAGAGAGAGTCAGGAGAAGGAGTTAAGAAAGATGAGGGAGGAGGTGGAAGGGCTGCGAAAGCAGTTGGGGAAGGTGGTGGCGACTAATCAGGAGCTGCACCAGCAAGTGATGAGTAGCAGTACTCGACGATCAAGTCGCCTCCACATTCCCCTTGACAAGAAAGGACGTGTGCCCGCAAGACCGCTCCTCTGTGAACGTGGCAGAGACGAGATGTGTTATAGCAGGGCTAAAAAAGGTATCGAATGCCTTCACTTTACATTCGACCACAAGGAGGCGATCACAGGATTCCTGTTCGAGCCACGTCCTGAGAAGATCTGTAAGTTTAAAACAAGTAACTTAGAGTTCAAGATAATAACTAACAACTTCTTTCTTTACAGATATCAAAGAGAAGCGACCACCTGCTTCCGTGAACGAGCCGGAGGCGAAGCGGCAAGCTTGAGTCCTTGAATTATCCCGAGAATGAACCATCGGCTCTCTTAAGGGCCACCTAGGGGCAAGACATGATAGAACCTCCACGCGGTTTGCCCTGGGCAGTCTTCGGACTGGCGAATACTATCATTAAGTTGAATCTGCTATCAGTCAACTTGAACGTTGCAAATGAAGTTCGGTGTAATACTTCCTTTCGACGGGCGTTCCTGTAAAGGGCGGCGGTGAAACCCGTAGCTATGTATACCGCAAGGGACATTCGGCAATGGTCAATCTTGTTAAACCTCTCTGCGTCATGTTTGCAAGTGATTGCCTCTGTCTCAACGTAGTATGCATTCGCGCCAGGGCGACATTTAGCCAACTGTCGAAGGTTGCCTAAAACTTTCCATTGCATACGTTATGAGAGCCATGAGTTCTACCTGTCTCTATCAATGAGACGAATTGATGAATGGAATGAAAGGGAGGATACTCACGCGCCACACGCAACATAACACACTTCTCTCTTCCGTAGTCTAACAAGCTCTTTACACATGGATCGCAGTCGATTGCTATCCCTGAAGCATTCTGATTCGCTGTTGAGCAATTCATTGTTGAAAACCCTATATAAGCCAGAAGATTGTAGCGCTTCTCATTCAATTTGAAGTCACGATGGAAGCCACATCTGCCGACAACATTCCCGTCTTCATCGATGAAGACAACGCCATTCCCGAGTTCGTCATCCTCGACGAGTGGGATGAGGATGAGAAGAAGGGGAAGATCAAGAGGATCATTTGGACGGATGAGGTGTGGACTCCGAATACCACTCGCATCCGAAAGGTGCCAGATGCACCAGCACGGCTTAGGCGGTATAGGGTTTATGACAACCTAACCGTCATACCCCTTGACTATTCAAGCCAATAGTCAACCTAATCCCGAGAATGAACCATCGGCTCTCTTAAGGGCCACCATGGGGCAAGACATGATAGAACCTCCACGCGGTTTGCCCTGGGCAGTCTTCGGACTGGCGAATACTATCATTAAGTTGAATCTGCTATCAGTCAACTTGAACGTTGCAAATGAAGTTCGGTGTAATACTTCCTTTCGACGGGCGTTCCTGTAAAGGGCGGCGGTGAAACCCGTAGCTATGTATACCGCAAGGGACATTCGGCAATGGTCAATCTTGTTAAACCTCTCTGCGTCATGTTTGCAAGTGATTGCCTCTGTCTCAACGTAGTATGCATTCGCGCCAGGGCGACATTTAGCCAACTGTCGAAGGTTGCCTAAAACTTTCCATTGCATACGTTATGAGAGCCATGAGTTCTACCTGTCTCTATCAATGAGACGAATTGATGAATGGAATGAAAGGGAGGACACTCACGCGCCACACGCAACATAACACACTTCTCTCTTCCATAGTCTAACAAGCTCTTTACACATGGATCGCAGTCGATTGCTATCCCAGAATCATGTAAGCTATCTTAATTTTATTTAACACTATTTCATCTACCATTATCACCCATATGAAATGTTATAAGATTTGCAAGTTAAACTAAGCGTGCTACTATTTCCAAATGAAAAAGTATACATGGTTAAATTATTCACTAAAGCCCCATTCAAGTAAGTCAGTATGAAAGCAAAGATAATACGAAATAAACATTTATTATGGCATGTATTTTAAAAGGTCTTCATCGTCAATATCGTCCCAGAGTCTGACTTCACATAGATCACAAAAACAGTTGAGCTGCTTTAAACGTTCTTCTGCAGCGTCCCTCACGTTGTCAATGTACGCCCACTCCGCCACGGTTCGCGGTTGGGAGTTAGGGGTGTACCACTCCCATATTTGATGCAACTGCGACTTGCTGGTCATCTCCATCACCCCTTCGACATCATATTGTAAATATTTCCACCGTATGCCTGTTAGGTCGGGCAACTCCTCTTCATCGTCCTCCGATAACTTTCGTATATTGTCGAGATTGTATGTCTTCTCCACCTTCGCCTTTCTTGGTGCATTTGGTGTAACGAGCACCTTTGCTGATGTGCATGGAGAGGAGAACTCCAATGCGGCATTTGGTGTTGTTGGAGGACTTGTCATGTTGTCTTTGAAATGCTGACTTTGAATAATGATAACTTTAACATTTTTCTAATTCTTAAGTATCAACAAGCAACCAATCAGAATGAACAGCCAATGAATGATGAGCATGAAAGGATATAAGCAAAGTGACATCCGTGTCATTTCACTCTGTCTTTGAGACGTATAAGTGAAGTATTCTCTAGCGAATTCTGCTATTATTTGAGGTGTACAAGTGAATTCCAAATTTGAGACATATTAATTGAGTGAAGTCTCTATCTTATTGAAGCATCAACCTTAAACTTGATTTCATTGAAATGGTAAGTTGAAGATTTCCTCTCTCATCTCCCTCAAACGTGTGGTTCATAGCATCTTCCTCAATTTCAGGCATCAACTTCATCACCAACGCCCTCCCTTCTCGAGGAAAGTTTAGAGTTATTGAGTCAAGGTAGGTTGCAACAATACACTGAGGCTTGAACAGAGATGATAGAATGATTTCTCTTTCAGGTGATGTGAGTTCCAGCTCAGAACTGTCGCGACATGGTAACGAGTGGGAATGTGCTGACTGTGGGCACATCTTCACGAGGAAATGGGATCTCACCCGACACATCAAGCGAGGTGTTTGTCGACCTAAGCCGGCATCAATCTCCGGAGGTGGGGATGATTCTGTTAACGTCGTCTCCTTTTCTTGCGACTTGTGCGCTCAGTCTTTCGAGACACGTTTTGAACTATCTTCGCACAGACTTCAACATACACACACGAACGATAGCTACACCAACGGTACCTCCTCTATCCGACTCACTGAAGTGTCCATAAATAATTTAGTGAGGAACTACCAGATGGACTCCTCAGAAACCATTGCTAACTTTGAGGAATGGTTTCATCAAAATTCATCATTGATAGAAGCGCTCTTCAACAATTTAGACAATTTTAGGATGAAGGCGCTCATCTATCTTAAAATAAAATATGTAAAAATCGACCACCATACTGGACAAATAATAGAGAGGTTGGAGTTTCACATACCCTCCTCTCCTGCAACCGAGGTTGTAGACTATGAGTCTTGGATAAATTTTCACATCCAAGGATTAAAATTAAATATTGATAAATTTAACGAGCGCGATAGCGGTCTCATTTTTGACGGCATTGAGTCCGCCTTATTTAAAATCAGTTTATTAGGAAATCATAGTGGTCGAGGCTCCTTTAAACTTCCAAAAAATTTAAAAAACAAAACAGCAGTCATCAATGTCGATTGCGAATCGCAATGTTTTAAATATGCTGTCCTCTCCATTCTCCACTATAATGACATCAATGCGAATCGAAATCGTACATATAGCTATAGGCAGTGGGAGAATGAATTAAACTTCGATGACTGTAATAGTGACGATATGAAAATTAAAGATATAGAAAAATTTGAAAAATTGAACAACATTAAAATAGTTCTCCATGTTTGGGAAAAGGGATTGAAGGGTGTGCGCTACAACTCGCGTTCGAGTTGTTATGATCATGTTGTCAACCTTTTATTAGTAAGACAGGATGATAGTGAGGAATGGCACTACTGCGGCATTCCCAAAATCTCTCGCTTATACCACCACTTAAGAAATTCTACCTCATCAGAGATTTATTACTGTGACAGATGCATTCGGAACTTTAGGAGTAAAAACAAATTTGAAACTCATTATGAGTGGTGTAAGCGAGGTAAACTGCAAATGGAACGCATGCCCAAAGATAAGGAGTTTTCATATAGAGAGAATGGCGATGAACTAAGTCCTCTTCGTGTCATCTATGCTGACATCGAATGTTATATCGATGATAACATCCATCGACCAGCAGCCATTTCCTGCTATGAAGTATGGCATGACCATTTCCAAAATAGAAAAAATAAAATGCACGTCTGGCAAGGTGAGGATTGTATTTACCAATTCCTACAATTCCTCGAACAGGCTGTAAAATTTCAACAAAAGTATGATGGTGAACTCTATCGCAGATCATTGCATATGACAGCAGATGATCAAGCAAAATTTGATAGTTGCAACGTTTGCCCCAAATGTAGGAAAACATTTGACGATGATAAGATTAAGAAAGTGCGCGACCATGACCACATCACTGGTAAATTTAGAAACGCACTCTGTTCAAAATGTAATTTTTCGCTGAGGATGAAGCGGCGTACATTACCCGTCATTTTCCATAATTTCAAGGGCTACGACAGCCATATGATAATAAAAGGAGGTTTAGGTCAAATGAAAGAGTGGAAGCTTGATGTAATAGCACAAACGAGAGAGAAGTTTATGGCCATGACAGCAAAAGTGCCTGTCGATAAAACTAAAGAAAATAAGACGGTCTATTTTGATATAAAATTTTTAGATTCCTACCAATTTATGACTGCATCACTGGCCTCTCTCGTGCAAAATCTAAAGTCTCTTCCACTAACACAAAATCTTAAGAAACAATATCCAAATCTAACCGATGAAGTCATCACACGGAAAGGAGTCTTTCCATATGCATATTTTGATGCAATTAGTAAACTCGGCGAGACTTCTCTTCCGCCCATAGATAAATTTAAAAATGATTTGAGCGGCGCAGAATGTAAGACCGAAGATTATGATCATGCACAAGATGCATGGATAAAATTTGACTGCCATACATTTGGTGAATATATGATTGCCTACCTTAAGTTAGATGTATTTTTGCTGGCTGATGTATTTCAGGAGTTTCGACGAGTGGCATTAGAAGAAGATAAGTTAGATCCCGTCCACTTTGTCAGTCTGCCAGCCATGTCATTTAAGTCTGCTTTTAAAATGACTGGTGAGACCATTCATCTCTTACAAGATCCAGAGATGTATAATTTATTTGAGCGAGGAATTCGCGGTGGTCTCACATTTGTAAATAAACATAGGTTAAAATCAAAAATAGTAGGTAATGACCAGACTCATCTGAAGTATTATGACCAAAATAATTTGTATGGTAGTTCATTATCCAAACCGCTACCTCACTCTGAGTTTAGCTGGTTAGATGATAGTGAAATTCAACATTTCTCCAACCCTTCCAACATACTAGCAATTCCAGATGAAGGTGATTGGGGATATTATTTTGAGATAGATCTAATCTATCCAAATAATATTAAACATAAAACCGTAGATTTTCCACTCGCACCCGAATCAGGTGAAGTGAGTAAAGATATGTTTTCCGACTTTATGAAACAATTTCATAAAGATTTAGAATCATGTGGACAACCCAAGTATAAGCCTTGCCGCAAACTTTTACTCACTCAATATGATAAGGAAAACTATCTAGTCCACTTTAGCATCTTAAAATTTTATTTAGAAATGGGCATGATTTTAAAAAGAGTTCACCGCATTATTAAATTTAGACAGAAAGCCTTCCTCAAACCCTACATAGATAGTAACAGTCAGAAACGTGCACTAGCCCAAAATAATTTTGAAAAAGATTTTTATAAATATAAGAACAACAGTCTATTTGGTAAGACGATGGAGGATGTTAGAAAGCGCGTAAACTACAAACTAGTTAATGATGATCAAAAGTATCACAAATTGATCTCATCACCTCTATTCATCGATAGAGACATAATCGATGAGGATCTTGTAGGTATTAAAATGATAAAATCTGAAGTTGAGTTGTGCAAACCCATCTATATTGGTCAAGCTGTTCTAGATTACTCCAAGCTTGAAATGTATCAACTCTTCTATAAAATACTAAAACCGTGTCCTCTCGTAAAAGAGGTTCGTTTGTTGGGTGGTGACACAGATAGTTTCTTTTTAGGTATTACCACTCAAAAAGATTTAAATTTTAATGAAGTAGGAAAATCTTTAGAAAGATATTTTGATACATCAAATTATCCTGCTAATCATCCACTATACTCCATCAAAAATAAGGCAAAACTTGGCTGCTTTAAGGATGAGACAGCAGGGAAGGAGATAGCTGAAATGATTCTCCTCCGCCCTAAAATGTATTCTATGAAATTAAAGGATAGTGATGATAGCATTAAGCGCGCTAAAGGCATATCAAGATCATTGGTCTCTAACATGAAACATAAGAATTTCAGGAAAGCCTATAGAAATAAAAATATAACGTTTGTCAATATGACAATCTTAAAATCTAAGTCGCATGAGATCAAAACTCATACTTTTAGGAAACGGGCGCTTTCAGCATGGGAGGATAAGAGGTGCTGGCTAGAACACAACATATCTCTTCCACATGGACATCCTGACACAAACATACCACCACCCAAAAGAATTAAACTCACACTACCACATTCAGGAGACGTCTTAGCATAATCATCCTTAACTTAGTATTTTGATGTTGATTTCTGTAGATAAACATTGTTGTTTTATGTATCGCATGAGATTGTTTTTTCCTTGTGAATATGTGTCCACATCTGTACATTCCCCATGTGATGACTTTTCCACTGAAAGACATTTTTCCTATCCCTGTATATTTCCACCCTTCACGAAGTAAAAAGACTTTTTGTATATAACAATGTTTATTGAAGTGCGCTCATGTATATATTTTCAGTGGATGTTGTATAAAGTCTATTCCTTCACATTCATGTACATATTTCAATAAATGTTGTATAAAGACTTCACTTTGTTTTCCGAAACACTAACGTTATGAGGGATTTAGTATCTTTCACATGGATGCACTCTTGTAAACCATTGGTAATTTTGATAGCAATAGAGGGTATAGTTTGTTTGACGACGGGATGATAGAAAATAGATTCAAACATCTTCTCGACTATTCCATATGAAGCGTCTTTATCATGAATGAAATCACGTAAAATGTATTCTTTTTTCTCACCAACAGAAATAGGTAGAATCAAATCACTTTGAATGTAAAGGTGCTGTTCATGTTTATCAAGTGTCATTGGTGTTTCTATACCAATCGTATGCGCAGCAGCAAACACAGTTTGTAGCATTGAAAAACCAAAGAGTTTTTTCAAATTTTTACTCAATTGACATTGAATGTCATCACCCAGTCTCAGAACAACGCGTTGATTTTCAATTGAAAACGAAATGTGGTGTGTCTTTACATCATATTTACTTTTCATCACATGCTTCAACTTCTGTTGTATATAAGGATTTACTACATGAATGAAGCTTTCAACTGTATGATATAGACGCGGCATTATATTGATAGCAACTTTAGATTCTTCATAAGACTGGTAAATTTTCTTGATGCGATCGCCATAGATGTCCACCCACCATTCATCATTAACTGAATCAGCTTTAGTGTGATATTCATGAGAAGCATATACCACACCGCTTCCAATAATAGGTGTATAATGTCTTACAAAATGACGCAAGGTTGGAGAGAAATAAACTGTAAGTTTGTCATTATATTTCTGAATAACCAACTTATTTTTGTCCGCCATAATTTTCTCTCCATACTTCTTACCCACAGTCTCATTCCATCGTTTTACTAACTCAATAAGTGATAAAGGTTGAACACCACGCTTTTTCAAAATGATGCGTTCTTCGCATTCTACAACATCTTCATCAAATATTTTAAATCTATAATGAAATTTGTTGATTCGATTTGAATAAACTTTTCTAACATTTGCAGTAGCAATTGACGTTAGATGTAGTCCATGACCAAAACCGAGATGCGGATAGAATTCACTATCCAACCTCAGCGTAAGACCTTTAGTAAAAGAATGAAAGCGGAGGAACTGTCTCCCACTCCAATGATAGATAGTAAACTCATAAGCTTTCTGATTTTTATTCTTCATGATGGAAGTATTACCACTGTTGAATGCCTTAATAATTTTCTCATTCCCAAATGGCTCATAAGAATCTGATTTTATCTGAATCCATTCATAGTTCCACTTTCCATCTGATGTTAAATTGTATGGGAACTGAAATGCATTATTCATCGTTATTCCATCATGGGTGCGAGGAGTCAATATCATTTCTTCCAAATCATTCACATTCTGAATATTGCTATCATAGCAAATACTAGAAACGCCAACCTCCCATTCACCTTCTAAATGCAGTGGGCGATTTAATTCTACTCGATAGTCTGATGGTTTATTTTTGGGAAATTTATTCATAGAAGCATTACTGGGCAAGTAGATTAGAAACGAGTCCTTATTTTCACTTTCCATATTATTCACATTGGAAAAATATATTAGCATACGTTTGCATTAACTCTTCATTCGGAAATGGAGTGTGATACTTGTCACAGCATCTTTATGAAAAGGAATCAACGCACCAGCATCGTCATAAATGGCAATATCAATTTGTGGGATGTAGTTTGATTTCAGCTTTGTATAATGCACTTTCTTGAAAGTATGCTCAGATAAAATACTGCAGCTCTTTGGCTGGTATGGTATCATTGCTAGCAATGGAGCTTCAACATCTCCCACACGTACATCTTCACCAATATTGGAATATATCTGAAAATAGTTAATACGACGCGATAGCGACATGTCTGCGCTAGCTTTGGTTACAGTACCACTTTTAAAGATATTTTGGTCAAAACCCAAAATGTCCATTAGAGTTTTATCCATAATTAGTTCAATACCTTTTCCACTTATAGTGAGAGACAAAGTACCTTCTTTTTCAGAAAATGAAATATGTTGGTCATTAATCACTTCATTTAAATAATCTACAACCAATTTAACTGAAGTAATGATGCGAGGCATCAACACTCTTGTTTCATGTAAGATACCACCGAAAGGCTCTACACACTTTCTGTATAAAGATACGCTCCATTCTGTATCAAATTGATTTGACCTTTCACATGGTAAATGTTGCATATTAAATTTTCCATGAACAGCTGCAGAATGATGTCGCAAGAACTGATGAAAATCTTTTGAACAAACTAATACTAGATCATCATCATTTAATTTACTTATTGCAATATGATTAGATGATTTAATATAAGTCAATGTTGCCACTTGTTTACCATCAACTCGAAGGAGATAATTAAATTTCTTCAATAATGTTTCAGGAGTCATGTTTGTCTTTCTTGGCTTAATCACAATCTTCTTCACCAACGTCTTCTCATTTTTTGGAATAAGATCTACATAATAAGCTTCCTCTCGATATATTAACTGTTTATGAGCACTTATGTGGTAATTAACGTTAAAATTATCATAGCTTGTCAAGGCGCTAGCGAGGTAACCTAAATCATTTCTTAAACTTGGACTTAAACCAACAATCCAATCTTTCTCAACTACATGATGTATATAAGTATAATCATCATTGTGTGGAGTAAATTGGGCAATATGTTTACACGCTTTATTCAAGAAATCATATATAAACTTTTTACATGATAAGAGATCTTTCTTTGGCCACTGTGGAATGTATACTCGGCAGCCCTTTTCACATTGGTAAGCAGCTGTACGTCTCATATTAATAGTCATCACCTCATGATCAAAAGTATAGACACAGTTGCTATAAACAAGTTGAGTGACACCCACTTCCCAATTCCCATTTAGCTGTTGTGCATGATCAATGGGAGTAGAAAAGAGTGCGGCTCGATTACTAGTAAATCTCTTTGTAGCCGCATTGCTAAGCAAAATATGATAAAACGACATTTTTATATTGCTAATCTGCAACTTTGCATAACATCATGAAGACTTGGATTTTGGACTCTCTACAATATATCAGAGTTGATCGTGATGGAAACGTACATTTCAAAAATTCTCATGGTCATACATCAAGAGGAATTACATTAACATGGCGACAATTTGTCAACCTCAATGATATCATGAGGGATTTGGAATATTTTGAAACATTAAGATTCATCTCCCTGGGTGATCAAGTTTGGCTTCAACATTACAGAAATGAAATTCAAATCTACCATTCTCATTCCGCAAACTGTTTCTCATTTCGCAAATACAATTGGGAGAAGTATAGAAGATACATACATCGCTCCATCATGACATTTATTCGTCGTGAGTTCATCGCCCTACTATGCAAATCTTAATCAGACATGACTATCACGCACCATGAGTTGGAAATTAGATTCCCTACAACGTATTGAAACGGATCATGATCGAAACGTCTATTTCAAAGATTCAACTGGAAATGTGAGAAGAGAGTTTGCTTTATCTTATCGCCATTTTCAATCTCTACATCATATCATGAAGGATTTAAAATACTTCTATATGAAAAGACATTCACGTATTGGAAATCGCATCTGGTTGCGCGTCAACAATCGGCGAATTCAACTCTATCATTCCCAACTTCATACTAACTTCACATTTCATCAAGGTAGTTGGGAAAAGTATAAAAGGAAGGTACATCGCTCAATTTACTCATTCTTTCATCATGAAGCGCCATCGCTACACCATCGTCAACATTCTCCGTCGCTTCAGACTCTACACCAAAATCGATCTCACAACATTACACCAACAGCTTCCAAACAGCAAGTATTACCCGGGCCGTCCTCAAATGTTAGTGGTGAAGATGAACAATTCACGGAATCTTCAACTCTTCCCAAATGGGACTGTACAGATTCTCGGCGCCCTTTCTCATTCATCGGCGCAGTCAATGCGCTTAGAGCTACAAAGACTACTACGTCGGATATGGAAGAGGGAGAGGTGTGTGATGTCGAATCTGACTGTGGACAATATGGTGATCTCTACTCAATTGAGTGACAGTCTATCATTTTTGAAGATTCGTACCAGCAGTTACAGTTTGTGTTATGAACCCGAACTTTTTCCTGCAGCTCTCATTAGTTGTTGGTTACCTGTGCATGTGGCAATCTTTCATAATAGTAAAGTGATCATTACTGGACTAAAATCTCATGTACAAGCAAATATGATCCTAGACTATCTCATTGAGTATGTACGTACCCAGCGGATTGTAAAATAAAAAACAATTTTTTCCAACATGATGTTTTTATTTCAAATCATGATAGAACTTACAAATCATTTTTTCATTAGAGGATGGATTACATGAAAAGTTTTGAATAACAGATGCAAATCGAGATACATGTAAACGTCTTAAGATGAAGTACAGTACAAAAGCACCACACGTTGATGAAAGTGGATGTTGTAGTATGCGTTCATTTCGCTGATATTGACGCGTATGTTTTCTCAACCACTGCTGTGTTGGTATATTTGGAGGTTGAGCAAGAGAGTCAAATAGTTCACCACGTCGGTCTTCTCCAATAAAGATCGCTTTCCAATGCTCACCGCCTAAATTCTGTGAATGAGTGTTTAGCACAATAAAGATGGGATAGTGATTTACTGCAGGTGGTAAGGTATCGAGTGAATAGACATTATCGAAAGCTTTCAACGTCGCTTCGTCTGCATTACGCTGCACTTTAGTCTTAATATCGTCAGCAGTCAACCAACTCATTAACGATTATACTGAAGAATCACGTCACGATACTTTGTAATTTCAATATTTGAATCGAAGACTGCATAAATTAATACATTGATCGTCTCAGGTAGTGTTCTTTTGAACGTCAAATCCAAACGAATATTATGAGGCACGTTCGCTTGACGATAGGGTGCACTAATATCGCTGTCAGCAGTCAAATCAAATGCATAAATAGTATATCCACTCTTAAACTCTTTCATAGTCAGTCCGTTGGTGTCATCCGTATTGTAAAAGCCAAAAACATCCATAAAATCAACATAACTGCGCATAAATTGATCCGAAGCAAAATCTGGTTTGTAGGGTGGACCAGGATGACTCACACCATTTACACGTAAAGCAATTTCACTTAACTGATTGTGTTTAAAATTGAAAGGATTCTTCTTTATATTACCATTAAATGCATCATTTTCAACCATTGCCACCATGAGGAGCTTCGGTGCTTCCGATGGAAAGAGGCCATCTTTCATGAAACTCTTTTGATCTTTCGGAATTGTAAAGGTGAGAAGCTTTGTATGCTGAATGGGGTAAATGGCATTTTGGCGTTAAGGCCTTCAGCATGCCCTCTAATGACACTTGGATTCGGTACTACTCGACGAATGTAAAGTGCAATATCTTCCACATGAATTCTAAAATTGTCAACTTTAGCAAATGCATTCAGCGCAAATTCAGGCTTATTCAATGTCAGCTTGAGTCGCATGCTGGTATTACACAGTAAAAACTTTGACTGTCTAAAGAAGTCTAAATTCAGCGGACCATATAGCTGACATACTCTACTATCTTTAATCATAGCAGATCGCTTTACAAAGCCACTGTTTGTTTCAACATCAAATTTTCCTGCTTCATCTCTGTACCATCCCATGGCTTCCATATGACTTTTTTGTGCTGCTGGATGAAACTGTGATACATGATTGAAATATGATTTATAGGGATAATCGCTTTGACCACCTTCCACCTGCTGCTCTCCAATCGTTAGAGAAACATCACGAAGTAATGTAGTCAATGGTAAATTGTTCAGTCCAACTTTATGTGCATCGTCAATAGCAGTTCCATCTGCTTGCTGAATTCTAAACCTCAAATCAAGCATCGCATAACTCAAATCTA
The DNA here is from genome assembly GCA_907163375.1 of Prostheceraeus crozeri. Taxonomy (NCBI): domain Eukaryota; kingdom Metazoa; phylum Platyhelminthes; order Polycladida; family Euryleptidae; genus Prostheceraeus; species Prostheceraeus crozeri. The sequence goes on from CAJQUW010003881.1 coordinate 152,710, forward strand.
TGTAGTCATCACTACCACCAGGAATAACAAATTCAATTGGGCCAGCATTCTCAGCTGTTCGAGGATGATAATCTACAATACTTGAACTAAGAATATCTGTCTGTATGGCTTGTTGATCGAACAAACAAAAACCGGAAGTTTTACACTCCATGATTAGAAGTTATAGCAGCGTCGTCGTTTAGCGCCTGATGAATGATTAGAGCCTCTGCGACGTTTGCGTGAATGCCTTTTGACTGAAGATCGCACCTTACCAGCTCCGCGATGTTTCCTCCTTCCTTTATTCATTCGTTTAGGTGATTTCTTTCCTTGAGTAACACCAGCAATGGTCTGCTTCAATGTTTTTAAACCGCGTTCCTTCCCACGATTCAACAAACTGCTCTTAAAACTTCTACCTCTGGAAAGATCACTAGCAACATCACCAGCAAAGCCAACGGCATTACTTAAAACATTTCGTTTTAAAGATCTACCGACATTGGATATGAGAGGTGCTACAACAGATTTCAGTGCACCAAGTATGCTACCTCCACGTTGGCGGCGAGCACCGATGTAAATTTGTCCTCCGCCACTTACATAGGAGGGTCGTGAATAAAATGAGGCAGTTGGATTCATAGCTCAAACCCTAAACATTGTTAGTTACAACTTTGCATGAATCACTGTCGATCACTTAGATGAAAGATGTCGGCACGACGCATCCAAGAGTTCATACTTGAAGGATAACCAGTCCATTTAACAAGACACCATTCTTCACCTTGCCGTTTTTTACATCGAATGATTTTCTCTACCAAATATGTTTCACTTTCAGTGACTACCTCAATCTCATCGCGGTAAAAGCTACCCTCAATTTCTTCATTATCGTAATCTTTCAACTTGTAGGTGGTCGGAGAGTCTTTTTGATTAATCCTTGATACTGTAAATACCTCCTCTGTCCAATTCGAAGGTACCCTTTAGCAAAAACACTTTTCACTTTTGAGATACGAACTTTATCGCCAATTTTCACATCACTTTTCACATGAGTGCGTTTACGTTGGAATGATTCGCGCACTTTATCTACATTGTCAGCATTTACATCTACTGGTCTGAGTCCAATAGAACGATGGATAGAGTGATTGTAGGCATGGAGTGTATCTTGTAGAACCTTTGTCCAATTTTGTGTCAAGTTGGCAGTAAAATGTCGCCACAAGCGATTTTTAATGTGCGATTAAAACGTTCAACGAGTGCAGCTTTATAAGCGCTCTTTACACTAAACAACTCAATGTCATGCCTCTCAAATAATCTTGTCACATGCTGATTTTCAAACTCTTTTCCTTGATCACTCTGAATTCTTTTTGGAATGCGACCTTCTCGAAAAATTGTTTGGAATGCTTTTGCTACTCCTTTCCCTTCTTTAGTTTTTAAAGGTTGAGCCCACGCATAACGCGAGAAAATATCAATGACGGTTAAAATAAAATTATTGCCCGAGTTATGTTTTGAAATGGAGGCAACATCGCACAAATCTGCTTGCCACTGTTCATCGATGTCATGAACAATATAATGGCGGGTGCGGTACTTCTTTTTCGCTTGTTTGTGGAGTGTATAGGTAGCCTGACCCTTTAACCATCGTTTCACTTGTGATTGTGGAAGACCACTCGCTTTTGATAATTTCTTGATAGATGCAAATCCTGCCGGATGTTTTACATCATAATAGATTGACTTCAAACGTTCAGTCGATGACGGCTGACTCTTTTTCCTCCTTCTCATCTTTTTTCTTTCTTGCCTTTCTACATTTACAACAACTGCAGCATTTAGCTTTAGCGGTTTTGCGATCGTGTTCACATTGCTTAGGGGTTTCATTATGAGAGCTGGCGCAGCAAGTGCAAGTGACAACGACATTCACCTCTGGCGGCTCATTACATGGCAAGCAACACATCTGCTTCATATTAATAGTCTGAGAACATGTATTTCCTAGGAGGAGCTGTTTTACGTTTTCCTTTTACCAGTTTTAGTGGCGATGTAGATCTACGTCGAGTTCTTCCTCTTGTTTGCTTAGTGAGTGTGGGAGGGGATGTAGCAGGTGACGTCTTAAACCAATTTGTTGGCATTTTCATCGCCTGAAGCATTGGAGTAGTAGCCACTGTTGAATCAAGTTCTTTCAATGTCTCATTATTTAAAGCAAATTTTGGCACATTATGCTTTTTCAATAGTTTAAGAAAGTATGACCAACCAGGTGGAACATAGCCCTGACGGCGCTTTCTACGTGTCGCATACTGAATCAAGTCTTCATAACGTGAAGCATCAATCACTTTATTTTCATCTGTAATGATTTCTCCTCTATCATTTACATTGAGATGGGGTTCAATACTGTTGAAAAGAGATATGGCATGTGCGCGAGATGCTAAAGGTGTAGCAGTCGATACAGAGTCACGCATCTTATTCTTCAAGTTTTTCAATTGCTCAACAGTTTCCGATTGTAATAATACAGCACGATGTGGATCTTTGATGTGAACATTTTGCTGATAATCTATTTCTTTCCTATACATTTGATTTGCAAGAGGTTGCTTTACTTGCTGCATGGCAGTCAATTGTACATATTCATCCTGAGGAATAACAATCATGCGAGAATAAGAACTCATAGTTTGTAGATAATCATGGGAGTTTTCAAAATATCACTTCGAAATCTAAATTCTTCCGGACACTCTTGCGTAAAGTCAATGAATAAGTAACCGTATGGTTTTTCAGTAGCTGCTTGAAAAATTTCAATTAAGGCTTTTGATCCTCTGGGTGCAACTTGTCGCGCTAAAATTTCAAATTGACTTTTATCTCGCGGATTCTTGAAAATAGCATAATAGTGTGTATTCAGGTTTCGTGTACGAGCTTCTTTTCCATCAGGAAACAAATTTTGTGTAATATAGATGATAAAACACCTTTTATGGTGTGCTGCGCGAGTGAACATATCTGTAACATCTTTTGAATTCTTACTTTCTTTTAATAAATCATCCAATACAACAACATCATTAGACTGAAGTTTATCCACTGGAATAATTCCTTCATGTCGAATAAAGTTGCGACTTTGCAATTCCTGAAACAGCGACGGTTGATAAATACCATAACACCAAATCACTCGATTGATAGGTTCCTTAAACAACTCCCTTCTTTTATCCAATAAATTCAGCGTGAAAACAGTTTTACCTGCATGAGATGGACCTGATACAGTCAGAACTTTATCACATTGAAGTCTGAAATCCATTTTATTACTTTGAGACTCAACATTTGCATAATTAACGCTTAGAGCCAAAGATATTTCCCAATAGGTTGCCCACGGCAGGAGCTATCATTGGAAGTATTGCTGAAAGGAAACCGCCCTTTTGTGTTAGAGTTTTCCTCTTTCTTTGAAGGGCGACTTTAGGATTGGAGATGAAACGCAATTTCGTAGCATATCGCTTAAGTAACTTTCGTTGTTTTGGCGCTAATTTCTTCGTCCTCAACTTCCTCACATGAGAAATAATTTCACAAATGAATTTATCGTTAGCATGTCGTATAGCATTGTATCGCTGATTTGCTTTCATTCGTCGGAGAGCTTGAATGGCTGAAGAAAACTTTTGACTTTTACGTTTCGTCATTTTACGTTTCGCCATTTTCCGTGTTAGTCTTTGCTAAAACCTATCTTTACCACATTTGCATAGGTACTAACTATTGCGACATAAGTGACACTCGAAATGAGCAATATCACAGTGGTTACATTGGCAAAGTTGAATGCAATTACGTATGAAACAGCGTTGACAAAAAGCATGCTTACATCTCTTGAAGATGCGCTTTTCATTTCCATCCTTTCGCTTACATACATCGCAACACATAGTTTCACCGTTACTGATGTCTATAGCAAGTCTTTTTGAAGATATGAATTTGCTAGCCTTTTCTAAATAATAGACGCATGTACAGAAGGAATATACTTCGAGAGTGAGCAGACATAGCTCGAAAACCAGTTGTGCTACAATCAAGTACCACTGCATTTTCAATTTTTCTTTATGGAAAGTTGAATGTGAATATCTGAAATCGCTTCAATCACTAGACTGCTACCATGATGGTTAAATGCGTTAAGACGTTCAGCAATTTTTATCATATGTCTTTTAAAAAATTCTTCGGGGTGATCTACCACTTCCATTGAATAAGAAGCAAAATGGAAAGAGCGACTTTCCACCTCTTCCTTTCCAAAATGACTAAACTTAATTTTCGCAACTAATCGCGCCATGACAATGCTATCAGAGAATGTATTCATTAACTCTAGAAATAGAGTGCTAGCATCATCGACCACTGCTTCGATGTCGGTCTCATCTTTATGAAAATTTATCACATAATCTTGAACAGCTCCTTTTAAACTTTGCCTATGAAAACGTAATGTTCCGCAGTCGTTTGAGAAAGACATGATCGCCCTTTATCTAACCCATCCATTGCATGAAAACAACAACTCTTCTCATAGTAACATTTATTGAATAACGGTAACAAGCATGCATTATAAATCAATGGTTTGAAAGAGATAAAATAGATACAGCTGATAACTATCATACAGCGAGCAATGATAACCATACAGGACTTTGGCAGTGTTGAGGTAAGGAGGAAAGAAGCATTGGTTATGAACGTAGCTACTACAACGAACAGACAAAATAGGAACACACAAATCCTTAAAACGTTTCGTGACTTCATGATAATGTTGATTCACTCTACTATCCCAAGGCGGGAGCAAAATATCATCAATGATTAGATTGGGAAATACTTTCCTCTCCTTACCAGGATTATTACAAAAGATGCGTATAACATTGAAAGCAGCTAACCATCGTTTAAAGTCAATAAGAAGAGCACTCTCACAAGAAAAGCCATAGTCTTGCAAATATTTCAGATTAAGTCCATGAATGTGTTTTCTCGCCCATTGATCAACATTGGGATCGCAGTTGGCATGTTGATGATAGACACTAACAATCTGATATGTCCAATTGTTCATAGCAATAGCACTGAGCTCCTGTACAGGTTCACCCTCACAATCCATAAAAATGATGATAGAAGCCTAAAACGGAAATTTACACATCTAAGGAAGCGTTCTATAACATATTACAAAATGAAGAATTACATCGATGCTTTTCACGACAAAATACACAAATGATATGATGGCAACGAAGAAGTAAAATGTATCTAATAAGACCACGTCTACGACACTCAAAGCACATAAGCGAATTGTCATAGGGTAGAGTTAGGAAAGGACTAGTAATTCTCCTTCTTTGATTTGCGTTTTGATGTAGCATTCTTCTCCGACTTGCGCTTCGTACCACTGCTGTTAAGGATTTGATCAATTATGTCGTCCACGTTGGGTGGTTTTGGAATATATAGGATGGATTCCATATGCATGGAGAGAGAGGCTATTTTATTATCTTTGTGTCGACCATAATATAGCCCATTCACTTTGAAAAGGATATCCCAAGTACCTTCTCCGAGCTCATCACATCTGATGATTGTTGAATGATCTCCCTCCTTCTTATAGTAAGTACACCAATGTGATACCGGTAGGCAAATGTGATTACCATCCCAAATCTTTCTATAGGGAGTATCCTTGTCATCTCTCGCCTTCCACTCTTGAGCAAGAGGAGTAGGAATGTCCATATTTAATGTCACGTACTCCTCAATAATATCAAGTTGGTGGCGAATGTACGGACTCACGGGGATCAGTATGTAGTCCCCATACTGATTGTGCATTATCTTGACATCCGTGAAGGGAGCATTCCCGTTTGGAGTACTACGCTATGATCATCATAACGCAAGGCTTGTTTAAATTTACGCTGTAGCGGTGTAGGATTATGTACCTTGGTTGTTTCTTCCACTGGCCTCAGTTGTAGATGATCTGACCGTAGCGAACCTTGTAACGTTTGACCGCCATTTTGTCCTACTAGTGCAGCAGATGGAGTAGATGCCTGAAAATGAAAAAAGATTGTATTAAGTTTACGTTCAAGGGAGGAGAGGGAGGAAGTAGCGACTTACCATTTTAGTTGGATAATAGAACAGGGAACTAGGGAGAGAGAAAATGTGCGTCCGTCACTCGTGTGATTCAACGATGGAATGATTCTCACTGTGGAAGGCTCGCTATTTATAAAGAAATGCTTGATTCTCATTGGATGATGATCCTCATTGGACAATAACATCAAGCTGATTCCAAATCTGGCCTCCGTTTTCCAATCCGATGCTTCGTTTTGAAGCTAGAGCCCAAAACGTCCCAAATTCTAACTCTGTCGTTTTTCGCCAATGTCCCAAAATCTTAAATGGCGTCTCACATCTAAACGAAGACAGATAGGAACAAGCCGATTGTTTCAATGAATTTGTCTCACTCTTAGCTTTCAAACGAGCTATCGCACGACAAAATCCGTCCACTGGAAGCCAAAATCGAAGCAAGCTGTCCAGAGGGGGGGGGGGACGTCAGCGAAATTTGATGAAACAAACTTTGGTAAAGGTCCCAGGTCGAAATTCCACACTTTGGAAAATTTTTAATTTTTCCCATACAAAGTCACTCTGACACTTAGGATTTTTTCAGGTAAGCGAGCTCCGACCTAAAATCTTGTAACCGCTCTAACTTTTGAACGGCTGCTCCGATTGACTCGCAACGAAAAATGCGGTCGAGCAGTGTTTCATCCTCTTTCCAATGCAAGTCGAACGAACAAAATCCGTCCACTAGAACCAAAGTTAGATCAAAGGGGGGGGAGTCAGCGAAATTTGATGAAACAAACTTTGGTAAAGGTCCCAGGTCGAAATTCCACACTTTGGAAAATTTTTAATTTTTCCCATACAAAGTCACTCTGACACTTAGGATTTTTTCAGGTGAGCTCCGACCTAAAATCTTGTAACCGCTCTAACTTTTGAACGGCTGCTCCGATTGACTCGCAACGAAAAATGCGGTCGAGCAGTGTTTCATCCTCTTTCCAATGCAAGTCGAACGAACAAAATCCGTCCACTAGAACCAAAGTTAGATCAAAGGGGGGGGGGACGTCAGCGAAATTTTTATCTCCGATTGCTTTCAAATTCACCATACAGATGCAGAATTTCACGCTGAAAATCTGACCTCCGTTTTCCCATACAAAGTCACTCTGACACTTAGGATTTTTTCAGGTGAGCTCCGACCTAAAATCTTAAATGGCGTCTCACATGTTAACGAAGACAGATAGGAACCTAGCCGTTCGTTTCACGTCAACCTGTCGCCCAAGTCCACCAGCGGTCGACACAGACACCCGACTCACACACTCGGACCAAGAACCAAGACGAAGCAAGCTGTCCAGAGGGGGGGGGACGTCAGCGAAAATTTTTTCTGTCCGATTTCTTTCAAATTCACCATACAGATGCAGAATTTCACGCTGAATCCGAATCTGGCCTCCGTTTTTCACATCCGAGGCCGCGTTTGGACACTACACACCAAAACATCCCCACAGTTTAACCAAGACAACCTAGACGGTCGCCCACGTCAACCTAGACGGTCGCCCAAGTCCACCAGGCGGTCGGACACAGACACCCAAGCTCACACACTGACGGTCCCAGAGGGGGGGGACGGCAGCGGAACCTCGCCGGCCCATCACGACACTGGCGGACCAGAGGGGGGGGACTCAGACACGACGGCGGCCATCTTGCCTATCTGGTGTTCGCCGTTTTCTTACTACTGCATCTGCATGGTTATCTGGGTCAGAACGTTGGACTTGGGAGGTCGGGGTCTTTGGAAAGTCAGGATCGTGAATTCTCCCCACACTGCTTTTCGAAATTCCACCGTTTTTACTGAGTAAAGAGACAGAAATCGAATGGAGGCTGATAATTCGAGTGAATGATGGACGATGCTCAAGGGACTTCGGAAACAC